>JAHRHZ010000024.1:25192273-25229134 GCA_024137785.1 Ginglymostoma cirratum
CCAACCGCATCCCAAAACCAGCCCAGCTCATCTCCACCTCCCTAACCGGTTTTTCCTCTCACCCCAAGCCACACCCCCATCTCCTATCTACTAACATCATCCCGCCACCTTGACCTGTCCGTCCTCCCTGGACTGACCTATCTCCTCCCTACCCCCCTACCTCCACTCACCTTTACTGGCTCCATCCCCACCTCTTCGACTTGTCTGCCTCCTCTCCACCTATCCTCTCCTCTATCCATCCTCTATCCGCCTCCCCCTCTCTCCCTATTTATTTCAGAACCCTCTTCCCCTCCCCCATTTCTGATGAAGGGTTTAGGCCCGAAACGTCAAGTTTTCCTGCTCCTATGATGCTGCTTGACCTGCTGTGTTCATCCAGCCCCATGCTTGTATCTCTTGAGCCCAATATGTCTCTTCTTTGGGATAGGAGTCCTATTAGACTTGAAACAATAACTCTGTTTCTCAACAGATGCTACCAAACATTTCTAAAAGAAACATCTGCACGTCATGCGTGTTCATTAAAAGATCCTTGCCAGAATTAAGTATACTTGTTCAATTAATCAACATGGGCCTTCAGATTCATATTTGTTCAAAGGTGGCATGCAGCAAGTAAGGTTGTCTTCCTAATGGATTTGAGTGAATAGGAATACTTACGTATGTGCACTTAAAGCAAAATTGGATATAATGTGCGATTAAGGAGTAAATTTGTGTAATTTGAGATAAAAATAATTTATACGATATTTTAATCGAAATACTTGCTTTTATAATAAAATCAAAACAATAAAAAATTTAAAATACTGAATCCTTGGAAACCATATGCCAACCTATCAAAGTTGAAAGGGGCAATTATACAGCAATAAAACAATAAAAATATAAATGATAAATGACATATTGGCTAGACTATTTGCTTGCAGCTCAAGTGCAATTCTGTATTTTTTCATTTAAGCTAATGTTGACAACTTGCAACATAAAAATTCTCAGGACACAGTATTTGGCAGGTTATTTCAAACCTTTCATTTAATCTAGGATTGAGATACGTCAGCATGTGATGCCAGTGATCCTCAAAGATGTTTGATTTAAGGAAGATTTTTCGATTGTAAGAGTTACCAATGACTCCCTCATTAGATTACCTTAGGGAATCAGTTATCTTAGATGGCAAACATACGGTTCAGGATAACGCCGAAAAGAGATTCGCGTTCCAGCTGAAGTAGACTTAAAACCTGCTCCCTCGCTGTTCGCAAGTGTGGAAGGCAATGGCAAAATACCACTGACAAATAAAAATTGCCACAAGAAACAGCTCACAATGGAGCAGGCAATAAGCCAAGGACCTGCCTTTAGGGATGGGACTCGTGTCATGACAATATTCAATTACAGACTTATTTTGTTGACTCGTTGGTGGGAAATAGGAGACAAAGAGTACTGTAGTAATAATTTTCTGAAAAAAAATGCTGTTCACATATAGTTAGAATGAGATAGGTGTATCAGATTCTCACTGTAGTCTTTCCGTCATGTGGTGTTCTTCTGTGATGCCTATAAATCACTCTCCATTTCCAGATGGGAAACTCATAAATCTGCCATGTACTCTGAATTCTTGGCCAAAGAAGTACCATGGGAGACGAACTGTGCTACCCTTTACAGATGGCCAGTGACAGCCAGCTTCATTACCCAAAAAAAAGCACCTGAATGTAGCACTTCAGTTTAAACTCACAGCAGGCTATGTATCTCTGAATGAATCCAAGAAACTGCCAGTTTCCTTGGATGGTCTGACTTAAAAAGCATGTTCCTCTGCGTCAGCTGCTACGTTTGCTGCCTCACATGTACACAGGGCTCCACTGCAGTTAAATTAATCATGATGCAGAAAACGTTAGTCTATCTTCTGGGTAACTATAAAACTGCCATCCCCTCAACTCCCTTCAAAAACCCTTAACTATATTTCCCTAGTCCTCTGCGTCCCAAATATCTTAAACCTTTGTCTAACGCCCCTTCTATCTGAGTCCACCCCTCTTCTTCTGTACACAGACTCGACTCCATAACTGGCCCTTCTCTAGAAGCCTGGCCCTCCACTGGACCCAACACCGTCCCTTCTTTACTGGCTCCAACCCCGCCTCTTTGACCTGTCTGTCTCCTCTCCACCTATCTTCTCCTTTATCCATCTTCTATCCGCCTCCCCCTCTTTCCCTATTTATTTCAGAATCCCCTTCCCCTCCCCCATTTCCGAAGAAGGGTCTTGACCCGAAACGTCAGCTTTCCTGCTCCTCTGATGCTGCTTGGCCTGCTGTATTCATCCGGCTCTACACCATGTTATCTCACCCTCCCTTCCCTTGCCAGATAACACACCCTCCCTGCCTTCCCAGCAGACTGGATTCTCCCGTGCACTCTGGCATACCTTGAACAGTCCACCATTTGCCTGGCATCCTGTCCACCTGGCTTTCCACTGAACTGGCCATTTAGTACCTTAAATGCCTGACACCCCGGCACCTTTCCCATCTGGTACGTTAATCAGACATTTACCTTACATATTTTTATGGTTTGGGTAGCATCAGCCTCCTTGACAAAAATAGGTGTAAAGTACTGATTTAATACCTGAGCCATGCCTCTTGTCTCCACCTGTAAATTTTTTAAAAATTATCAAATGAACCCAACTTCTCATTTTTCCACTCTCTCTTTTAGTGTTTATATGCCTATATAAGACTTTGGGATTTCTCTTCATGTTGGCTGTCTTCTCAAAATTCATCTTTGCTTACCTGATATGTTTTTGCACCTTCTCTCAGAATCTTCTGCATTTCTTTTGATCATTAGAGTATTTTCTACCTGATAACTGCATAAGTGCAATTTTCCTTCTTTATCTTAATTTATATTTTCTTTGACATCTGGGGAGTTCTGCATTTGTTTGTCCGACCTTTCTCTTTTGAAGGAACACACATCAACTGTACCTGAACCATTTCTTCTGCGAAAGTGGCCTGAGGCTCAATTACAGATTCCACCCTGTCCCACCTGACAATCTTTCAATTGGGTTTATCCAACCTGGCTCTTTTCTTACCCCATTGAATTCTGCTGTATGCCATTTGTTTTTATTTTACTCTGGAATGATCACTGCCATTCCACTATCATCCTAAACCTTATTAATACGATGATTATTGACTAGTAAATGTTCCCCCATTTAATCTATTTGGTTCATCTCATTTCCAAGAGCTAGGTCCAACAGTGCATCCATTGTTTTATTGGTCTGGACACATATTGCTGTAGGAAATACTCCTGGCTTCAATCTAGCAACATTTGCTCTTTCAGTGTGGAAGCAAGCTATTTGGCCTGTACCAAGCCTCCAAAGACCTTCGTACCAAGAGCTGCCCCCCTACCCTATCCCCGCATTTCCCATGGATAATCCACTTAACCCGCACATCTTTGGACTGTGGGATGAATCCAGAGCACCCGGAGGAAACTGATACGGACACTGGGAGAATGTGCAAACTCCACACAGACTGTTGCCCAAAGCTGGAATTGAACCCAGGTCCCTGGCACTAACCACTGAGCCACCATGCTACCCGTGTGTTGCCCCTTACACTAACCAATATCCTAGTCTATAAGTGCTCTACAATGTTGCCATTTTTTTGTAATGGCCATGCAGATTTGTTCTTCCACATCCTTCCCAATATTTGGTGGTCTGTACTCTACACTGAGCTGTGTAATTACACTCCTCCTTTGTCTAACCAAGTTGATTCTGTCCTGAATCCTCCCATACATATTCTTTCTACAGCACTTTAAATCTGGCTTTAGCCAAAAATACCACTTCTCCTCCTTTTGACCCTTCCCTACCTTGTCTGGACACATTTTATTCAGGAATATTTGACGTCTAATTAATTATAAGGTTATTGCTCCGTGCTTTCACATGTAGAAACAGCCTGTAGTAGTGCTATCTGTCTTTCCAAATATTTTATGAACCCTGGTGTTCTTAACTAATATTCTCTTTTGGTACTCACATTCCTGCTGAGTTAGTTTAAAGACGTCCCAACAGCATTAACAAAACACTTCACAAAGAACTCAGTACCAGCTTTGTTCTGGTTTAATCCATCTAGTTTATATCGTGCTGTGCACCTCAGAGATGCCACACTGTCTTAGAAATCTCAAGCCCTCCCTTTTGCTCAGTCTTTCCAACCATACACTCATCTGCTTTATCCTTATATTTCTGTGTTCACTTGCTTATGGCATTGGAAGTAACCTAGAACTTACTACATTTGAGGTGCTATTTGCTAATTTTCTAACTACTTCCCTAAATTCTGATTGCAGCACCACATCCACATCATTTTGTGAGTATTTAACACCAAGTTATACCAAACTTCTGCCTGCTCAGCCTCCCCTAGAAGAATGACAGTGCTTTGTGACATTGATACCAGGGAGGTAGCACACCATCTTGGTGTCACATCTATGGGCACAGGAATGCCTTTAGCTTAAACATAAATTGCTGGAAGAACACGACAGGTCTGGCAGCGTCTGTGCAAAGAAAGCGGAGTTAATGTTTCTGGTCCAGTGACTCTTCTTCTGAATAGGAATATTCAGAACAGAAAAGAGCATAGAAATGCCTGTCTGTTCTCCTGACTAACCAACCCCCTACCACAGTTGCTCTTCTTTCTGTTTTCCTCCTCTACTGTACCGTTAATTTGCTCATAGAAGTGGTTTTGACTGCACTCTCTTGAGAAACCAGCATCCTTCTCTGCTTCCAAAACAGAAAATTGATTTGTGAGTGGAACTCCAAGTGACCTCTGAACTATCTGGCTTTTTTTTTGCGCTACTTGGTGACAACCCACTTCCTCTCTGCCTCCAGGCCCTGAAGCTACAGTGTAAACTACTTCTGAACATGATATATATGTAATTCTCAGCCTTGAGGAAGAAAAGTAGTGACTCCAATCGCTGCTTGAGCCCTGAAACCTGTAGCTCAGATTTCTGTAGCTGGCAGCACTTCCTGCGCATTTGGTTATCTAGGATCGTGGAAAGGACCAATATTAGAGACATATTAATTGCCAAGCCATGACTTAAATTTAATTCCCTGACATAAACATTATTCTGCTTTGGGTTACTTACATTACTTTATTGTATTGGCCCTGACTTTTCCTCTTCCTGGTATTTTTCACTTAATTATAAGTATAGCAGCTGCTCTTTAAAAAATGCTGTTCTAATTTATAACAAGGCCCCTTTACGCAGTTTCTTAGGAATTAATGAACTTACTTAAAAAGAGTGGAAGAAAAGAGCACTTGTCCCTTGCACTTCACCAAACTCTTCACTCAGCATAATGTATTGCTTGAGTAAACCTTACTTAAAGCACCTTTTTCACCCTTTGCACAGAATTCACATGTTGAGCTAAATTCCCAGATTTACTCACTCAGGTCTGTCTCACTCATGAATCACTGATGGTTTGTCCTTATTAACAGCCTACTTTAAAAGTGCCTTCATCACATAGAATCATGGAATCCCTACAGTATGGAAGCAGTCCATATGGCCCATCAAGTCTACACCGGCACTTATCCCTGCAACCCTGCTTTCCCCATGACTGATCCACGTCACCTGCACATCTTTAGACTGTGATAAGTTGCTGTCTAGCTTAGATTCCTAACTCAGAAATCAACACGGCATTCAGGCAATGGATTTCAGGTAACTGTATTCAATGAATGGCTGTCCAGGACGTTGCAATCAACCAGCAGTACCAGTCCTGCTTTGCCATTTTTGTGTAACATCTGCCCCACAAGCTTCCAAGTCAGCAAAATTGCAAATGTCGTTAATTTTGAAACAAGGAAAGAAAGCAGCCTGCATATTGTCCCTTCTGGATACCTGATCTAATTTTGGGGAAAAAGTGAATTGGTTACATGTATGGAAACAGACCCTTCAGTACAAATCATGCGTGTCAACCAGATATCTTAAATTAGTCTAGTCCCATTTGCCAATATTTGGCCCATATCCCTCTAAACCCTTCCTATTCACGTACTCATCCAGATGCCTTCTAAATGTTGTAATTGTACCAGTCTCCACTACTCCCTCTGGCAGCTCATTCCATACACACATCACCCTCTGTGTGAAGAAGTTGCCACTTAAGTCACTTTTAGATCTTTTCCCTCGAACCTTAAAGCTATGCCCTCTAGTTTTGGACTAGCCCACCCCGAGGAAAGGACCTTGGCTATTCACACTATTCATTACCGTCATGATTTTATAAACCTCTGTAAGGTCACCCCTCAGCCTCTGACCCTCCATGGAAAATAGCCCCAACCTATTCAGCCTTTTCATATAGCTGAAACCCTCCAACCCTGGCAATATCCTTGTAAGTCTCTTCTGAACCCTTTCAAGTTTCACAACATCCTTCCTTTGGAGGGAGGCCAGAATTACATGCAGTATTCCAAAAGTGGCCTAACCAATGTCCTGCACGGCCGCAACATGACCTCCCAACTCCTATACTCAATGCACTGACCAATAAAGGCAAGCATACCAAACACCTTCTTCACTATCCTGTCTACCTGCAACTCCACTTTCAAGGAACTATGAACCTGCACTCCAAGGTCTCTTTGTTCAGCAACACTCTCCAGGATCTTACCATTAAGTGCATACGTCCTGCCCTGATTTGCCTTTCCAAAATGCAGCACCTCATATTTATCTAAATTAAACTCCAACCACCACTTTTCAGTCCATTGGCCCATCTGATCAAGGTCCCATTGTACTCTGAGGTAACCTTCTTCATTGTCCACTACACCTCCAATTTTGGTGTCATCTGCAAACAACTAACCATACCACCTACGTTCACAGCCAAATCATTTATATAAATGATGAGAAGCAATTGACACAGCACTGATCCTTGTGGCTTACCATATGATTTATAAGATACAGGAACTGGAGAACAAAACGTAGGCTGATAAAATGTGCAGTATAGAGCGAGCGTTGCAATGTCAGCCTACAATCTTTCAGGAGGAAGGTTGAGCTGATACCACCTCAACCCCCTCAGATAGGTATATGAAAAAATCCATGACACTTGTGAAGAAGAACAAGGGAGATTCCCTGAAGTCCAAGCTAATATTTATCCCTCACCTACAATCATAATGTCAAAGTATCTGTGGGATCTTACTGCGCAACAAACAGCTACCGGATTTCCCGTAGCACAGCAGTGATTACATCCACAAATACTTAATTGGCTGTGAATCACTTTGAAATGACCCGCAATTATGAAAGGTGTTAATAAATGCAAGTTATTTTCTTTAATATGTTGACTTTACCAAAACTTTAGTGGTAAGGTTAATCATTTTTTAACAATAAATCTGAAATATTTGAATAAAAACAGAAGCAACTCGAAGTACAGGCTCACGCTTTGAATATCTGGAAAGGTAAGTTCATGATCCTGATGTTGAAGCTTTGAAATGATTGTAGCCTGGAAAATCCATGGGACGTGGCACAACTTGGTCACACATGCCACTGATCCTACAAAGCCAAACCCCACTGCTGTATGATACACTTGGCCTAACAGCGTTAACATAAAGTTTCTGAAATGTTTCACCCATTGAGACACTTAGGACTGTGTTCAGTGTGTATGATTATCTGTTAGTCTCATCTCTGTTTTAACAACCATCCAACTTTCATTAGCTAGGTATCTCTTAGCAGACACTAGTGTCTTCTATCAGCCTCATGTAATTAACAGGTTCAAGCTAACGTAACCTGTTATTTTACTGTAATGTAATAAGTTCTTAGTTGTTCCTCAGGGACAAGGTATGTGGGCATAAGTGCTTTGTTTAATCTTATAACCTCCACTGAAGGGGCAAGAACCATTGGTCAAAATGTGCTGGACTAGCACGTGTGAGTACTGAGGCAAGGCAAAGAGGGAAGAGGATGCCCCAAGCAACCTCCTGTATTAGGAAGTTACTCAGGCATGCTACAATCAAATCTATGGCAAGACCTTACTGTAAATTATCACAAATTTCCCTTTCCTCCCTTTTTTTCTCAAATTGCACATCCCAAACTTACGCCATCACTGGCAACTATCCAATTGCCTGGATCCTAAATTGTGGAATTCCTTCCCTAATGATCTGTACCTCTCTCTTCTCCTTTAAGATACTTCATAGCCTTTCTCCTTGAATGAGCATGTGGTCACACTACCACTATCTCCTAACAGGGATTGGTGTCATATTTTGTCTGATAACTCTCATGTGAAATTCCTTGAGAGATTTTAGGTATGTTCAAGTGTTTTTTAAACACAAGTTTCATTTTACTAAAGGGTTTTAACAATTTGTTTTTTCACTGGCTTAGAATATTTTGTGGGGAAGGAATGCATTGCAAACTGTACACAAAGTCAGGTACATGCCGGTATCATAACTTTATCAAAATAGTTCAAATAGAGAGGCAGCAGTTCAGCATTAAGACTTCAGTATTATCTGCAGGATTCTGGGGACTATTGCAATTGCTATGATCATTTCAATCAATTATTGACTATAGTCGCTTGGATTCAACCAGATTTACTGGATGGTGGGAATATTATGAAGAAGTTGAAGAGGAAATTCCACTCAGCAATTTCAACTAAAACTATAATTGCATTTGCTGAGATCCACTGCACCTTCTCCTCTCATTAGTAGCTTGGTTGTCCACCACCAGTCCTAATTGAATGAGATTTATTTGATGTGTGGTTCTGTGTTCATTGAGGGACTGCTTAATGGATTGTACTTTGTCTGCCATTTGTGGTGCTTAGCAGACTGGATTGTCTTGTATTGCAGTTTCATAGATTGGTACCACATTCTAATTTATGCCTGGTACTGTTCCTGGCATGCCTGTCTTCACTCCAAATTGAGCTATAGCTGGTTTGATAGCTTCGTAATCTCAGAGAAATAAAGGGTGGACTTGACCATGACGTCACAACTGCTACAGCTGTATAATCCTCTCTGCTGAACGTTCACAGTTCCCATGGATGTTTGGTTTTATCCTTGGTTTGTCTATGAATGCAGCTGCAGTGCCAGAATACAGGTATCTTTGTGGAAACAAGGCCCCTCCCATGTGTATAGAAAAGCACATGCAATCAACTGATTAGGATGACTAAATCAATTAAGTTATATGCTTGTGTTACTCCCTCACCATCTAAGCCTGTCTGATAGTCACTGTCAATCAGCCCAGTAAATGCAATTCATTCTCTTCTGTTGATAGATAATAAAATCCTTCACCAAAAGTGCATTCAGTAACTTTTATCATCACTTCCTCCAAGTAATGTTCAACACAAAGGTTTCTTCTGTTAACAAAGTGAAGGGAAAAGCAGTAGATGATAAGCAAAACCTTGCACTGGTTGGTATGATGCCTAGGTCAAAAGAAGATGGTTATTCCTGGGACATTTCTACAGGAGTATCTCAGGGTAGTTTCCCAGACCCATCCAGCTTCATCTGCTTCACCATCTTTTCATCAAAAAGGTCAATGGTGGGGATACTCATAGAAGACTGCAGAATGTTCAGCATCAATCATAACTTATCATACTGAAATTATCCTCGTTCATATGCAGCAAGACCTAACAACATCTGGCTTTGGGTGATAAGTAGCAAACAACACTCTTGCCATACAAGTGCCAGATAATGACTATCTCCAACAAGAATCTGCCTATCTTCTCCTGATATTGAAAAATATTATCATCACCAAGTCACTGTCACTGTCCTGCGGAGTTATCATTGATCAGAAACTGAACTAGACTATCTATTTAAATACTGTGGTGACAAGAGCAAGTCAGAGGCTAGGAATCTTGCAGTGAGTAATTCACTTCCTGACTGGCTAAATGCTGTCTGCCACCTCCAAGTCACAAGACCGGAGTGTGATAGAAAATGCTTGACTTGCCTGGAGGAGTGTAACTCTAATAACACTCACAGAGATTGGCATCATCAGGTCAAAGAAACTCTCTTGATTGCCATTTAATGTACCAGGTTCGATATTCACTCTCTCCAATACCAAAGTACAGTGACAGCAATGTGACCCATTAGGAACACAGGGGCATTCAGATCAGTGAAAAGTGGACGGCATGCCAGGAGCAACACCAGGCATGTCTAAACATGACAGGTCAACCTCATGAAGCTTCAAAACAGGACTACTTGCATGCCAACCTACAAAAACAGCAAGTGACTCACAGAGCTGAACAATTCCACAACCAATGGATCAGATCTAAACTCTGCAGTCCTGTCATATCCTGGTGTGAATGGTTGTAGATAATTAAACAACAAAATGGAGGAGGAGACTCCACAAATATCTCCATCCTCAATGATAGGGAACCCAGCGCATCAGTGTAAATGTTGAAGCTGAAGCATTCGCAACATTCTTCAGCCAGATATGCTTACTGGATGATCCAATTTAGCCTCCTCCAGTGGTCCCCAGCATCACAGATACTGGTCTTCAGCCAACTCAATTCACTACACAATATTAAGAAAACGTTGGAGGCACTGGATGCTGAAAAAGCTATGGACTCTGACAACATTTCTACATTTGTACTGAAGATATATGCAGCTACAGCACTGGCATCTACTGGACAATGTGGAAAATTGCTCAGGTGTGTCCTATACACAAAAAGCAGGCCAAATTGAGCCCTCTATATGCCAGAGATGAGATGAGAGTAATTCACCTTGACATCAAAACCGCATTAGACTGATTTTACTTAGCCTGCCACTTGTGATGTTTAGCAGGCTTAGCCACCCGTATGTGAATGAATGAATCAAAGTTAGTTTCCTTGACCTCAATGCACATGAAGTCCTCACATCTCATATGATACCTGTAGTCAATGTTAAAGACTGTCAGGGCCACTGCCATCCATTTGGATGTCACATCTCTAGTGCTATTAACTGGTTATTCCACACATATGCATAACCGTGGAGAAGCTTGGGAAGTCGGCATATAGATATCATTCAATGCATGGTTTTCAGGTACAATATTTCTATCTGAAAGCAATAGTAAAATAATAACAATAACAGTATTTATAATATTGGAAAAAAGGCTTGGTTCGAGAGACAGGTTTGAAGAAGCATTTTAACAATGCAAAGAGAGCTTGAGAGAATTAGAATCAGAACTACAGACCTTAGGCTCAAGGAAGCCGAAGGCATCGTTGTCAATGTTGGAAGAATGAAAACTGGAATTGTGCAAGGTACTGGAATTGGAGGAGTGTAGAGGTTTCAAAGGAGTGTAGAGCTTCAGGAATTTACAAAAGTAAGAGTCTTGAGTCCATGGAGAGATTTAAAACTAAAGAGGAAAATTTGAACATATAACCACATAAATTATTAATTAGGATGACTTTGTGAGAATTAGGATATGGACAGCAGAGATTTAGGTGATCTTAAGTTTACAGTGAATGCAAGGCGAGAGAGTATTGAAATTATTGAGTCCATCGTAAGACAGATATAGTTGAGGTTTTTAGCAACAAATAATATTCAGGAAAAGCTGTTTCATGAGAGAATCTAGTTGGAAAATTCTTGTATCTATTATCTTTGGGTTTATGAACCGATTCAATGAATATGGTACTTTTTCATAATATAAAACAGTAACTTTTGTAAATCAAATCATACACTGTAATGATGTGAAGCTAACTTGAACCAAATGCAATGTTCCATCAGATGGCTTGAAATAATATTATAATAGTTTCATTTCAAAAATTTGCTTATGTAAGTTAACAGCAGGGAACAATTTGCATAACTCCAGTAGCTTAATCCTAGCTATTACAATGATGCATGTTATATTCATTATATAGCTCTGCAAACATTACATGGTCTGCGAATATTGATGAGGTGGCCTGCTGGGCTTCATCAGCCTGATTAGTTTCAAACAATATTGACCAAATTCCATTAAAGCTAACTCCATCTCATATTATACAAATACGTTTATTAATACACTTTTTGGGGGGTAGGTTTTGAAAATATGAGGAACATTCTGTAATGTAAAAGGTTTAATTTTGAGTAAATAAGATAGTCTATACCATCAGTGATGTAAAGTTACGCGACAATCAAAACTACTGAAAGATGGCTTTTAGCTAGAAGCCTCAAATAAGGTTTTGTCCTGTATATGGTTGGGAGTTACAAGTCCAATAGACGGTAATGTTGATGACATCCAGGACTTCTCCAATCTGTATTGACCCCATTCCGTGACACAATCAAACTACAATCTCTAATGGTGATAACTGAGATCCCGGGGAAAATGGGATCAGGAACGGCTGGCCAGGTGGCACCCTACACCCAAATAGAACTGTGGCTAATTGCCTTAAATGGGCAGTTTTTGCTTCTGCCTTTAGTGGAGGGGTATTTAAATTTGGGAACTGGAGTGCAGCATTAGAAAGCAGATTCAAAGAGCACATAACATTGGGAAAGACAAGTCCTACTCGAGTAAGAAATTCTAAGATATTAGGGTGAGATTAGACTAATAGGGCATGCAATAAGATTAAAGTTAAGTTAACCATACTTGTGCGTAATCACAAACCATATTAAATATTGTTGGTGAACTTCAGGCACACATAACCACATGGGAATGTGGTGTTGTGCCAATAACAGGTGTCTGACTCAATGGAGGCTAGGATTGAATATTCCTATACACAAAGTGAAAGATAGGGATGGAATGGTTGGGAAAAGGGTGGCAATTTTGATCAGGGATAAAATTAAAGTAGTGATGGAGAGAAAGAATATGTCCTAGAGTAGTCAATAACACTAATGTGACAAAATCACAGGAGTGTTACAGTGCAGGAAGAGGCCATACAGCCAAATACTAGCTGTCCAAATGGGCATCATGAATTTTGTGCCATTCTCCTGTCTTTATCACATGTACTTGCAATTGTTTCTGTTTAAATAATCAGCTATTGCCTTCTTGAATGCGTCAATTGAACCTGTCTCCACAATGCTTCCAGTTTGTACCTCCCAGACTCAAACCACTCTTTGAAAGTTTTTGCCCATCTTGAATTTGTTTCTTTTGCAAATCACCTTAAATTTGTGCCCTTCAATTCTGATAATTTAATAATTGGGCAGAGTTTCTTTCTATTTTCTCAGTCCAATTGCTTGCCTGCACATGATTTCCACCTACTGGACAACGACCAGACGCAGATCTCCAGTGGACATTGAGGACAAAGTACTGCTGACTTAGAGAGGGCATTTAGATGGGATGTAGCCAAGTAAAGATAAAGTATTTGGCCTGATAGTCAAACTGCGACATGAGTGATAAAATTAGGTTGTATGTGTGGACTGTCACACTTGTCCAAATGTGCAGCAGCCTTTCAAAAATGGAGTGTGTGCAAGGAATGTCATTTTTTTGACAGCTATTCACCGAGTGGTAAATTGTTGTGGAGGTGATGTCTTTATAACCTAATTATTTCCAAACTATTTGGAAATGGAGGCTTTACAGCTTCCCATTCCCACAGCTTCTACATCATCACCCCCACCCCAATCTCAGGCTGAGCATTGAAGCACCACAGATGGAAATTCTCCTCAGCTGCACTGTTTCTGTGGCCTCACCACTCTTATAGACCACTAACTCTAAATACAGGTTTCCTGTAATGTGGCCATGGAACATCTCCAGCCCTATTACAGTTACAACCCCAGGGCCTAGATTTCAATAGCCTAAGACACAAATGCATTGCACTAGTTTGAAGAGCAAACAGAATGTATACTCTCCATTTTAAATTATGATTCTTGACTTAAAATGTACTGCGAATATTTAAGCATGATATCGTTGTGCAGTTATCTGGTGTATCTGTCCAATCAACCAGGAACGGAAGTCAATTTCAATCGCCAGTCTTTTCAAACAGACAGCTTTACAACATTATACAAAATTTATGTAGTTAGGAACAACACGTGAAAGCATGAGAATGGAACATGCAGATCTATCAGTTGAGGGTGGACAGAGTACAAATAACATAAGGTCAACCATTCCAATTGTTAGTTCTTTTCTAGAACTGGCATTGGGCTTTTTTGAATTGCACATTTGCTTTTGAAATGTCTTTGAAAATTCTTTACATTAAAACCATTATATTGAGATCAGTAGTACTGTTAAGGTTGTATTAAACCTAGAGATAATTTGTGCATATGACGAACCTTGAGTGTCTGATCACTTTTGACTTCAAATCCGGAATTCATTATGCACACAGGCTTTAGATGAGATATAGCCAAGGAAAGGTAAAGTATTTGGCCTGATAGTCAAATGGTGACATGGGTGAGAAAATGGGGTTGTATGTGCAAGGGAGTATCAGCCATTTTGCTCATATGTTGTTAGTGAGTGCTATGCCATTATGCTACTGAAAAGAGGCAATGGTGGACTGTTGACTGATATTTTGATAAATCATTATTCATATTGTCATTTGTTGATGTCTTGCGGTCTAAATCTCAGATAATTCCAGAAAGTTGCTTGAATAAGCATTAACTGAATGAGTGGAACAAGCGTGAGATCTGTGTACTATTTTCTCAACCTCCTGCCTTGGAATCATAGCACTTGAGATCGCAACGTGAACAACTTGCAATTGGTGGAATCTTACAGGGATCTGTCAACTTAGGCTGTAGTGAAATTTGTGATGGATTGGACATGAAGTCCATCAAAGCCCATTCCGATGTTGGAAGTACCTTATGCCATCTTTTATGCTTTGCTGAGCAGCATGGTGAGTATATCATTAGGCAGTGTGAAAGCCCAATTAAAGGGGATTACAGTAATATAAAACAAAGAAATATAAATACTGGAGATTTTATATAAACAAAATAGAAGTTACTGGAGAAACACTGCGGGTCTGACAGCATAAGACCCTAAGACATCGGAGCAGAAATTAGGTCATCTGGCCCACCGAGTCTGCTCCTTCATTCAGTCATGGCTGATAAGTTTCTAAATATCATTCTCTCACTTTCTCCCTGATCTTCGCCGTCCTTGTTTTTGTTTTGTTGTCTTCTGTTGGTCTTTGTAGGCCTCCTACTCCTCTGGCCTCCCACTGCCCTTCACTGCATTATATGCTTTCTCCATTGCTTTTATGCTGTCCCTGACTTACCATGTCAGCCATGGTTGCCTCGTCCTTCCTTTAGTATACTTCTGTCAAATGCTTTACTAAATTCCTTGTTAATGGTCCAACATACCTCATTAACATTCAACTGCTATCTTATCAAACGAGGCATTGAGAAATCTTGTCATGGAAATCAAAGTAGGTATCTGGCCGCTGCAGCTTGCCACTTACTCCAAAGAACCTCCATGTTGCATTGGAGCAAACAACATTTCAGAGCACCAGCTGGATGCTCCCTTGTACAGACATTGACATCTGGCATTTGCCAGTCCTTACAACAATCATGACACCGCTGCAATACACTTGTAGGAAACAAAACAAAAGCAATACTTTGAATGCAGGGACAGGCAGCTAGCTCATGGATTGGACCAGGCTGTATCTCAGAGCTGCACACTTGTGCTCTTAGTGTTTATACACTTAGTGCCTATCTACATGCTCTCAGCATTCTACCTTGCCTTGCCAAGTACCATGGTGGCACTTCAGCAAAAGCCAAAGGTTATCAGTACTGCTGGTTGATTGAGTTCTTTTGTGCAGACAGGAAAAAAAAGCTACTTATCATATTTGCCAGTAGGGATCTGTCTGGGGATGGGGACATCTTGTTGTATGGTAAATCAAGACATCAGTTTAGTACCACCTGCCTGTGCAGCAAACATTCTACAAGTTTGTTCAACAAAATCGTAGATCGGAAACTGGGTAGGGGCTAGTCCTTAGTCCACTCAAATGGGGATGCTGTCAATCCAGGGCTCCCTGTTACCAGTCACAGTCACAGGCACAGACTTGTGTATATTTTCTAGGGCTGATGAGAATTCAGACTTATCGGTACAACACCAGCAATCAAGGGGATCATGTTTCGTCAGTCAGAAGTCTGGTCAGTCATGTTCTAAGGTCAGCTCACCAAAATCAGTCAGTGGTCTGGGACAAATACTCGCTTGGGGGTGCATCAATTCATCAATAAGGAGGATTCAAGGGGGCCCACTGGAGCGTTAGGATCATTACCAAAAGGGTGGAGCTAGGGAGCAGGGATGGCGATGGGCTAATGCTGAAATGGTCAAAGGCTTAATGTTCACCTCTATTCACCGAGACATCAGCCCAATTCTGTAAGACGTCCTCCTGGTTCCTTCTTTTTTCAAGCCCCTCAATTCAAACTATCACAGAAGCTGAAACCTTGTAACACTCTATCTATTGTGAAACTGAGAAGGCAGTTACCTCAGGAATTAAGAATCCTGAAAGTATTACTCATACCAGTTTTACAGCAAGGATTGTAGCTTGTCTCGGCGTCCAAGATTCTTTTTTTCTGAAGAAGGGTCCCAACCCGAAACGTCAACTTTCCTACTCCTCTGATGCTGTCTGGCCTGCTGTGCTCCTCCAGCTCCACACTGTGTTATGTCCAAGATATCTCTGATTGATTATGCACACATTTATCTTTCTTTGCACAGTTTCAAACCATTTTCGAGACATTACACTTTAATTGTTAAGCCAAATTCCTGTCTCTGTTAGTTCAGTAATATATCCTTTTACTGGGTTTATCCCAGTAAAGTGAACTGAAACAAATTTCAATTTGAAAAGAACAGCTCCAAAACTTCCTCTGGATTTGTTCCACCGGTGTCCAAGTCAGCAATACTTTCAGGATTCTTACTTCCTGAGGAAGTTTCAGTTTCACAATAGAAAGAGTGTTACAAGGTTTCAGCTTCTGTGATAGTTTGAATCGAGGTGGTTGAAATAAGACATGGAAGGCCTACCATTAAGTTGCACTAAGAACAGGAATTTTAACATTTTCTGCCATTTCCCAATCAATGATGGAATATCCAGTCTGTAACCTCAATGCTTTAAGGTCAATCTTGAAACTTAGTTTACCTAACTGATTTTGAAGTATCATGGAATAGCAAAGCACAGAAGGAGGCTATTTAGCCCATCCCATTTGTCCTGCCTCTTTAAAAATCAGTTGAGTTGGGTCCACTACAATAAAAGCAAAATACTGTGGATGTTTAAAACACTCAGCAGGCCTGACGACTTCTGTGAATAAAGAAACAACGTTACCATTTTAAGTTGCTTATGAGTTTCTCCTTCTGAAAGCTGCTAAATATATTCTCTAAGCAGTATTGTGTAGGCGGTAAACATACTTTCACAATTAATCAGATTCAATCAATTGATTAATGTATCCAGAATTGAACTTCTACAAGTAAGTTTCTGAAAAAGAATTACAGGAACTCTGCTAATGTGACTAATGAGAAATGGTTTTATTGGCTAAGTGCAAGTTGCATCGAGTTTTCTGGAGAGTTTCTCGCCACAAGGCCCACTGAGATTTCTTGCCATGTTTTACCAAACATTTCTCATTAGCTACCTGCCCACCTCTGTGGTGTTTATCATATCCAATTCTATCCGCATCTTACTATATGCCATTCCACAACAACTCACCACTCAGCAGATATCAACCAAAAGATCGGCCGCCCTTGTGCCCGATCTATCTTTGAAAGGCTTCTGTACACCTGGACAAGAATTGGCATAACAGCACAGCAGCCACAAAGCTACACCACCCATGGCACTAGCAGGCATGGTTGACACTCCAACACATTCACATCCTGATTGTCCTGCCCTAGTTGCTGTTTAACCACAACACCACACACTTGTCCTAAGCTGCATGACATCTAAACATCCTCTCTGATCCCTCGATATTCTTTCCCCAATGCCTAGTGGTCACCTGTGTCTAGTCATTGTCCAGTAAGGGAATATTGTATACAGGTAAGCATTTGGACAAGGCCAAGCATAAGCTTTTATTGACAGCTATCAAAAGGGAACACAGTGTAAACAAATTCAGGCTGCAGTTTGCTCCCACAATGTGAACTAAATACTACATCTTAACTTTCATCTTCTGCATCCAGCTCTAATTTGTTGGAATTGAGGGTCAATCTGGCCCTGTCTGCCTTGTGGGGACCCATTGAAGTTGAGCTACATCATCCACAAGGAAAGCTTCCTCCAGCTCAATGTCCTGAACCCTTGTCTTCAAGCGACTGCTCCCATTCCCTAGTTCCTTGGCATTGGTCAAATCAGCTCAAAGCCTGTTCTGATTATGCAGCGCATAGCATGCCAGGGTGATGCAGCACACTCTGTCCAGACTATACCACAGAAACCCCCAAACAAGACTGGCCCAAGTACATAAACCTCGTTTTCAGTCTGTTCTACCGCAGCCCTGGTTTGGGGAAGTGCCATGCCAGTTGAGTGAGCAACACGTTATATCAATAAGGGGGGCGGGGGGGTGCCTGTTGTGCTCCAACTCCCTCTCCATCCCAGACCCACCTCAACCATTCCATTATCTATTGCATTTAATATAGCCCATTGTCATGCTAACATGACATACGTTGAACCAATGATCTCCTTATCCTACAGCACCTTTGGAAGTTCCAAAAATGATGGGGTGCTTTTTGACAGCATTCATCTCCTTTTGACTTAAAGATGCTTATTTTTATATTATGGAGATAACAATATTAGCCTAAACAGCACCAACAGTATGGTGTCATCCACCTGTTACCAAAATTTGATACATAAGTACATTCATTGCACATTTATTGCAAATGTGAAAGGAAATGTTTGTAATTGAAATGTGGAGGAAGTTTGAAAACCCGTGCTTCATGTATTTGGCCATTCAATATCCTAATGACCAGCACACATAGATAGGTGCTTTCACCTATCCCTTGGTATTTTCTCAGTTGCACTGTGCAGCTAGAGAACAGCCAGTGATGGCAAGGAATTTATCTTGTGATGGACTCCGTCAGTGCCTGGCTCCACCTGGTCACCAGACAGACCCTCAGAGCCTCCGTGTTCCCTTTTATCTTGTACTACTCCAACAGACTGTTTCCATCCATACCCCTTCAATGTAGACACCCATCACATAGATTTTCACCTCCAACCATGGTACTTGGCAAGGCAAGGTAGAATGCTGAGAGCATGTAGATAGGCACTAAGTGTAAAACTGACTTTGTAATGTTGGTAATGTAGCCTTTTATTCAGTGACATGAAGTAGAATTCAATCATGCCTGGAGAACCAACTGAAAACAAGTAATGGAGGCGTTGGGATAGAGGGGGCTCTCGAGTGATATGCGAGGTTTGTTGGAATGGGGAGGGACAAGAGGGCATGGGATAGCAAGGGAGTATTTGGGGGTTCACATCTGGGAAGGTCACTCTTAACAGGCCCCCAGGATCAACTTGCTAAGTCTTCTACCAAGAGTTAATTACACAGCAGTCTTCCTCCACCTGAGTTGCAGATATTGGGACTGCACTTAGACATATTTGGATAGAAAGAAATAAACAACGTGCAGAAGGCATGTAGGTGGCATGGGTAACATTTCATTGTAAATAATCCCGCACTTTTGTAAATATACTTTCACTTCTACTCTGAACACTTCCCTACTGTCTTTGTAGCTGAAAGAGCTGGTTCGTCAGATCCCCACATTTTTTCTTGAATTTCACACTATAATCATTTTCTCAATGACTCAGACCAATGAATGCCAACTGCGAGAGCAAGGTTATTATTCAGGATAGCCAGAGGCATAGTAAAGGGGCAGAAAAGACTTCTGGTTTAATGTGTATCTATTTCAACGCACAAGGCCTGACTGGTAAGGCAGATGAGCTCAGATCATGGAATGGCTCTGGGGACTGGGGGCCATAACAGAAACATGGCCGAGAGAAGGGCAGCTCAATGTTCCAGGATACAGAAGCTGCTGGTGTGGTCGAAGTATAAGTAAGTGAGGAGAGGGAGTTGCCTTTTGATAAGGGAAGACATAACAACAGTGCTTAGAGAGAATATTCTTAAGGGGTCATCAAATGAGGCCATATGGTTAGAACTTAGGAAAAAAAAAGTAATGGTCACTCTGTTGGGACTATATTATAGACACCAAAATAGCCAGTAGGTACTAGAGGAGCAGATGTGTAAAAAGATTGCAGATACCTGTAGGAATAATAGAGTAGTATTGGTTGGAGATTTTAATTTCCCCTGTATTGACTGGGCCACCCAGAGTATGAAAGGCCTGGATGGGATGGAATTTGTCAGATGTGTCCAAGAAAGTTTCCAAAATCAATATGTAGAGGGCCCTACACGGGAGGGTGCAACACTGGATCTCATCTTAGGAAACAAGGTCGGGCAAGTGACTGAAGTATCAGTCAGAGAGCACTTTGGTCCGTTGACTGTAACACTCTTAGTTTTAACATAGTTATGGAAAAAGATAGCACAGGTCCACAGGTTAAGGTGCTAAACTGGAGCAGGGTCAATTTTGGGGCCATTAGGCAGGATCTAGCAGAGGTCAATTGGGTGAGTCTATTTGAAGGAAAAGGAACAACTGGCAAATGGGAGGCTTTTAAAAATGTGAGGTCAAGAATCCAGGGAAAAGCTGGTAGATTTTGGGATCACTGGCTGACAAGGGGTGTTGAGGGTCTGGTCAAGAAAAAGAAGAAGGTATACATTGGGTTTAAGCTATCGGGTTCAAGCTGACCATAATAAGTGTAGGAGCACACTCAAGAGGGAAATCAGAAGCACAAAAAGAAGGCATGAGATTGGTTTGGCAGATAAGGTTAAAGATAATCCCAAGAGGTTTTATTTCTATATTAAGAGTAAAAGAGTGCCTAGGGAGAGAATAGGTCCCCTTAAAGATCAGCATAGCTATGTATGTGAGGAGCCACAGGAGATGGGGGACATTTTAATGAATATTTCTCCTCAGTGTTTACAGAGGAGAGAATCATGAATGCTAAGGAAATGAGGGAAACAAGTGAGGATGTTTTGGACTGCATACACATGAGAGGAGGTGTTTGCAGCCTTAAAGCACATTAAGGTGGATAAATCCCCTGGGCCTGATCAAGTCCATCCTCAGAGGCTAGGGAAGAAATTGTTGAGACCCTTGCAGACATTTTTGCTTCAATTTTAGCCACTGGTGAAGTTCCGGAAGACTGGAAGGTGGCTAATGTTGTTCCATTGTTTAAGGAAGGTAGTAAAGACGTGCCTGAGAACTACAGGCCAGTGAGCCTGACATTAATTGTGGGAAAGTTATTGGAGAAGATACTGAGAGATAGGATCAATCAACATTTGGATAGTCGAGGTCTGATTCGGGATATTTAGCATGGATTTGCGTGCGGGAAGTCATGTCTGACAAATCTTTTCGAGTTTTTCGAAGATGTAACTAAGAGGATGGATGAGGGTAGGTTAGGGGATGTTGTCCATATGGGCTTTAGTAAGGCCTTTGCCAAGGTCCTGCATGGCAGGCTGGTCATACAAGTTAGGTCGCATGGGATCCAGGGAGAGCTAATTAATTGGATTCAAAATTGGCTTGATAGTAGGAAGCAGAGGGTGATGGTTGAAAGTTGTTTCTCGAAATGGAGGCCTGTGACTAGTGGTGTGCCACAGGGTCGGTGCTGAGACTTTTGTTGTTTGTTACTTACATAAATGATCTGGATGTGAATGCACAAGGCATGATTAGTAAATTTGCAAATGATACAAAATAGGAGGTATCATTGATAGCGAAGAAGGTTATCAAAAGTTATAGGGGGATCTTGATCAGATTGGGAAGTGGGGTGAGGATTGGCAAATCCAATTCAATACAAATATGCGTTAGGTGTTGCGTTTTGGAAAGTCAAACCAAGATGGGACTTATACAGTAAATGGTAACGTCCTGAGGAGTGTTGTGGAACAGCGGGACCTTGGAGCACAAGTACATAGTTCATTCAAAGCAGCGTCACAGGTAGACAGGGTGGTAAAGAAGGTACTTAGCATGTTGGCCTTCATCGGTCGAGGCATTGAGTATAGGAGTTGGGATGTTATGTTCCAAGTGTATAAGTCATTGGTAAGGGTGCACTTGGAGTATTGTGTACAGTTTTGGTCACCTTATTATAAGAAAGACATAGTTAAACTGGAAAGTGTGCAAAGAAGATTTACCAGGATGTTGCCAGGACTAGTAGGCCTGAGTTATAGGGAAAGTTTGGCCTGGATAGGACTTTATTCCTTGGAACATACCTAATTGAGGTGTATAGCATCATGAGGAGCATAGATAGGATGAATGCATATAGTCTATTTCCCAGGGATGGGAAATTGAAAGCCAGAGGGCATAGGTTTAAGGTGAGAAGAGAAAGATTTAAGAAGGACCTGAGGGGCAACTTCTTCATGCTGAGGATGGTGCGTATATGGAATGGGCTGCCAGAGAAAGTAGTTGAGGCAAGTACAATAGCAACATTTAAACATCATTTGGAATGGTACATAGATGAGAAGGTTTTAAAGGGATATGGACGAAATGCAGGCAATTGGAAATAGCTGAGTGGGCACCGTGGTCAACATGGACCAGTTTGGGCCAATGGGCCTGTTTCCATGCTGTACTACTCTGTGATTGTATGACGCTATGACTCAGACTTGAACTTCCCACTTTCTCTAGGCTGATTCCTGTTAAAACTTCTGACAGTTAACGCCCCATGCCCTTGGGCTGACCATAGCCTATCCCTGGACTGGTTTGGCAAGATGGTCCCAACTAAGCAGAGCGCAGCCCAGGATGGGTGCTGCCACAGCCCCCCAAGTGACATACTGGCACACAGGGCTGACCGGGACCCAATGCCAGGAGTACGAAAACACTGATTCCCAGGCTCTGGCCAGGCCAATCGGCTGATTCACTGTGGTCAGCCCCCTGGACAGAAATCAGACAACCACTGAATCCACCATTTGGTTGAGAAGAAGATTGACTGAACGGCTTTTGGCTCAGTTAGGTTTCTCCTTTTTAACAGACAGGAGGAATCTGGCAGCATTCCAGACTTTTCCACATTGACGGCAGCATTGTTGATGAACCAGAAGAGCTGAGATTGTTGGGCTGTATGCTTTTTCAGCAATGCAATGATACTAGGTCTTACTATGGTCCCTGTTGTCTTCTTCTTAGGAAGATCGGGTGATTGAATATGACTTGCTTACATTTTAGTTCGATGGGTTCTGAGGCGACAGATGAGTCCAATGAGTGCTGTGCAGATGCTGCAGTGCTGGAAGGGTTTGGTAGATGGATTGTTTCGAGGTTTGCATGCTCCCACTGATGCCCCTGAATGCTTCTGATGAAATTTCTCAACATATCTGGTGTCTGCCTTTATGAACCATCTTCAGTTTATTTGGTTACAATCCAGGTCAAAGAGTTTGTTTGACCTCTTCTGGGATGCTTCAATGACAACAATGTCTTTTCACTGTCCTCCATGGGGTTCTCAGCTGTACCTGAGTTCCAAGTAATACGATTGTTTAGGAGCCCTGTGTCAGACATGCAAATGACAAGAAATAAAGCAATGTATCATAGATGCTGGAAATCTGATTTAAAATGGAAAGTGCAGGGAATACCCAAGAGGTATGACAGCATCTGTGTAGAAAGAAACAGAATTAACTTTTCAAGTCCAATTTGACTCCTCTTCCCACTCCCCCCCACTGACCCATTATCCACATTGAGCCCCTCTCCTTATGTCGCATTGGAAGAGTAAAAAAAGACAACTTCTCACTGTTGGATCCCTTTTGAAGTAGGCTTGTTCCAGCAGGTCTTAGGACCAACATGTTGCTGGTCTCAGATTTGCTGGTGACACACTAATATCAATACGCCCAATAGGGAGAGAATAGCTGATAGGCCGATAGGTGCACAGTATGGTGCATCTCATTTGTAGGACTGATTTGTTCGTAAGCAGTTAACATGCTTGCCTCCGCACTTCATCAATAAGTGGGAAGTTCCCAACCTCTGTTCCTACAGGTGCTGCCAAATCTTCTGAGTTTCTGTATCACTTCCTGTTTCAATATGAATGACTTGTCTTGTCAATCGGAATTGATTTTGAGAGCTTGGTACTGGGCATACTGCGCTAGTGTGAAGAATTTGCTGTTGAAGCACTTTTCTTGTGACTGGTAGGTTTTGAGAATGCACCACTGGTGGTTTCTCTCAAGTGCTCTGAGGAACCTGCTGTAAGCTGCTTAAGCCTCTGAAATATTTAAATTGTGGGAATCACTGCTGCCCACTAACCTATGGCCGTAGCCTTGTGTCTGAGATTCTTGAGGTTTTTTGAAATAAGACAATCTGGCTGAACTTTAACAGCTATCAAAGTGAGGTTTTAATTTCAACAGTACACAGCTAGAAAAAGATAATTAGGCCTAATACCTTTGCTGAGAGATCTGTGAAACCAATTCATCTTTTGTTGCTACAATGATCTAGACAAAGCATGCATTTCATTGAAATGAATACCTGATGTGGCTGAGTTATGGAAGCATGATGTAATGAGTTGGCAATCCTGGGAAATGTTGTGAAAACATTCGTCATGCCACATTTATGAGGAAAGAATACTCCTGAGACAGTTATGCAGCATATTCTAACCTCCCCCATTTCTACAGAAGCTCCCTAGCACTGACATTTCCATCTAAGTGCAGTTGATTTAAAGTCATTTGTTTGCATCTAATTTGTGAGAGTCACCTTCTCAAAGGTAACACAAGATCTGTAGATGCTAATACAGCACAAGCAGAGTGCAAGCCAACCAATTAATTGACCTTTATGAAGGATTTCAGCAAATGAACTAAGGACCAAACAAATGCCTATTCTAGCCAAATGGTAAATTACAAGTTATACTTCTGTTGCCAACAAAGGCGATACTGTGTTCAGAAAATCAAAATAAAACCATTTCATTCCATTCTTTGGTGACACCAGTGCCACCTCTCTGCTTTCTTTAGAGATTCTTCAACTCATGGTTATTGCATCCTAGTGGGAACATAGAAAATAGGACTAGGGGTAGGCCATTTGGCCTTTCAAGCCTGTTCCACCATTCAGTATGAACATAGATGACCATTCAACTCATTACATTGTTCCTGTTTTCTTCGCCATACTCTTTGATCCTGTTGTTCCCAGGTAGTTTTGTTCATTTTTTTTCTTTTGCTTATGAACAAAACTTTTCCCTCTTAAGATGCCTCTTCTTTTTTTCTGGAGCTCCAGTCAATGACGCATTGCAGAAAATCCTCCTTTACAGCATGCACATCCTTTCGGTTGCAGAAATTCTGTGGGAAGGTTGCGAGTATGTGTAATGTGCCCAAGCACAGGAAAATGAATCAGAGCAGCAGTAGACAGAAATGGTACCTCCTTCAATTCCGAACCTAACCTAGAGAGAGACCCAGATGACTTGCTGTCTATGGATCAGAAGATAGTTGTTTCTGAAAGTTTTTGTTTTGGTAATTGTGACTGAATATGTATCTGCTGACCAGTCTTTCATCTTTTGAGATAAAGGGGACAGGATGGAATATAGTGCTGAAGAAGATCTTTTTACAAAGCATTTATATGCCAAGAAGTTTCAGTTTCCTCAGATCAAAGGGACTGGAAAGAAAAATCTTCAAAGAAAATCTCTACTCATTTGTACCATCATGGTTGAAGGTATCATGGGGTAGGCACAATCTCGAGTACATGTGTTGTTTTACTAATGCCTGTCTAGGATCAGATTTACAAAGAGAATTACTAAAACCTTGCATCCATAAATGTATTGCAGTTCAATGAAATCTGGTTTGGGCAACTGTATTTAAATTAGTCCAGCAGGAGGTTGTGACCCTAAATGGTAGTGAGACAAAAAAGAGGATGAGGCTAGTACAAACTTAAAGAGAGCAAGACTGGCAAGCAAGGGCATGGCAGAAATTGAGGGAAGACTGACGAATTAAACTGTGTTTATTTCAATGCAAGAGTCCTAACAGGTAAGGCAGATGAACATGGGTACATGGGACTGGGACACTGTAGCTATTATTTGAGAAGAAACTTTGTATCAATAATAGCAACATTACAGATAAGTAAGAGAGCAAGATTTGTGTAAGAAACATGAGTTTTTAAGTAAAGACAGTTGATGCTTTGGATCATTTTTGACAATGTTCAGTATTGTCTCAAATGGGAGTGAGCTTTGGTATAACCCCATTAAGTGGTCCCAGCAAGCAATAGCCCATCACAAGTTTTTCTCCCTAATGTTTTGGTGAGAGTATTATGTGAACACAGATACCTTTTCCATCCTGAGGCGAATATGAAGCATTTTACAATTACTTCTGAAGTTTATTTGTTTTGCAGCAAAATGGGACCACATTTCATTAAAAAAATTAAAATCATCAGTTACACACAACCTTATTTTAAGTTGAGAAACAAATATTGGCTAAAATATTAATACAAGTCATTTATCTCCCCTGAATCACGTCATGAGATCTTCTGTATCCACCACGGCAAACAGATTTAGTTTGACATCTTCATGTGATGGCATCTTTGGACAATACAGCAGTATTCTCTCAGAATTGCATTGAGGTGTCACTTTAGGTTACGCTCAAGTCTTGATTTTCCTGAGCTCATCTTATACCTAATAATTAAGTGGCAATAATTTCTCAAGACCAACGCAAAAATAGATACGTTTTCTTGCACAGGCCATTGTCATTTCTGTTTGCATTCAATCAAAGCAGCTGAAATTTACAACAAAGGTAGATTCTCAGCTAATTCTACACACAGATATGCTGCAGCTATTGGAGAATGTCAAGCGGTGACTAAAGTAAAATTATGCAGGACAACTTAAGAACAACTATATGTGTTTGTTTTCCCAAAATATGTAAAAACAACAATTTGTATTTATGCAATATCTTTCACAACATCAAAAGATATATATGAAAGGATGTTAGGATACAGGAAACACCACAGCCAATTTGATCAAGTGCCAAACAGCAACTACATAAATCAGATTAGATCTTTGTTTTAGCAATTGGTGGAGGGATAGTTTTTGGACAGGACAGTAGGTTCTTTCAATAGCATCATGCAAACTTGGTTGCCCCCTTGGTAGGTCAAATGAGGCTTCAGTTTAGCTCTCTTCCAAAAAACTGACACTTTTAACAGCACAGCACTTCTTCAGTACTGCACTATATTATTGGATAGATTTTGTACTTAAATCTCTGAACTGGGAATTGAATCCATAATCTATCTTAGATAGGTAAGTGCTACCAACTGAACCACAGATAATACTGACTTCAGTAACAACATCTCAGACCATATGAGCCCTTCAAATGCCCACAATAGATGTATCAAGCATTCCTGTAATGTAGAAATGCAGCTCAGAGTAAATTACTGAAGGTAGGCTGTCTTTTGGTGTTCACATCATCTGCAGGGACAGTTGCAAGTCTGTTGGTAAATGACAGCTTTATGTTTTGAAGAGATCCCATGCATCTTGCCTTTGTGGATGAACTTTGTTTAAACATATCTCTTAGATTATCAAAATCATATTTAATAATCCCAGTCTACGATGTGCCTGTGTCTTAACATGCCTTCAATTTAGTGAAACTGGGGCCTTTTGCAGCCAAGAATTAGCGTCAATTTAAAGTACAGGCTTGTGTTTGAGAAAGGAGATTTTTTTTTTATTAAGGGAAAACATATTCTGCTTTTATACAGCAGTGCCTTTCAAGGGCTTAAAATGTATCAAAGTGTTTCAAAGCCAATGAAATACTTTTGAAGTGACATCATTGCTGTAGCAAACAATCTGTACACAGCATTTGCCCACATCCAAAGATATGATAATGACCATATAATCTGTTCAATGGTCTAGGTTGAGGATTACTAGGGTACTGGATACATCAACTGTTCTTTTTCAAAATACTGCCGCAGGATCTTCACTGGAAACAGCTACAGGGTCTCTGTGTGCCTCATCAGAAAGGCAACATATTTAACAAAACAGCACTCACTGGAGACAGCACTGGAATTGTTAGTTTATATTGTACTTCAATTCCATGGTGCAGGACTCATGCTTTAAGATTTTCAACTTGGTTACAGCAAGAAATGTTAACGGTGGTGGGTGTTGGAGAGACAGGGATTGGCAATGGAGTGAGCCAGAGTTTTACTGTTTAATCAGGGACTATGACGTGGAGGATAAAACGTTGTATACTTACTGGGGACAAAGTAGGCATTAATACTTTTATAGAGTAAGTGATCAAAGTTTGACTGTTTGATTTTGCTAACAAGATGGATTCATCATCACCGGAAGTGATGAATGATACATGATCTTGTTGTCATGCAGCCTTGTGCAAGATGGAGCCACAAAAAGATGTTTCTTGTGTAAAGTTAATGTTTACATTACCTCAGCAAACTGTAAATATTCTTCACCAGAACAAGGCCAAAAATATTATAGCTAATGTAGATGGGCTGAGGAATAATTGAGAAAAAAAGAGCATGTGTAGAATAGCAAGGAAGGGAGTGGGACAGTGGATATGACATTCCCAGAACTGTAAAATCATGAGATCTCAAAACTCCCAAACAAAAGCATGACCTTGAACTGTAAAATATGAATACCAGCTATACAGGTACTGCAGGTGTTGATTGTAATCTTGTAGAAGTATGAACCAGTTGGAAACTCTGGCTCATTAGAATTCTGGAAATGACATTACTACAAACAATGGTGGAAGTTAACTGCCATTGTGTAACTAAGAGACTGGGAGAAACATCATCATAAACAGTGGCATGGATGGAGCACTCGTAAACCCCACTGATCTCACTGTTTTCTGTAGGATAGAGATCATACAGTTTTCTATTATACAACAATATAATGTCCATCTGGCCCTGCCTAGGACTATATTAAACTAAAGAATAAAGGCGTATCATTCAGCAGGATGACACCAGGAGATATATTTATGATACAATTTATCTTAAAAGGACAATGCTAAGTATGGTTACTGCAGAGAGGGGTTGAGGAGGAGGACAAAGATTGATTATCTCTCAGTCCAGTCCTACAATTAATGGGTGATTATAAGTTTCAGACCAATTGTAAAGGGATTTGTTGGGAAAAGCTTAAGTTGCAGTCACATGACAAAGGGTTGTGAAAATTAGTAAGCTGTGTAGGTTTCATGTCAACCATCTAAAGGGGTCCAGCATTGTGGATTTTGCGTAAAAGCCCAGACAAGTCACAGGAGAACTTGAATTAAATGGAGAATTTTGTGAGTTCAATAAAAAAATGCATCTGAGATTGCATCATATCTTTGTGTCGTGCACATTTTTTTGGGCAATTATTGAAGTCCAAGAACTACCATTAGGCTTGATGGGACTGGAATTCTGCTATTTTTAATTTAAAACTGCAGCTTCACATTATTTACTTCTTGTTACTATGATATTGAGATAAAATGAATTACTTTTAATCATTTATCATAACAATATAGAACGATTTGTATGAATTCTATGTGGTGCAGACTGCCTTATTTAATTACACTGAGTAGACTGTAATACTAAACTAATGCACAGCTTGAAAGCAGATTCATGCACGTGCTTTAAGAAAGGTGATGATAACTACATCCTTTACATAATGTTTGAGAAAAAGCTTGATTTTATTTTTCAGCTGGAGATGAGCAAATAAGTCGGTGTTGGGGGAGTAGGGGATGTTGCATAAATCTCAATGAGTTTATTTTCCAGCGACAGCATGGAAAATTAGTGTGAGAAAGACCACTGATATTAAGCTTTATATTGTGACTTGCTTTTATTCATTTTTCCTATTGGTGATCCAGAATGATAGAAACGTGCTTATGCCAGAGACTCTGAAAGGATGAGCAACATAACTAATTATCTCAATACCTTTTCGTTAAAGGGTACAAAATAGTTCCTGTGTAGGTTTGCTAATTAGATCTGCTAATGAGGGTGGTTCTGTATTTGAAATGTTGACTTTTAGCTCCCGCCGCATTTCTGAGCATTTCTTGTTAATTAAAATCAAAGTAGATATCTGATACATGCAGACCTTGATCCTAAAGGAACAAAGTAAACTTTTAGCTCAAGAACGCATTTCACCTGATCTATTTTAGCTTAAAATGTATTTTCTACTTGAATTAAGGAGCCCTCTAGGGAAAAGTCTCCAATATTAGATTGCATTCTGGTTTCCAAGGCACCACGACTACTAGCTGCTAGCACTCCATGGCTTTTACAAATGATGCTTATACAGTTGTCTGAGTGATTACTGGAGATGCCGATTTTTGGTCAACACATTCACAGAAATCTCATCACAGGACCCTTAAGACAGCTCAGCCACAGACCATTAGTTTGACACAATCTGTAAATCCTGCTGGCACACCTAACCCTTCTCAGACCACCTGAAATCAGGTTTTGTCTTCATTATCTGACTGGAAGATCAATTCTCAGTCAAATAGTCACTTTTTTGCCACTTTGATTTGCAGAATCGTACAGTACAAAAGAGGATTTTCAGCCCATCAATTCTGTACTGCCAAAGCTACACTAAATCTATAGAAGTCCCACTCTCCAGCACTAGGCCCATAGACTTTAAGGTAATGACATTTACATGGTCATGCAAGTACTTTTTACAAGTTGTGACATTACCTGCCTCAACTACCCTCCCAAGCAGTGCATTCCAGACACCCAACACTCACTGAGTGAAAAGAACTTTTCCTCAAATCCCCTCTAAATGTTTTGCCTTTCACCTTAAAGTTATATCCCCTTGTTATCAATCCTTCAAATAAGGGGAGCGCTGCTTTCTATCCATCTTGTCTCATAATCTTATACAAGTTTATCATGTTCCCCCCACCTCCTCGACTCCAAAGAAAACAATCCAAGCTAATCCAGCCTCTTTTCATAGCTGAAGATCTCCATCGTAGGTAATGTCCTGGTGAACTTCCTCTTCATCCCCTCCAACGCAATCACGTCCTTCTTATAGTACAGAGACCAGATGTGTTCACAGTACTCCAGTTGTGGCCTAACCAGAGTCCTATACAGTTCCAACTTGACCTTCCTGCTCTTAAAATCTGTTCCTTGACTTATAAAAGCAAATGTTATATATGCCTTCTTAAATGCCCTAATAACCTGACCTACGCGTTCAGGGACTTTTGAACAAACACCCCAAGTCCCTCTGTTTCTCTGACCTTCCTAGTCTCCTGCCATTATTTGAGTGCTCCCTTGACTTGTTACTTCTTCCAAAGTGCATCATCTCACATTTATCAGGTTAAATTCCATCTACCACTGATTTGCCCATCTGATCAATCTGTTTATATCTTTCTGTAACCCAAGACCTTCTCCCTCATTGTCAACTACTTGGTCAATCCTTGTGTCATTCACAAACCTGTGTAGTATTCCCGGACCTCTCCCACAATCCTACACACTAATCTACATCAAATTTATGTACATCAGAAATAATAGTGGATTCAACACTGATCCAGTCATATGTCAAGCTAATTTCGGATCTGACTTACCAAGCTATCTTTATCAATCTCCTATGTGGGATCTTGTCAAAGGTATTTCTGAAATCTACATCAAGTCCACTACCCTCATCGATGTACTTGATCACTTCTTCGAACAACGCAACCAGATTTGTTAGGTATGACCTCCCTCTGACAGAGCCATGCTGTACTATCCCTGATCAAACTTTGCTTCTCTAAATGGAGATTAATTCTCTTCTTTAGGGAGGCTATGTTGCAGCTGTATAGGGTGCTGGTGAGGCCACACCTGGAGTATTGTGTACAGTTTTGGTCTCCTTACTTGAGAAAGGATGTACTGACACTGGAGTGGGTGCAGAAGAGATTGATTCTGGAATTGAGAGGGTTGGCTTATGAGGACAGATTGAATGGATTGGGACTATATTCATTGGAATTTAGAAGAATTGGGAGGTGTGGGTCTTGTAGAAATATATAAAATTATGAAGAGAACAGATAAGATAGAAGCAGGAGGTTTTTTCCAATGGCTGGTGAAACTAGCACTCGGGGGCCTCAAAATAAGAGGGAGCAAGTTGAGGACTGCGTTGAGGAGAAACTTCTTCACCCAAACGTTTGTGAATCTGTGGAACTCCCTGCTCAGTGAAGCAATTGAGGTTACCTCACTGGATGTTTTTAAGGCAAAGATAGATATATTTTTGAACAGTAAAAGAATTAAGGGATATGGTGAGCGGGCAGGTAAGTGGAGCTGAGTCCATGAAAAGATCAGCCATGATCTTATTGAATGGCAGAGCAGGCTCAAGGGGCCAGATGGCCAGACACCTGCTCCTATTTCTTATGTGCAGAATTTTCTCCAAAGCTTTCCATCCACAGGGGGTAAGATGTGATACTCAGTAGTTTATAATACACAAGTTCATCTTTACTACCTTCTTTAAAAAGTACAACTACGTCAGCTGTCCTCTAGCATCTCTCCTGTGGCCAGAGAGCAATTAAAAATTTGGGCAGGGCTCCTGCGGTTTCCTCTCCCATTTCCCACGGGAGCCTGAGATACAACTCATCTGGACCTGGGGGTTTGTCCATTTTTAAACTGGCAAACATTCAACAACTGCTCACTCCCTCGATCAAATTGTTGAAAAACCTCACAGCGCATCTTCCTGAATTCTGTGCCTATATCCTCCTTCTGAATGAAGACAGTTGTGAAGTATTCATTTAATACCGTACCAATATCTTCTAGCTCAATGTACAGATTTCCTATTTCGTCCCTAATGTGTCCTGCTCTTTCCCTGGTTATTCTCTTTCCCTTGATACACTTGTAAAATATAGAATACTCTGGGATTCTCCCTAATCTTACCCACCAGTGTCTTCACATTCCTCTCTTTGCCCTCCAAATTGCTTTCTAAGGTTCACCGCTGCACTTTGCATTTTCCAGTAGAGCCTCTGCTGATTTTCTCCCTTTGTACCCATTATCTACCTCTCTTTCCCTTTTCATTCAGTCCTGAATATTTTTCCATCTATCAAATAAAAATGTTCAAAGACATTGATAAAGAAGATGCTAATTCTTTAATGACTCCAAGACATTTCCTGGGTTTCTTACAACAATGTTAACTCTCAGATGCTTCAGGGCAGTCTTGGAGGGTAAAGAAAACCTTGTAGCTACAGGTACAAGTGTTGTGTCAAGATGTATCAGAAAACATTTGCAGAGCAGATTATTTCACAAAGATTTTTCAACTGTTTTTAAGGGAGATTACTGAGGGCTATTAATAAAGATGATCATTGCTCTAAAAGAGAAAATTATTTCTACAGTAAGCAAAATGCTACTTAATAAGGTGACTGTAGCTAACATCTTAATTTAGCTGTTCTCTCTCCCTTAACTTTGCCCTCCTTTAATTAAGCACACCGTGTCACCTTTCCTACCTTCACAGTGGGCAATTCATGGATGTCACTATTTTTGGGTTACCAGTTACTGAGATGGCTATTCTTTCTCTTCCTTGTCTACCAAACCATCAACATCTAACCTTAATCCCTGCCATAATCTGCCCCATTGATGTAATCCATAATTTCTAACAACCACCCATTTGAAAGGCAGTTCTTAGTAAAATATCAGGAGCATAGCCTATCCCCGTGGCTCTCTCCAATTTACAAAACTTCACATTCCCTTTGGCTATGACTGAAATGATTTAAATTTCCAGACCAAATATATTATGCATATGATAGAAATCATTCCCATTAGCGCAACTGGCAGCTGACAATTTGATCACATCAATTTGTTTTGCCTGGCGTCAAGATCCAGGATTGTGATCATATTAGCAGTGTGCCTGCACAATAGTCATGAAATGTTGCAAAGATCAGACATCAATTCCATGCAAAAGAGCAATTGATGGTACACTGTAAGCTCTTCAGTCAGAAGCCCAGAAACAACAGTCACCCAGGAATCTTTTGAACAGATCCGCTGACTGGCTACTGGACATTTCGGACATTGCAACAAATCAATGAATCATTGCCTCATTTGAAGTAGTGTCTGTGTAGCTTGTAAAACCTCGTAAGGTTAAGCATCCACATGACCTGTCTCTCGCTAATGCTCTGCCTGACTCTGGCCTTTCTGTCGATTCATCCCTCCTCTTTCTGTTAGCCTTTTTGTTTGTCTCTTTCTCTCTATCTCTCTCAAGCTTTTTTTTTCATCTTTCCCTCTATCTTGATTTTTCTCTCTAGCTCTTTCTTGCAGTTTTCCTCTCTCTTTGGCCCGCTTTCCCCCACTTCAATAGTGATGCTTTTGAGCCAACTGAAACAACTGGTCCTCTGACCAGGATCCCACCCCAACCCTGCATTTCCCATCCCACTCAGTCTGCGCATGCCTGGACACTATGCACAATTTAGCATGGCCAATTCACCTAACCTGCACGCCTTTGTACTGTGGGAGGGAATCAGAGAACCTGGAGGAAACCCAGGCGGAGAAGGTGCAAACTCCACACAGTTACCTGCAGTTGGAATCAAACCTAAGTCCCTGGTGCTGTGAGGCAGCAATGAGCCACCGTACCACCGTTGGCTTTCTGTTTCAGGTAAATATTTATCAACTGTGTTTTCTGATTTATGCCCTTGTGTTTAAGCATTCTAACACCATTCCATCATCTAGAAAATGCAACAATCTAGAAATGTGTTGGGCTTGAGGATTCTAGGTGGAACCAGACTGATATAACAATTACTACCAAAGTAATAAAAGGATGCAGAAACTGACTGAACTGAACTGATGGGATTGCCCTGGAGTTCAGAAGAAGATTCATCTCAGGCTTGAAATGCTCACTCCATTTCTGTCTCCACAGATGCTGCCAGATCTATTGCATTTCTCACCATTCTCTGCATTAGTTTCCGATTTCCAACACCTGCATTAGTTTGCTTTTATATTGATACCAAAATAGAGGAGGCTAGATCTACAAAGGAACAGGAGGAGGCCACTTACACCCTTCAGCCTGTTCTGTGATTCAAAACAACTGACTGATGACCTGAGACCCAACTCTATTGGCTGGTTTTCATATGGCCACTGAGACAGCAGGATGTAAAATCATTATGGGAGACTGTGTTTGCCAATATGCTAGCATCACCTTGTTTTTGGGACCACGTTCAAGAGGAGATATTCCCATGGTCAGCTGTCTGCAAGCAATGAGTAGTCAAATGAAGTGATTGAACATCTTATTCAGATCCTTCCCTTGATTCAGGTGGCATTTTCCACTTGAAGGCAAATCCCCCAATTTCAAAACAGGGTCAACAAAATACTAGCGGCCGGCCACGAGGTGGAGAAGTATGGGTGCAGTAACTTAATGAGCCACTCACTGCCCTGTCCCAGGAGTGCAGTCCCACATGTGCACTACTTTTGCAGCAGAGTCATGAGCCAAGTGGTCAATGGATACAGCCTTCGTAAATCAATGCCCAGTGTCTTGCTGTGGCTGAGCTTTTGACTACAGATCAGACAGATGCAAAATAACGGAATCACAATTTCTCTCATTGTGACAATGATATGGCTTTAAGAGGTTATTTTGTCCTAGTCTTTTTTTAAGAGAGATTGTAAGGCAGAGGCACTGTGCAAGTCTACCAAAACTGGCATGGTGGTTTAGTGGTTAGCACTGCTGCCTCACAGCACAAGGGGCCTGGTGTCAATTCCACCCTCAAGCAACTGTCTGCGTAGAGTTTGTATGTTCTCTTTGTGGCTGCTTGGGTTTCTGCCAGATGCTCTGGTTTTCTCCCATAGTCTAAAGATGAGTAAGTTAGGTGGATTGGCCATGCTACATTACCCATTGTGTTCAGGGAAGTGTAGGTTAGGTGCATTAGCCATGGGAAAGGGAGGGTAACAGGGGGATGGTTCTGGGCAGGAAGGTTGGTGTGGACTTGTCAGGACAAATGACCTGTTTCCACACTATATGCATTCTATTCTATTCCACTACAGCAAACAGCTTGTGTGACTTTTTTTAAGTCAGGACAATAGAGGCAGCCTGGCTGGGTGTGGCTAGCTCTCACAGGCCAGGTTTTCTAATTTTTGTTTCAGTTTTAGGTTTAGTTTTAAGTAGTTGCTTGAAGAAGTAGAAGTTATCTGTTCCCTCTTTCGGTTACAGCTAGAAGCTGGAGTTTTTCTTTGCTGCTGAGTTGCCTGTGAGACAAATTTTTTTTTGCCAAGGGGTGTGTTTATGGGATGTATTGGAACAGTTAATTAGTAATAGTTAATATATCTATTGTTCTGTTAAGTTTTCCAGTTGAGTTGTTATTCTAAATTCCTGTTTCTTTGGTTGAATTTTAACTGTAGCACTGAACTAAATAGTGTTTTGTTTAGCATCGAGTAATTTGACCGGCACATTGCATCTGGAACACGGCACTTCACATCTGGATGAAAGATTAGCGTCTTGACTACCTTTTTAAAACAGTTTGAGGGGGTCAGGTCCGTAACACACTGACATGAATTAGCCACTGTGCATGGTCATAAACTGGCTATGTAATGAGGCAGTGGAATCCATTGCAGTTGCAATACATCTCCGAATTGTGAACTAGCACCTGCAAAGCAATGTAAGAACTTTAATGCCACCCTGCAACACAGGGAAGCCCTTTAGCTTGTCAAAGCCCATGGTGACTCCACTTTATTCAATCTGGAAGGAAAATAAAAGCAATGAATACTTCTTTCGTCATTTACAGTGGGTCAGTCAGATGTTGGAATTATCCCTAGCTACAGTTTGGAAGGAATCTGACACAGGGGTTCAAAGGTACGGTCAGCCTCTGGTGATACCATCCCCACCTTGCAGATCTCAGTTCTGCTCGCAACTCATGATTCAGTCAACTCCTCTTTAGTGAAGCAGGGAAAGCTAAAGCAATCAGAGATAAAAGGTACTGCAGATGCTGGAGAATCCGAGATAACAAGCATGGGGCTGAATGAACACTGCAGGTCAAGCAGCATCATAGGAGCAGGAAAACTTGACGTATCGGGCCTAAACCCTTCATCAGAAATGGGGGAGGGGAAGAGGGTTCTGAAATAAATAGGGAGAGAGGGGGAGGTGGATAGAGGATGGATAGAGGAGAGGATAGGTGGAGAGGAGGCAGACAAGTCGAAGAGGCGGGGATGGAGCCAGTGAAGGTGAGTGTAGGTAGGGGGGTAGGGAGGAGATAGGTCAGTCCAGGGAGGATGGACAGGTCAAGGGGGCGGGATGATGTTAGTAGATAGGAGATAGGGGTGTGGCTTGAGGTGAGAGGA
>JAHRHZ010000024.1:25229534-25250526 GCA_024137785.1 Ginglymostoma cirratum
TCTCCACCTCCCTAACCTGTTTTTCCTCTCACCTCAAGCCACACCCCGATCTCCTATCTACTAACATCATCCCGCCCCCTTGACCTGTCCGTCCTCCCTGGACTGACCTATCTCCTCCCTACCCCCCTACCTACACTCACCTTCACTGGCTCCATCCCCGCCTCTTCGACTTGTCTGCCTCCTCTCCACCTATCCTCTCCTCTATCCATCCTCTATCCGCCTCCCCCTCTCTCCCTATTTATTTCAGAACCCTCTTCCCCTCCCCCATTTCTGATGAAGGGTTTAGGCCCGAAACATCAAGTTTTCCTGCTCCTGTGATGCTGCTTGACCTGCTGTGTTCAAAGCTAAAGCAATGTTCGTCTTTAAGGAGCAATGCACTGCTCCTATTTAAGTGGATCGAGCAGGATCTTTTTGAAGTTAGAATCAGGGTGTTAGCCACATATCACACCACCTTCTGTAACCTTCGCCAACGTTAAATGACAGCATCTACCACTAAACACTTCTGCTCAGTCATCTTCAGCCAAGAAAAATCAACCTGATGATGATTGATGATCCCATTAAAAAGAACTGGTGAGGGGACGTTCCTGCTGTTCAACACCTGTTTAACTGAATGTGGTTCAGAATGTGTTAGCTGGAATATTCAGATTAAAAAAAAAGACACTGAAAACACCAAACTCGCATTATGCTTTGACAGATGTCATTACGTGTTTCCTCTGCCTACTAAGATGCTATCAGTGGTGTTGCTGACCTGCACCAAATTGTGTCTGTGCATGCCAGGTTTGCCTTATTGGGTGTGAAACAGCACCTGAAGTGCCAAAAATACAAGCAATCTGGAGCCAATTTGTTTTTGACCTCTAGCAATAACAATTTCTGAACATTGAAAGTTTATGGCAGGTTCCTTGATAACACAGTGTGGAGCTGGAGGAACACACCTGGCCAGGCAACATCAGAGGAGCAGGAAAGTTGACATTTCGGGTCAGGACCCTTCTTCAGAAATGGGGGAGGCGGAAGGGAGCTCTGAAATAAATAGAGAGAGGAGGGGTGGGGTTGGGGAAGGTAGGTGGGATGGCAATAGTTGAGTGCAGGTAGGCAGTGGTGGGGCTTGGTCAGTGAGGTGGAAGGAGCAGATAGATGGGAAAGAAGACAGACAGGTCAAGGAAGCGGGGATGAGAGGGAGGGTCGGGTCAGTCATGGGATAAGGCCCTCATATTCCGCCTTGGGAACCTACAACCCAATGGTCTCAATGTGGACTTTACTAGTTTCAAAATCTCCCCACCCACCCCCCTCCCCGGCCTCATCTTGTGACCAACCCTCCCTCTTATCCCTGCCTCCTTGACCTTTCCATCTTCTCTCCCACCTATCCACTCCTCCCACCTCACTGACCAAGCCCCATCATGGCCTACCTGCACTCAACTATCACCATCCTACCTACCTTCCCCAGCCCCACCCCTCCTCTCTCTATTTATTTCAGAGCTCCCTTTTCCCTCCCCCATTTCTGAAGAATGGTCCCAACCTGAAATGTCAGCTTTCCTACTCCTCTGATGCTGCCTTCAGCTCCACGTTGTGTTATCTCTGACTCCAGCATCAGCAGTTCTTACTATCTCTAGCTGATTCCTTGTTGTCCCGTGAGGATTCTGTACCTAATTACCTGAGTACTGTGATGGCTCAGTGTTGAATCCCTGATTTCTAAGTGTCAAATTTTTTTGTAAAGAAGACTTGTATTTATATAATGCCTTTTATGTGCTTTTGAATTCTGGTCACCATTAAAATGCTAAAAGGAGGAAACACAGGAGCCAAATTGAGCCACGACAAGCAAAGTGATGATGATTGGATAATCTGATTTCTCTGATGTTTGTTGAGGGCCACCAGAGCTAATTCCCTTCCTGTTCTTTAAATCGTACTGCAGCAGCTTTTTCTTCCACCCGAGAGGGTAAAACAGAGCCTTAGTCACATTTGAATGATTGTGTTATACTCTCTCTTTACGCTCTGGAGGGTCAGCTTAGATTTTCTCAGCTTAGATTTAAGTCTCAGGGATTTGAATCCACAAACTGACTCAGTGTCAAGAGAAATACATTAAACTGATGCTCATTTAGCTTATTGTGGAGTGACTGCTGAGTTTCAGGTCTCTTCAATAGTGCAAGAATTTCCATACAGTTACCTTCAAAAGCACCAATACATCTTTGTAGCTGCTGCTTTCCTGCCCTAATCACAGTGCCACAGAGTCATGCAGCACGGAAACAGACCCTTCAGTACAACTGTCCATGCTGACCATGTTCCCAAATTAAACTAGTCCCGCCTGCCCGTGCTTCACCCATATGCCTCCAAACCTTTCATATTCATGAACTTATCCAAATGTCTTTTAAGCGTTGAAACTGTAACTGCATCCACCACTTCCTCATTAAATCCTTGGTTTTCACTTTGCTTCAAAAATATACCCAATGTATCTATTGGTATATATATTTTAACAGAAACTCACCTGAGAAAGCAGACAAACAAAAATAAAGCTCCAAAATTTTGATGGTGTTTGAATACACTCATTGTCAATTGTTCGATGTTAACATATGTGGATCAATGCAACTTAAAATAACTTCCTGCTTGATTATACAATTTCATCTCAACTGCTTTAATCCCATTTAAGAGATTTGTGTCTTTTTTAAGGGAGGTTGGCTCTCAGGGAATTTACATTGTAATTTTTGATTAAAGCTCTGTTTGTGGCATAAAGTGAATCAGGGATTATTCAGATCAGCAGATGAACCTCTGATTGGCTCAGTGTTGAATCCGTGATTGCCCACTGAAAGCGCCAATGCAGATTTGTGGTTATTCCATTCTACTACTAATCTTGTTAGTTATAACCCTGGCATTTTTGCCTCTGAGTTAGAATCTTGTTTCAAGTTACAAACTATACCTTCAGACAGTCACTGGTGCTACAGTGAAGCAAGGCTAAGCAGTTGGAGATGCTGGCTTCTGGATAAAATGTTCAAATTCTGGCCTGGTGTTATTTTTCAGGTAGGCATAATAAAAAAGTCCCATGACACTAATTTGAAAATTAGCCAGGCATGTCTCCTTTGTCCATTGGTGAAACATTTAACTTTCACCCAAAATCACAAAGAAAGTAAATTGGTCGTTTGGAATACTACTCATTGGAGTGTACTGTGTTGAAATTAAAACAGGAAAGACATCCTATTAAAGTAGTTTTTTTGGCAGTTAAGCACTTTGAGATGTCCAAAGAATGTAAAAGTTACTATTTTGATGCATGTGTCATCTTATACTCCAGTGTGGTACTAAGTGAGTGCTGTCAAGGTGCTGTTTTTCAGATGAAACATTAAATTGATGAACTATTTCCCATCATGGATATATATAAAATATCCCATAATATTTCTTAATGAATGAAAGGGAAGTTATACCTGATGTCCTGACCAGTAGTCATTTCTTAATCAAATGCATAGAACAGACATTTAATAATTATACCATCGCCATTTATTGGACCTCCCTGTGCGTTAATTGAGTAGGCCGTTTCTTACTCTAGAACAGTGACAATACTGCAAAAGTTCTTCATTGGCTATAAAGCAAAATATCTTAGGACATCCTTAGGTCATGGAAATGACAATTTATGACAAGGCTTTCTAGCCTTTCATTCTATGCAACATTTCAAAATTCACATAAAGGGCGAGATTTATTTAAGTTGTGTTATTCAATGTCTCTGTTTCAAATGTCCAAGAAACTCACTTGTTCATTCAGCATCCATATTGTATTCTAACTATTTGTTGGAAATTGACACTTAAAGGAGAGTTCATGGGAGTGTAAATAAAACAGTAAAGAACAACCAACTGTAAGGACTTCCATTTTGAATTTTACTATTATTCATTTTACAGAAATTGTACATTAATCCCTGGCCATCTTATTAAGCATGCAAAACATGCTGGTGTTTGGTTGACACTTTGCCTTGCACCAGTACTTCAATTCATGCAGCACACTCTTTCCAAACACAAACTGCTCTTTTTCATCCATTTCTAAGTAATGCTCTCAGTGAAATGTATTGATTCAGTAAGTGCGCATAATCCACAAATCCAGTGGCTGGCATTTCTTCTCTGTGACAAATGTGCATTTTTTTTAATGTCCTGCCAAGCACTATTGCTACAGAACTGTCACGCACCCTTAAACTTATCAAAGTCCATTATAGAACCACTTTGTAATGATGTGTTTATGCTTTAATCCGAAAATACAGCTTCAAGGCAACACAACTATGCTTACACAGAACAAGGAATATCTATCTGACTGCTATACTTTTGTAGCAATAGATTAAAAAGCTTGAATAAAATCTGTTGCACATTAAATTTGTTGAAGAGAAAAGAACAAAAGTATATAATTTTTCTTTGCTCAAATCAGCAAGCTAACCACAATAATTTGCTGAAATATAGAGCAACTTTACCCTCATCCTACATGAAGTTAAAACAGCAACTGCACTGAACCTAGGCAGCTAACTTTTTAACTATCTCACCTGGACACTTCCCCTATGAGCCATTACAAATACATGATGAGTTCTGACTCTTTTTTTAAATCACTTCAAATGACACTTGATTTACTTCAAACACTGCACAAGAGCTTAACTGCTTATAGAGATAACAAGGTGTGGGGCTGGATGAACACAGCAGGCCAAGCAGCATCATACTTCATGGCGGGCAGGACTTTCCTTTTGAGCAGAACTCTCCTCCTTACAGAGCTTCCTCTCTCTGCAGTTTCTGCTCCATTTCTCAGACATGTGGCAGATCCAGAGGCAGTGCAAATACAGCCTTTGACCAGCGTTATTACCAAATCAACAGGCTTCACTAAAAATGTAGCACTACCCTCCGCAATACTTCCAGAATTAATTCACCTCCACTAACTTTGCTGAACCTCAGGTCAGTCAAAAGCTAGTCACTGCAAACTAGGTGCCTAGTTCTTGCTGTAAAGTATCTGTTAATTTCAGATTATAAGTGGAGTTCATTGGATATGCATCATGGAAGCCTTTGGACTCGAAACATTAATTGTTTCTCTGTCCACAGATGCTGCCAGATCAGGTGAGCTTCTCCATCATGCTCTTTTTCTTTCTTACTTCAAATTTTTAGCATCTCCTACATTTTGCTTTCACTACAGTTCATTGGACATGGCAAGACCAACAGTTGCACTTTACATTTCACTGTAAAGTGAGGGATTCTGAACAGAAACTGAGGGCTTGCCATCTCAGATCATCCACTCAAGCATCAGATAGCTAATTAATGATGGTCACCTGATGGGAATCAGGGAAATTGGCAGTAGAAAGCGGGTAGTGGTCTCTACTTAATACAGCAATTAGGCTAGGTCATCTTGTGGCAGAGAGAAAACGCTGCCTAAGAGGAAGTCAGCCATGGATACAAGTCCAAAAGTTCCCTGCTCACTGACTGTGTTTTTATTTTGTATTGAAGGCTCAAAAATGTTCATAAATGAGGTGGAAATCATGCAGATGAAGCCATATTCACCAGGAGAATCTGCTGCTACGTTCACCTACACTCCCAGCGACAGTGCATGCCCTTCTGCCAACTGACCATTGGCACTATAAAACACTTGCAAACCTTCTCACAGCCAATCTTTGAGCAATTGTAACAGGCAATGAAATATTTCAGACAGCCATGCCATGAGCGAAGCCAACGATTTATTCATTGGTAATTTCAAAATGGCGGATGAGCTTCTGCCTGCCCACCTTCTGCAATTTCAGAGATTGCCATGATGATGTCGCATTGCCAGCCTCAAATCACCACACCCAATGGGATGGGATTGGTATTCCCTACCGGATTTGTGGACATACAGCCCAGTCGAATGTTTCTCGGGTTAGCATGAATACAGCAGCAGTGCCTGAATGGTGTAATGATAAGATTCCTCCTGGCATTTCTCACACACACGTGCAGCATTCCGCATTAATGCAATGCCTCATGGACTGTGCCAAGAGGACTGTGAGTCTTTGCCACAGAGAGCTGTGAGGGCAGAGTCTATGTGTATAATTAAGGCTGAGATTGGTAGATTCTTGAGCAGTAGGGGAATCGAGGGTTATGGGGAAATGGCAGGAAAGTGGACACAAAAACTTTCAATCAGTCATCATCCTATTGAATAGCAGAGCAAGCTTAAGGGGCTGAATGGCCTCCTCCTGTTCATTTTTTTTATATCGTCGTCTGGTGTTATCAAAGTGGCTGGAAACATAGGTCATGCCATTTATGACTTTTGCTGCCCAAGTTCACTGCCTGAGATTAAAAGTGACTGATTGAATTAAAAAGACAGCCCCAAAAAATCGCAAAGTTCTGAGAATAACAGATGAAATAGCTGAGCAGATACGTTCTTTTTCCCTGTAACTGATGAATAATCCAAAGATATAAAACACAAAGAAATGTAATTTTGCTCCAGTTGACATGCATTAATTTGATATTCTTAGCTGGAAAGACAAGATAAATGATGTCACATGAATAATGACTTGCTCATGATTTTTTAAGGTGGTTTGACTTTTTATGCTTTTCGAATGACATTGGTATTTGTCACCAGCAAGTGGCTAATCCCAAGAAAACAATTTTGCACTGACCTGTTTATACAAAATGACAACTGGCTCCTATTATAAGTCGGACACGATTAATTCATGGCTATTCATCTTTTCATAAGTTTCATAAATTTTCAGGGAAAAACAACACGGACTCTCAGGTACTGTAGAAGGATAGGCACAAACTGGTGTGTCATGATAATGCACATCAGCCAGTTTTGACAGACATTAGAAGTTGTCACATCTGACAGCTTTAGAAAGGTACTTGAAAAGCATGGCATGATGTCTCTGAGTAATTTGAAATAGTTTTGTTTTGTTTTATTACAGTTTGATTTTTTTTTTACCTAGATAAGAAGGTAAGACCTAATTTATTTTTGTTCGATGCTGGACAACTCAACTTGCCTGTCCCCCTTCTCAGCATATTATTGAATCCCTTATCTTTGGAGCGACACAGTTATAAGGACAGACTGTCCCGTGGGTTAAGTGAGCTTATGCATCAGACTGGAGCTCCAAATCTCTGTTCCAGTCAGCCCCTTGATCACAGAATATTGTTGTCCTTGAACAAAGGAACACAGATAGCCATTCAGTCTCAATCTATTCAACTATTCAGCAGTTCATGGCTGATCTCTTAACACCAACCACCAGTCCTATTTTCAAATGCTTGTTTAACTGAAATCTATGAAGGTGATGCTGATGTATGGTCTTACGTGTTCCTTTCTGCTCTGTTAGGACATATACTACAGAGCTGACAATAAAATTATAGAATACCTGTACTGCAGAAATGGGCCATTTGCCCCATCAAGCGATCACCAACCCTCCAAAGAACATCCCACCCAGACCTTTACCCTATCCCCGCAACCCCACATTTACCATGGCTAATCCACTGAATCTACACGTCCATGGACACGACAGACAATTTAGTAAGGCCAATCCATCTGACCTGTACATCCTTGAGCTTTGGGTGGAAATTAGAGCACCTAAGGAAGCCCACACAGGTGCAGGGAGAATGTGCAAACTCCACACATATAGTCAACCAAGGCTGTAATCAAACTCGGTCCCCAGTGCTGTGAGGCAACAGTGCTAACCACTGAGCCACCGTGCACTCACTCTGAAAATCTGGTCATGTTTCTCTAATGTGCAGTCTAAGTGTGGAGATATGTTTGTTCAGATTCAACAGTCTCAATCCCCTTCCTGCCAAAAAGATTCACAACAGCTCAAAAACTGATCAATGACCTTTGTGACCAATCACTGGCCACGACAGTGGATTTTTTTTCTTTACCAGAAGCTGCTGGTTAATAGAGGGTACTAAATGTTCTAAAGGCTACCAAAAGGAAAAAATCAGTAAACGATGGGAGCAATAGAATTGATTCAAACTAGTCTTGTTTGCCTTACTACAGAACTCCAGTTCGAACAAATATCATTTTCAAGCTTTTCTTGCTTTTACTGTTTTCTTTCCTTTGGGTTACAGAAATCCAATACATGAACATAAGTCTTTGTCTTTCATTTCTCATGGAACGGAGAACATAAGAAAGAGAGGCTTGAGAGGAAAAAGACAAGGATGGGCCTCAAACCTCTCATCCCTGCCCCTGATTAGTTGCAAACAGGGACAAATGCAAGCCCTGTCTGAAACATGTAGATAGGTCTCTCCAACCAGCCACTTTCTCAACTGTCAGGAAGCAGTGAATCAATCCACTGGTATGTTGAGATCCCAAAGCGGCTGCTAACTGGCTGCTTATTTGTTGGTAAATTGGAAAAGTTTGTAGTGTTTTTTTTCACCCAGCACTCAACAGCTGACACAGTGAGAAGGATCAATTCACCCCAATATTTCACTTTCTCACAACATACTTTTTCACTGCCCGGGAGGAGAAAATTGCGCCATCTATCCTACAGAGGATATGTCTACGGCAAACTTGCATCCAAATTTGTTCCATAACCATTACCTTCTGCCTGACTTCACTTCTTCATGATTTTTTCATATTAATTTGTGAATCCAGCAACATGGTGAACAATTTTGTTGATTTTCTTAGCATTCTTGAAATGTGAACTATATAAATCTAAGGTCACTCTTACATCAATGGAAATTAAACTGGTCTCTGCTTCATTAACTCCTGACTTCTGGAATTACCTTTAATGCTGATTTCTATCCTCATTTCACAAAAAATACATTCTTCAGATGACCGAATGATACAGTACTCAATTGATGTATACTCTGCCCAATAGTTAATACAGCTGGGTATCATATTTGCCACCTTTATTACAGATTTAACACAGTTCTGAAGATTTCATGGGTGTTTGATGGGGAGGTGCGGGATGATGTTTAGTTGAGGGCTCACCAAGCAGATTGCAAACAGTACGAATTCCTTTTGAATGACCAATTAATGTAAGTCAGTGATTGGTGTAACGCATGAAGTTATCGTAACATGCAGAGAGCATTCAGAAGGTCTGAGAAGGAGACTTTTAAAGCAGCAGAACTCTTTATTAAACTCCAGTAACAGATAAAGAGTCGGAATTATTTCATCATAACAGTGCCAAGATTACTGGTACAGTGCAGTAGGTAAGGACAATCAGCCAGTTCAACATTATAGAAGACAGGGATATGCTGAGTTGAGGATAGTTTGGACCAAAGTGTACAACTCCACTCTGTGGACAACTTGTGCCACTCCAAATGTCCTCCAAATATTTTCATGCCTATAAAATGTGACCTGCCATATAAAATCAAGCAGCTGATCCACCATTCAGAATTAGTTTGTGTTGCCCTGAAGCATATAGCTTGAGGTTCTGCACATTGAATAGTTTTTGTCTCAATTGAAGGTTATCATGGTTTCCCCTTATCTACGAGTGACTCTAAAATGTTTCTGAAAATTCTTTTGTTTACACTATAATGCGTAACTCTGTTCTCTGAGTACATCTCTCACCAGTGCAATTTATTCCATCTTTCCTTCACAGTCTCTTGCATATGGCTGCTAATGTCATTGTTACTTCATGATAAACATCACTATTTCATTCGTACTATCCACACTATTTCATCCCATTCACATTACACCACCAGGATGTTCTGCAACAATGAATGTGTCCTTATGAAATGTGTCTATCTTCTGGGAAAGGCAAGCAAATTAAGAACATGGGAGAACTGATGACTTTTCCAGAGATCAGAATGCAATGAAAGCAGTTTGGATTCCATCGTAATTTTACCAAAGTTCTCAGCATGAGAAGATTATGTGAAAAATTGCTCCCTTACTACCTGGACAACTTTGCAAGCAAACTCATCCTGAACTATTGAGATTTGAGGGGATGCTTGAGGAAGAACAAAGGTTAACTGAGTTGCTCCTGAGAGACATGGTTGTACAACTACAACATTTGCTTTAGCTACTCCATGTAACCTCCGAATCCAGGCAAGATTATCTACAAATACATGGATGGTCAGGATCACCAAATGGATCATTGGCGGTTGTAAACAATGTGCCAGGTCTTCCGATTGGAAGACAACCATTGTAGTAATGTACTCTAAAAGATGCTTGTGGCACTACTCAGAAATTCTAATGCACAACTATCTGGGAATTTCCCAGGAATTTGAGTTTTCAATGGGTCATTACAAATTGCCTGGAATGCTCTTCAAAATCCACATGAGTTAGAATCAGACACTCAGAGACCTCTGACTTCCTTGAATGGTTTGCTAGGAAAAGTTAGAGGGATTAATCAATGGGGTAAATCGAAGATGTGGCATGGTACAAATGGGAGTCATTGAACCCATCATGCCAGCATTGGATCTTCAAATGAGCAGAGTTACCTAATGTCAGTCTCCTGCTTTTTTCCCCATGTACATTGCTTCTGTCCAAATAATTGTCTAATTCCCTCGTGAATTGAAATTGAACTGCCTCCACCACACTTCCAGGCCCTAACTACTGACATAATGAACAAGTTATTTTTCTCACATCACATCTATCCTTTTGCAAATCACTTTAAATCTGTACCCCCTTACTCTTGTTCCTTTTTCTTTATCCACCCCGCTCATCCTTTTGAAAGCTTCTATCAGACCACCTTTTAGTTGCCATTTCCTTCAAGAACAGTCTCCACTTCATCAGTCAGTCCTCCTAACTAAAGTTACTCATCCCTGGAATCATTCTCGTAAACAGCTTCTACAGACTCTCCAATGTGCTCCCATCCTTTCTATAATATCCCAGAATTCCCAGAAGTGAAGTCAATACTCCAGGTGAGGACTAACAAGTACTTTACAAGATTTTTAAAAATTCATTCATTATAGCATTGATGAGCTACTGCAACGAAGCTGGGAAGTTTTCTTGTTTTTTTTATAAGGTATCGTCACTCAAGATAAGAGAACAGATTTAGACTGTACTTTAACATGAGTTGTGGTTGATCAGAATATTGGAATACATAAGTTTCATTCTGGACATGTGGACAAACCTGAAGGAGAGCTACGATAAAGTGTGAGTTTCATAAATCATTATATCATGTTATGTAACATTGTGAGGCAAACAGAGGCAAAGTAGTGTGGTGATTATGTCAATTGAATAACGATGCATATTCTTGGATAATTATCCAGAGATTCTGAGTTCAAATCCTAGTTTGGAAGAATATGAATGTAATTTAATAAAATGTAATGACGGATAGTCATAATAACCTAACTTGTTCACTAATGTTGATTTGTCGAAAATTACATAAAAGTCAGCTTTGGATCACAAAGTGATGTTGAGACAGCCAACATTAAAGAGATGGGAAAAATAGACAGGCAGAGAATTTTAAGTAGGCATTTCCAGAACTTAGAAGTTAGGGCACTGAAGGTCACCAACACTTATCACTTTGACGGCTCTTAATCCTGAATATCTTAGATAAAACTGCCCAAGAAGAGTACTTTCAATGATTTCTCCACTCATCTGCTCAGCAAGGGAACTGGAAAACCCTTGACAAATTATGAAAATGGTCTTCACATAATTTTGCCAGAGCTTTTATACCTTTTAAATGGACACGCTAGGCTGTACATTTTATATAATGCGTATTATACCTCACATTGGATGGGCTTTAAAGTCCCAAGTCGAATTCTCCCCAACTCTTTTACTGATACTTGGTGTTCCCTCTTAACTAAATTATAAGCAATAGCTGCATTGCATCATTTTCTTGGAGGCACCAAAAAGTGAGGGATCTCTAATGTCAGTGAGACTCACTTCCAATTTCTTTCCTCTTGAAATCATGTGGTTTTGAGACCAGGGCTCCCATGCCGTGACATTGGAGGGTACTGGAAGCAACCAACAACATGCGTTGTCATTCTTTACAAGCACTGGCGAACAGAGAATAGCCTCATCAGTACTAATTAGGTCTTGGAAAGGCAACAAAAGGCTGATCAGCCAGGCTTTCATTGATCCAGTCAGGGCTGCCAGAGATTGCACTGTCCTGGTATCTCCACTTTTGCTGCTGCTGAAATGTCCACAACAGTCACATTTCCTGGGGTTTTCTATGTAACCATATAAACATCTAGCTTATCCATCAGCACAATCACACATGTGAATACTGCCTTTATATTATGTCAATTACTCCTCAGCCACAACTTTTTGAAGATTGAGATGTAGTTCCCTACTCTTTTGAGCTGGAATGGCTCCCACTCCCAGATTCTCAAGTTCAGTAGTTGCTAATGCTTCACACTAAGCTAACACCTCTGAAATGCTAAGTGCTTGTTAGTGGGTGTATGAAGGCTGGAGCTTGAGTGTGTTAGATGTCTGATTGGACACTACAAAAGGGTTATAGAGTTATATGTGATCAGCTACCATCAGCTACCAACTTTTTCCCCAGATTCCTCAAGTACAGTAAAGACAAGCAAATATATTTAGCTGCCTGCACACTCACACCACTCATTGGCTCTAAAATTCCTTAGGTCACATTCCAGTGGTGGTCTCTGACCATGTCTTTATGGAGCTGCTACTGTGGAATATTTCATTACCACAGAACAGCTAGATACAAGCATCTTGACAACTGTCTCCACCCTTCCAACTGAAAATCCTGTCATTAAACTGACTACAACAGGAATGGGTTGAATATGTCCATCAAATTTCTACCCTTCCCTACCAACCTCAGCAAATGGGCCAAACCTGATGAAATTTCTTAATGAAAAATAATTGCACTCTTCAGAGGTTCAGGTCATTTGATTGTTTTTATTTCAATCCGTGTGGAAGCCTCTTGAGCTCACTGAACATGCCATCATGATTCTGATTATTGAACAGGATGGGGTTAAGAGACTCTTCTTTTCTGGGCCTTCTATCTGTTTATTATTTGTCAAGTACAGCATGGACAGATTTTTAATCCTTAAAAGATAAAGTCCCAGAATCAGCAAAGATCCAATGTTAATGGTCCTGAACCACATCACTGAAGTCTATATCAATGTCAACTTTCAGGGCTACAACAGCCCAGATTTTCCTTCCAAAATAATGGTGCTCATCATTATTGATGAGTGATCTGCCTAGATACTGTCAGCAAAGTAGAGATTTCCCTTGAATTTTAAATCATTACAGATTACTGGGTAAATTGTGTTGTTTGACTTTTAGCCTTAGAGGGACAATAGCTCGCTCTCACTTCTCTGTTGGTTTCAATCCAATACAGCATTGACACAATAAATATCCATTAAGATCATCAGAGAAATTAAAGCCATGCACTGAACAAAGCAGCTACTTTTCAATAAGGAGGTATATGAACCTGCAATAATAGTTGACTTTTGAGGTCCAGAAAATGAACAGCTGAAATTGTAGAATCTCACTTCTACATTTACAAATTGCGACTAGCAATCTTTCAAACTTAAAAGTATTTTTTTAAAAAGTCTCACTTATTTTAGTCATAGAGTCATTGACATATACAGCATGGAAACAGATCCTTCAGTCCCACTCAGCCATGCCAACCAGATGTCCTAAATTAATCTAGTCGCATTTGCCAGCATTTGGCACATATCTCTCTAAACCCTTCCTATTCATGCACCCATCCAGATGCTTTTTAAGTGTTGTAATTTTACCAGCCTCTACCAATTCCTCTGGCAGCTGATTCTATACATGCATCATCACCTTCATGAAAAAGTTGTCCCTCGGGTCCCTTCTAAATCGTTCCCCTCTCACCTTAAACCCTATGCCTGCTAGTTGTGGACTTCCCCAACCTGGGGAAAAGACCTTGTCTATTTACCCTATCCATGCTGGTCATGATTGTATAAACCTTTATAAGTTCACCTCTCAGCCTCCTATGCTCCAGAGAAAATAGCCCCAGCCTATTCAGCCTCTCCCGAGAGCTCAAACCCTCCAACCCTGGCACATCCTTGTAAATCTTTTCTGAATCCTTTCAAGTTTCACAACATCCTTCTGATAGCAGGGAGACCAGAAATGCACGTGGTATTCGAATAGTGGCTTAACCAATGTCCTGTACAGCTCCCAGCTCCTATACTCAATGCACTGACCAATAAAGGCAAGCAGACGAAACACCTTCTTCACTATCCTTTGTTCTCACTCTAATTTGCAAGTGCTCTCCCTATCTCTTAATCAAGTCCTGTTTTCTTCTTCAACTTTGTGGTAGGGAAGTGGGAATGTGTAGTGGTATGGAAGAGATGGGATGTTTCGATATAAAAAAGAATATCAGTAATTTGTTAAAATGGGACATCTACTGCAGACTCCATTAGTTTGGCTTTTTTCTTGTCATAACATCTAACTACAGAAGGAGATCAATCAGCCCACTGAGTCCATTTTTATGATCCTTGCATCATAGATTTTCTGCCCAATAAAATTGACGAAATGGTTAGACTGTGTTGACTCACTACACCCTTATGAGTGTGCAATTTCAACAAATTGTAGGGCAGAAAATCCATGATACAAGGATCATAAGAATGAACTCAATGGGCTGATTGGTCTCCTTCTGTACTTAGAAACTGTGATTAGAAAAAAGTGAAGTTAATTGAGTCTGCTGTGAGATGTCCCATTTTAACAAAATACTGAGTGTTTTTTATATTGAATAAATATGGTAATTACTATGAAACAGTTATTTATTTAATATTTTCTTTGACACTTTGCTAACTAAATTATGCATGCAAACACTATTGCAGTATGAGTAGAATAATAACATATTTAATAAAGTAAAACTGTTTTCCTGACAATTAAGTGCAGTAATATAGCAAATACAACCATAATATTAGATTGTGAATATTTTATTTGTACAAAATAGATCTTATGCAATTTTTATTACTCATTTTCAATCTTAAATAATGTCAAATTTGAAAGTTAAAACTTAAATTCAATTTGTCTCCAACAATGAAATTAGTCCCTGCTTCACCCAAACAATCCTCAATCCACATTTGCTTATCCCAATGTTACTTCAGCATCCTTATTCTGTGGAATACACAGTAATGAACAAAAACTTCACACAGTGGATGTGATGTGGAAAATTGATGCACAGTCACAATAATTCTTAATTTTTAATTCATTCTCAGGATGGCTAGGTCAACATTTGTTGTCCATCGAGGGAGCAGTTAAGAGTCAATCATTTGACTGTTGGTCTGGAGTCACATGCTGTCCAAACAAGGTAAGGATGGCAGTTTCCTTCCCAAAAGTAAACCAGTTAAGTTTCTCCAACAATTGACAACGGATTTATTCATAGTCACCATTGGACTCTTAATTCTAGATTTTTATTGAATTCAAATTCCACCGTTAGCTCTGATGAGATTCAAATCCGGTTCCTTGAATAACTTGGAAAGAAATGTTGAGGGATAAACAAAGGTTACCAAAAACCCTGTCAGAAAGCTAAAATTTAAGGAAATTTAAGGGGAACGTGGAAGTCAAAGTGTGGAAGGATTTAAGGAGGAAATGCTAGCGGTTAGGCAGCTGATGATATAGTTGCCTATGGTGAGGGTCATGAAGGGAAGGGGCATTTGGGTAGGAGAAGAGAGGAAAGGAAAGGAATAGGCGGCAAAGTTCAGAGTTAGGGAACATGGGGACATTATCACACGATGAGAGACTAAAAAGATAGAAAAGGACAAGCTGATAGAAAAATTTGAGATAAAGGATAACAATTTGTAATTCGAAGTGCTGGGAAAGAATGTAACCAGTGTAGGGTGGCATAAATAATGATCAGTGTCAAATATAAAATATAGATTTGGATGAGCTGAGGTGTATGAAGAATGGTCAATGAGATTCCAAGCAGGAGGGCCTTGTCATTGTTGAGTTTGGTGATGGAAACAGCTTGGAAGAAGGTTTTGTTAAAAGGTGGGCTGTATTATTTCTGTTATATTATAACTGTTTTCTTACTAAAATTATAGGAACTTTAGTGCATAGCCAATTGAACAGAACTCTACTGGATTAAGACCTAACGGACTTTCTAATTAAAGTGAACATTGCCAGTGTTTTTGATTTTAAATAATTTGTAACTTTGTTCCTTTCCTTCTTCTTTCGTTTTGCAACGTGTGTGAGGGAATGCTTGTAATGAACCACTCCTCAATGTTTTAAAAGCACTAAAATTCCGATTTTGTATACATCCAAAAGAATTTGCCATGGGTCATTTCTAAATTGGACTTTCCAGACAGCAATAAGAATGTAAAATTCTGGAGAAATTCAACAGTTTTGGCATTTCTGTGGAGTGGGAAATTGAGTTAACATTTCAAATTCAATAACACTTGTTTGGAGCTCCTTGCTTTTATTTCAGGTTGGGGAAAAACACTTCCAACTATCTTTCAAATAAGAGCAGTAAAGTTAGAGGATGGAAAGAAGAGGAGAACAGTACAAATAATTCAATTCACTTCTCCTTCTTGGAGTCATAGAGTCATAGAGATATACAGCACGAAAACAGATCCTTCGGTCCAACTCGTCCATGCTGACCAGATATCCTAAATTCATCTAACCCCATTTGTTGGTATTTGGGTCATATCCCCCTAAACCTGTCCTTTCCATACACCCATCCAGATGCTTTTAAATGTTTGTAATTGCAACTGCTTCCACCACTTCCACTGGCAGCTCATTCCATACATGCACCACCCTCCGCATGAAAACGTTGCCCTTTAGGTCCTTTTTAAAATCTTTCCCCTCCCACCTTAACCCTATGCCCTCTAGTTTTGGACTCCTCTACCCTGGGCAAAAGACCTTGAATATTCACCCTATCTATGCCCCTCATGATTTTATAAACCTCTATAAGGTCACCCCTCAGCCTCTGATGCTCCGGAGAAAATAGCCCCAGCCTATTCAGCCTCTCCCCATAGCTCAAACCTGCCAACCCTGGCAACATCCTTGTAAATCTTTTATGAACAATTTCAAGTTTCACAACATCTTTCCTATGACAGGGAAATTGAATGCAGTATTCCAAAAGTGGCCTAACCAATGTCCTGTACAGCCACAACGTGACCTCCCAACTCCTATACTCAATACACTGACCAATAAAGGCAAGTGTACCATGTGCCTTCTTCACTACTTTGTCTACCTGCGACTCCATTTCCTCCATTACATGTCACTGAGAAAGAAGAGTTAGTGTTTATAATGGAGACAATATGGGATTTGGTATATCAGTTCAGTGGTGAATGGGATTCCGAGGATATGAAGTTGGGACTCAGTCTAGAATTGGTATGGAATCAGTGACATGCTTTCCAACAGGGCTGCAAATCATTGTTTTGATACTTCCAATGTTTAATCAGAAATAATTGTGACTCATTTAAGACTAGATTGTTTAAAATGTTTGTTAAAGCGATATGGGCATTGTTACCCATTTATTATCCATCCTTAATCACACTTGAGAAGGTGGTGATGAGTTGCCTTCTTGATTTACTGCAGTCCACGTGGAGTAGGAAAGGAGTTCCTGTATTTTTACACAGTGACAGTGAAGAAATGAGAATATAGTTCCATGGCAAGATGATATGAGGCTTGGAGGTGATCTTGTACTGTAACAACTGGGAGAGGAAGGGTCAAGAGTCATTGCAGACAAATTACTATTATTGTCCTCAGCATTCATTTTTAGGCTACAGAAATTGTCACCAAGGAGAAACATGAAGTGGAGAAAGAGGAGTGGCCAACAACTGGATCTTTGGGAATCCAGAGCAACTGATCTCATCCTATGAGATTCTATGAGAACTGTAAAAGTGGGAAAATGAACCACTATTGGAGATGCTGTGGCTGTGATTGGTTAAGATTGGAATCTAAAAAGGGAATCCCTCTGAGGTAAACAATGTAGGAGAACCATTGCTATAGGAATATCAAAGAGTGCAGGGAATTTGGAATAACAATCCATGGTCACACTCATAGGGAGGTAATTTATGCCTGAGTCAAGTATGAAGAAATAGAGGGTGTTTAATCAGGCATGATGCTGAAGGGTGGGGACTATGCTAACTTTCTACCATCACCATGATTAAATCCATGATGGGAAACTCTGTGGATAACCCTCCTTCCCTGCTGCCAATTAAGTGAAAATTGATGCCAAATTGAGGACCCCATCCTCATGTGGTTAGGATCAACGGAGCACAAGATGTAAACCTGTACGGGTCATTTGTGGTCTCCTGGGGAGGGTCTCTCATTTAAAGGCGCTGAGTACTTGTTCAAAAAAAACCACTGGAAAGGGGGAGAGCCACCTTCTACATTGGCTGCAAACATTCTACATCCCCTCATGTCAAAATCCCCAACTTGTGTCTGGCTTCAATGGCCCTCAGGTTAAGCTAGCAGACTCCACATCTGCAGTATTTTGCTTTTGTAGGGACAGTGGTCTGTCTTCCAACATTGAAAAACCAATGGGCCGATCAGAGGGTTATATAAAGCTCAGCGAAGTTAAGGAAGTATGGAGGTAGTCTGAAAACAGCAATGAGATCATTTTACATAGATGGTTATGATACAGTTAGATACAGAACCAGGACTAGTGATTGAAACAGAAATCAAGTCAACATTAGAAAAACGGTTGCAGAGATGGTTGAAGAAAAGGCAAAAACAATTTCAAAACAATATAGGATTTGATTTGTTCTCACTATGGAAATTAAATAGCAAATTAGATAATTTAAATGAAATAATATTTTCCTTGTGATAAAGAATGCAATATCACTATTCCTGTATGCATTTCTTTAAAGCAGGCATTAACCTGTTTGATTTAAGTAGTGAGCACTTGTGTAAAATGCCACATAAAGTACAGTGCAGGCGTGAATATGAATGCTGCCAAATCAAAATCCCACTTTTCTGATTCATTTTTGGTCTCCGAATTTAAGAAGGGATATAATTGCAGTGCAGAGGCATCACACAAAAGATTCCCTAGAAGGAGTTGTCCTTTGAGGGAAAGTTTGGACAGGTTGAGTTTAGAAGAATTAGTGGTGATGTTATTCAAATTTATAGGATCCTGTAGGGACTTGACAGGGTGGAAGTTGAAAGGATGCTTCCCTTTATGGGATAGATTATAACCTGTGAACGAAGATTAAAAATAATGGATCTTCCATTTAAGGCAGTGATGTGAAGAATATTTTTCCTTCGGACTGTTGTTAGTCTTTCCCAGAGAGGAGGAAGCAGGGTCATTGAATATTGTTCAGATTGAGTTGAATAAATTCTACAAACAATGGTGCACAGGCAAGTAGAGGACACAGTCAGAACATCCATGATCTTACCAAATGGCTTGGCAGGTGGAGGGGTTAAGGGCCTACTCCAGTTCCTAAACTGTTTACATGTATGGCCTTTGTTAGTGAAGAGAACAGTAAGTGTGTCTGAGCTTACAAATGTATCTTGTGTCAAAAGTAGTAACAAAATCTGAACCAAAAGCCACTTATATGTCCTTTAGGTAGAGTTTTAAAATTGTGGTAGATTTTCACTTTGAAAAGCCTCGAGGTAATGAACTGAGATCAAGCCTAACTTTGTCTCAAAGGACTGAATGCCTGCCTACTAGTGTTACATGTTCAAAAATGGATAAGTTACAAACTACTGAAAACACTGGTGCACGCTTATATCTCCCAAAAATGTATACAACTATTCTAATCTATTTAACCTTGGTGCATAATTCCATTCTGCATTGATTTATCTTTTGAATTTCTGATTCTTGACCTATAAAAGGAAATAAGTTATATACCTGATGGTGAGCTTTCCTAATTTATCTTACAAGAACAATTGGTTTTGACAGAGCACTTTAAACAGTTGCACACACTAATTTACACTTGAGGCGGGAATGTAACTATGAAATAAACAAATTGTCAAGTCGGGAGACTTTTGCAGGAGGGTCGATTTCGCGCCTAATCTTGGGACAGTGTTATTTCAACGGGTTGATTGGATTATGTGTTCCTTTGAATGACTTGGAGAGATTGAGGTGGGGAGGTGTGGGAAATGAGAATGAATTTTCATGCCAAGGGAGGTCATTTATTCAGCATAACCACAAACAAAAGCCCTTCTTCAAAAAGGAGGATCTACCAGCTGTTGGGTAATTGTTCATTTAACCAGCACCTTTATTTGCATGTATGACAGAAGAAACTTTTTTTTTCATTAATTTGGATATTGCAATGAAATGGTGGCATTGAACACGACGACTAAGTATCTTCGGCCTTGATCTGTAGGCTTCTGCTTCAAATTCTCAGCTTAACTCTCAAATAGCACAGCTAATCTTTGATAATTAAGCCATGTCCAGAAAACCAACCTTTCCTGTTCCCAGTGTCCCAATGCTCCACTCTCGAGCATCTTGCCCAACATGTCCTTTCAGCCTTGCTGCTGTTGCCCTCTATCTGCTTGTTGCTGACAAACAAATTGCCCTTCTCAATGTCACTTATTTTGACCCTCTATCTGTGGCTCCCTCCAACTTTCAATCAATGTTTCAGCTAGCTATTGCTACAGGATTGGATGAGGGGTGAGGGGCTCTTAATTTGTTAACAGTCTTGGTTTACCTAGCATCTGCCTGATGCAATAGTCAGAAACCAAGTCATGGGGAAAAAGGTACATTGTTCTGGTCTTCCTAATGGTCCACAAACTGAAGTAAAACTAAGGCACCTGTAAACTCATAACATATTAAAGATGAGTATAACCACTGGAATTAAATTTTACACAGGTTATGCTAAATTGACCAATGCAATGAATATCAATATTGCTACAACAGCAGAACATGCCTGCTGCATTACCTCACATTTATTATGGTATTTCATCACATATATATATATATAATTGTATATTTTAATTTATCCTACATTTACAAAGTGATTAGGCAGAAAAATATCTTCAGTTCAATAATTTTATTCGAGAAAACCTGTTGCTAATTGAAAATGAAACCACATATCGACGTGAACTATAGTTTAGAAATGTGGAGCTGGAAAAGCACAGCTGGTAAGACAGCATCTGAGGAGCAGGGAAGTCAACATCAGGACAAAGGGGTTCAGCCTGAAACATTGACTTTCCTGCCCCTCGGATGCTGAGAGACCAGCTGTGCTTTTCCAGCTCCACATTTATTGACTCTATCCTCCTGCAGTCTTTACTGTCTCCAAGTCAATGTGAACTATAT
>JAHRHZ010000024.1:25250536-25275684 GCA_024137785.1 Ginglymostoma cirratum
TGTTGGTGAGGTTAGTTTTAGCATCAAAATGTATATCTTTACAAGTTTGTCTCCAGCATCAGTTTATCTTGATCAGTGGTACCTTGGCTTCACTGACAAAATGGAGTGCTCAGTATTCTAAACCTAAGAAAGATTTTGCAGCCTTCACTAAGAAGAGAAGGTACCTAGAAAGCAAACAATCCCATCAACATTGTCTACTGAATTGTAACCACATAGAATAATCCAGAATATAAAAACAGAATGGTATCATTGTTACACAAGTGAAAGCAAAATGTTTAGCTAATGTGACAATAGTGTGGCTTTAAGAGGTCTGTTTTGTCCTGGTTTCTTTTAGACAGAGATTGGGGGACAGGTGTGGATCAGTCTATGAGAAGATAAACAACTTGTGAAGCCTTAGGTTTTTATTTTGAAAAGTTAGAACAATAGAGGCAGCCTGAATGGGTGTGGTCAAGCTCCCACAGAAGCAGGGTTATTATTTTAGCTTCCAGCAGTTGCTCTTGGGGTCTTGAAGAAGGGGAAGCTATTTTTCCACCCTCTCTTTGTTGCAGCCAAAAGCTGGGGGTTCTCTGCCTGCTATGGGAGTTGCATGTGAGACAATCTGTTTTCTGAATTTGTCTTTTTCTAAGGGTGTGTTTATGGGATGTTACTATATTGGAACAGTTAATTAGTAATAGTTACTGTATCTATTATTCTGTTACGTTTTCTGATAGAGTTGTTTATCTGATTCATTCTTATATTGCATTTTAACTATAGTGGATGAATAAAATGTGTTTTGCTTTAAATCTGGTAATTTGACCAGTCAAATTGTATGTGGAATGCAACACTTTACATTTACCTTTCAAATAAGAAAAAGTTAGAATCTAGACTATCTTCTGAATATTTTGAGAAGTTTTGATCTGGTCCATAGCAATAACACTTTCACCAAGTTGATGCCCTTAATTGGCTGAGTCAATCATGGAACAAGCCCGACCCTCACATTTAATATCACAAACAGATTAGACATCACAATAGGTTTATAAACTGTGCATATTTGAAGAAAGAGGCTGCACAAACTGTGAAAGGAAGGCAGCTGCACTGTTTAAATTGGTTGCTCCACATTGTAGTGAATGTGGTCATCTAGAATATCTTAATTTATACTTTGATAAAGGGAATGTGAACAATGGTAAAAAGAAACCAATAGATTCAATGGAAGGTGGAGGACATGAAAAGGTTTATCTCAATGTGTTATCTTGTATTGTAATTCATGAGGGACATCACAAACTCAGTAATATTGGTGTACAATAAGGTGGAAGAGTTGTAAGTAAACCTTTTATCATTGTTTGTAGGCAAAGGGTTGCCTGGAGCCTGATACCTGATGGTTAATCAGCCCTGCACTCTGGCCTGTCCTTGGAGTTCCTTGCTAATTGTCTTGTGTCAATGTGTGAGATTGGTGTTGTAGGGGGTGCTGTCTAGTTCACTGTTCACCAGCTCCTTGGTTCTTACAGTGGGCTTATGTAGTGGAATGTGGTGTGGTGGAAAAACACTGGAGGCAGATGTTTCAGAGGCAAAGAAAAACTCTGATTTTATTAAACAAACAAGCAAGATTAATATATTTACAGAAAACAAAACATGAAAGTGAATATCAAATTAGAACCTGCCTGTCTCTGACTGATACCTTGTCTCCCAGTTAATGAATACAGTGGGTAAAATAGATACAGTGGGAGAGACAGAGAGACCTGTTGACCCCAAGTCCTAATCCACTTCCCTTAGTTAGAGGTGCTGTACACCGTTAACCACAAACCACACCCCCTTTCCCTATCCAAGACTAGCCCAGCTGGGTTAGAGGTCCTGATGGTGTGAAAGACACAATTTTGACTGGCTCTGTTCATAGTTGCTTGCCATAGCTGGGACTCCGCAAAAGGCCGCAGGTACCGATAATAGTCTGTCGATGTGGTCAGATGCATTGGATCAACCTGGTGAGTTTCCTGGTTTTTATCCTCCTCCTGGTGGTCCTTGCAAGGATTAGGTTGTTGTTGCAGATGGTAGAGAATGTTGTTGGTGTTTAGTGTCTCAGGATGCCTTCGGACGTCGAGTGGAGGTTCACAGTTAGTTTTCTTTTATAGAATCCCTCCAGTATGGAAACAGGCCCTTCAGCCCAACAAGTCCACACCAACCCTGAGCACCCACCCAAACACATCCCCGTAAGCTACATATCCCTGAACACTATGGGCAATTTAGCACAGCCAATCCACCTAACCTGCACATCTTTGGACTGTGGGAGGAAACCGGAGCACCAGGAGGAAACCCACACAGACACAGGGAGAACATGCAAACTCCACACAGACAGTCACCCGAGGGTGGAATTGAACCCAGGTCCCTGGCGCTGTGAGGCAGCAGTGCTAACCATTCTGCCACCATGCCACATCTTTTCTGATGTTTAGTAGTTGGGCTTGCTGACTGGTTCACGGTGCCCCATTCACAAGTGCAGGATTCTTGCTCTTTTTCTCTCAATCCCTTTGCCTTTTCTTGCTTCGCTTTCCTTTTTCTTTGCTGTTCACTTCATTGGGCTCGGGGTGTCCAGTTATACCCCACTGCAGGCCCCCCTTATCTCCCGCCAAATCTGTGAGCTATTGTTCCTCGTCTTGAGGCTGAAAGGGCTTCCTGAGCACTGGAGTAGGCGAGAATCATTTTTCGATTAAAGTAACTGGCTTGGAATATCCGGCATTTCCCTTGGATGGGTATCTGTTCAGTTCACATAGTTGTGTGAAGGTTCCAAGATGAAACAGATTTGCATGTAACACAATGGTGTGGAATGTTCAATAACTTTGTGTCTGAGCAATGGTTTGGAATTGAATGGGTTTATACCTGTGTAGGCTCCAAAGGGTCTGAAATTGTTGAGGTTGTTTGTTTCCATTAAACTGGCTTGCATTGTTTTAGCTGAGGGATGAATGGGGGTCTTCCTTTAGTTTCAGTTAGCTAACCTCTGTCCCAGACATCTGTCCCTGTGTTTGCACATTTCTCAGTCTGTCCCAGCCAGCCTTTTCCTGGCACAGTTGCAGCCCATAGTTCCTGCAGTCCCAGTGACTTTAATCTGATATAATTCAGTTCCCATAACTTCTGCCTTCAGAGGGTTTTTTTAGTCCAGGGTATGTCCAACAACTGATGGGGATTTTAGCCCCATCTTACAGTGTTTATTTCCTGTTCTATTTAACATCTGTCGGCTCCTCCACAGCAATGATTACAGGTAAGCAACTTAAGGTGCCACAAGTTTTATAGAGGGTAGTTCAGATCTAAATAATGTTGCAAAGGAAATTTTAAAGGGTTGAATGCATAGTGGACTTAAATTATTAAATGTACCTAATGTTGAATTGAAATACCAGGAGCATTTTGTATTGTTACCGATGATTATTCAGGGGAGGTAATGGTGTGGTGGCATTATGTCATCATTACTGGACTAGTAATTCAGATATAATAGTTTGGGGACCTGTGTTCAAATCCTGCCATGGTTGATGGTTAATTTTGTTTTTATGGTTATTGAGGAGCAGTGGTAATGTCTGTACCTCCGAGCCAAAAGATCCAGCCTCAATTCCCATCTGCTGTATAGGTGTGCCATAATATGTCCAAGCAGCTTGAATAATAATAACTACACATGATCATTGTCAATGTCAGATTCTGGAATTGGTGGTAACTTAATGACATGAATTGCTAATTTATTAAGAGACAGGGTGATATAGTGATAAAGAGTATTTTCCTCCAGTTGTCAGGATGTGACAAGTGGCATTCCCCAGGATTAGTGAGCTATATATTCAAGTTTTCTGTGGCTTGGAGACAAGTGGTATGTCATGCAGACTGGATCCACAAAATTAAACAGGAATAATAGATTGAGGGGGTGAAGCTGCACAGATGGACATCGATGTAGAGAATTGCAAAGGCACTAAATCTTTTCTTAGTGACGAGAAGCTGTGAATTCAAAATAAAGTTTAAAAAGCTAACAAAATATTTACATGTCAAAAGTGACAGGAAAGCAAATCCTAGGAAGGATATACCTATGCTTTCGAGGTAGTTTGTGAAGGGCTGTCAAATAGATTGACCAGGATGATACTGGAGGGTTAATTTCTGAGGACATGCATAGACTAGGTTCTGCTCACTCATGTATAGAAGCTTAAAATGTGTGATGTGATAATACGATAGATTAGATAGGGAGAAATAATTTCCTCTGCAAAAGCCTGGCTCAGAGGCTTTGTTTGTAAAATTAAAGATAGATAATTCAGGGGTACTGTCAGGAAGCATTTCATCACAGAAAAAAAAAGTGGATATCAGCAACACGATTTGGCTGGATGAATTGAAAACAAAAGGATGATTTATATTAGTTTGGTTATCGATGGAGATGAAGTGAGGGAAGGAGGTTGAATTAAGATAGAGAAAATAATGAGCCATGATCTAATTGAACACCTGAAAAGGTTCAAGGTGTTGAAGTTTATCAAGAGAAACAGGTCAAAAGTGAGGTAATATATTGGAGGCTATGATGGCCTTCCAGTGTTGGTTAGTTCACTTTGCCATTCTGTGATGCAGAATAAAGACAACAGTGTGGGTTCAATCCTCCTGCTGCCAGGGCTTCAGAAAGGACCCTGCCTCCTCATCTTGCCCAGAATTTATACATGGAACTATCTCTTTCTAATTCATTAAGAACTATTGCCAAAGACCTAACCTTACATATCAGCCATGATCTAAATAAATAGCGAAAGATGCTTGAGGGTCTGAATCCTATTGCTGCACACCATCTGCACTCTGTTCTTTGGAACATGGCTGGATGTAAACCTATCATTGTATTCAAGCGCAGGAAGTTATTGAGCTCAAAATGAAACCTAAGGCTTTGTTAAACATAGTTAATCAACACATTTCTTGAATTGAGGGGTCAACCTGTGATACTACAGAGCAAGCCTAGCCCTCAGAATATGTGCCACAATAAAATCAGACTTCACAATAGGTTTGGCAGTTGGGTAAAGATGAACATTCATCTTAGAATTGTTGGTGTCAGTAGACATAACTCAAACTTTAGAGGCAGAAGGTGGCAAATTCAGTGAAGGAAATTTTGTACTGACTGTTATAATTAATCTAGGAGTGAATGTGGTCAACCAGAAGATCTGAATAAGTTTGCTTTGTGAAGGGGAAGTGGACAGTATTAATACCATCCACTGGTAGATCCATTAGAATGTAATGGACATTGCAAGGTTTGCCTTAGCAAGATTTTATTTGTTTTCTAAGTTGTGAAAGACATTTAAACCTCAGCAATATGACTCCTTGATTATTCATTAGTGGTATTTTTGCAGCAAGTAAATTCCCATGTCATTATTCATTGGTAGTTGCATCTTTGAAACCTAATTTCTAATAGTTCATTAACTCTAATTTTGGATCCCTGTTGAAGTCCTCGACTATCCCATCTTGCTGCCAGACTGAGTTTGATGTTCATGCCTTGTTCTGTTTTCAGTCATTTGACATCATTGGTAGATCTCCAAATTCTAGAAACTGGGCAAAATGTATAAATATTTTCGCATTTACACTAAAAATCCAAGCACATATTTCATGATAGCTTGTGATTATTGATTAAAATCATGAAACTAGCAAATTATAAGTGACAAAGATATTTTGAGGATTTTAAATCATCCTGATACCCTTTCTGCATCTTTCAGAATGCTTCAATCTCCATCACTGGAGGTGCCAAAGCTTCAAACAGTTCAAGTATAGAATTTGACATTTGCCTCAGTGGAATTACCAATGTAGCATCAATAAATGCACTCGTACAGCACCTTTAACATTGTAAATTGTCTCAAAAGGCTATATAGAAGTGGTACCAAACATAATTTAACACCAAGCCTCATGCAGAGATAAAATGGCTCGTTTTGCTCTGAAAAAGTAATGGTGAAGTTGCCCTTTGAAAAAGGGTTCCCATATTCAGCAAGGTCAAGTGGGTTATTTCTTTAAAGACTTGAGACAGTAAAATATCAGCTTCTTGGGGCTGCACTATTGTTCAATGGTTAGCACTGCTGCCTCACAGCGCCAGAGAACTGGGTTCGACTCCACCCTCAGGTGACTGTCTGTGTGGAGTTTGCACATTCTCCCCGTGTCTGCACGGGTTTCCTCCGGGTGCTGAAGTTTCCTCCCACAGTCCAAAGATGTGCAGGTTAGGTGGATTGGCCACGGGGAATGCAGAGTTGCAGGGATAGGTTAGGGAGTAAGTCTGGGTGGAATGTGTGGGCTCATATGGGCCGATGGCCTGCTTCCACACTGTAGGGATTCTATGATCCTATGATCTTCTGAGTATTATTGAATTTAGCTAGATGGACCCCATTCAGAAAGAGGAACAGGAATATCAACATACACCTATACAACATATGGAGGAAAAAATTGAAGTGAAAAGTGAGAGGTTGATGTGTACATGTGGACCTGTAGTCTACTGTCGTCAGCAAAAAGTTTACTCTGCCAAATCATCGTTGCTTTCACTAAAAATATAAAATCAGGATATGTCATACCACCTCTAATATTCATATCTCCATTCATCAGTTAATGCATTTATACAATACCTTTAACAAAGTAAAGTGTCACTGTGGAGTTACCTTGAACATGATCAAAGAAAATTCTCATATGTGCAGAGCTCTTTCAAAAGGAAATGATCCAAGTTTATTTAGGGTCACAAAGATCAACAGCATGGAAAAAGGCCCTCTGGCCTTTTGTGACTGTGCCAGTCAAAAACAACCACCTAACTATCCCAAAGATAGTAGGAACTGCAGATGCTGGAGAATCTGAGATAACAAGGTGTAGAGCTGGATGAACACAGCAGGCCAAGCAGCATCAGAGGAGCAGGAAAACTGATGTTTCGGGCCTAGACACTTCTTCAGATTTCTGCATGCCTTGACATCGCAAGTACACATTTAAATACTTCTTAAATATCCTGAAGAATTCTGCCTCAACCACCCTTGCAGGCAACGACTTCCAGATTCCCATCACCCTCTAGGTGGAAAAGCTTTTCCTCACATCTCAGAATTCAGCACCAGCATGTTCCTGTGAGGATGAAAGCCAACGATGGCAACATTCGGGAACTATGGATGGCAAAATATATTGAAACTTTAGTCAAAACCAAAAAGAAAGCTTATTAAGGTTTAAGAAACTGAAATCAAACAAGGCCCTTGAGGAACGCTGCCTCTACAAGCATTCACTTCCTCCACCATTGATGCTCAGTAGCAGCAGTGTGTACCATCTACAAGATGCACTGCAGAAATTCACCAAAGATCCTCAGACAGCACCTTACAAACCCACGACCACTTCCATCTAGAAGGACAAGGGCAGCAGATATATGGGAACACCATCACCTGCAAGTCCCTCTCCTAGTCACTCACCATCCTGACTTGGAAATATATCACCGCTTCTTCACTGTCGCTGGGTCAAAATCCTGGAATTCCCTCGCTAATGGCATTGTAGGTCAACCCACAGCAGAAGGACTGCAGCAGTTCAAGAAGGCAGCTCACCACCATCTTATCAAGGGCAACTAGAGACGGGCAAGAAACGCTGGCCAGCCAGCGACGCCCACATCCCACAAATGAATAAAAACAAACAAAGGAAGCAGGAAAGAATTCCAGTCTTGGGTGACTGTGTTTGGAGTTTGCACGTTGTCCCTGGTCTGCCCATGGCTCTTTCTAGTCTAGGCTCAAGTGTATTCAACATTGGAGCACCAAAATCCTCTGGGATTAAAAATTCCAAAAGATTCACAACCCTATGAGTGGTGCAATTTCTCCTCATCTCAGCCGTTATCCTCAAATTGTGCCCTCACATTTTAAATGCCCCAGCTAGTGGAATCAGCTCAGCTGTGGTGATATAGTGTATAGTGGAAACACTCCACAGTCATTTTGTTGAAAGATACATCAGGTAGATTTGCTACCAATATACTCCTTTTAAGTTAGGATCTAAAGGTTGCATCTGGCTTATTGCAATGGAGGGAAACCACTTTGTAGTCTTATAGGAAGAAGTTCTTTTCTCCAACAGAATGTAGATTATTGCATGATAGCAACTGTGTACAAGTTAGAAGTTTGTATTGTTTATTGGCAAAATAACTAGATGCAACACAACAGACTTTTACTCAAAAGTGTGGTTAGGATTTGGAATACACTCCCGCGCAGACAGAGGTGGTTATAGATTCAAGTTAGTATTCAAAAAAAAATTGCACATAATTAAAGAAAGAATACATTGAAAGAACAAGTTGGAGTGAAAAACATGAACTGGTAAGAATGACTGGTAGCAAAGACTGTCTCCTTGAAATGAACTGACACAGAGTCGATGGACTGAACAGGTTTTTGTTGTGCTGCACTCTTCTATTCTATAAGATCCAACGACACTTGACAGAAGATGTTAAATGTTTAAAGGGAGTGAGGGATAGGAAGATAAGGTAACAAGAGAAGATACAACAGTGCACATGGTTTCACTCCCTGGCCCTGCACAAAGGTAGATGCATATTGAAAAATTGCCCTTGGGGAGAGGTAAGTACAAGTATAAAAGGGGTTTTTAGTTAATTTAGATTTGTTCAATTTGATTTTACACAGCTAACTAAAACTCTTGAACTAACTCCCTTCAAACCATTCAATTTAGGTGCTTCAAATTCAACAGACATATCAAGAAAGGGAGTTGAGTTAATCACTGACATCAAAGTTTATTGATTATAAGTAAATATTAAACACCAATACAATCAAAGACGATGATCGACTTAGTCAACGAACTAACACTATCAACTAAAAAGAAGGATAAAAGTCTACTTATCAACCAAACCCTACAGACTCAATCTCCATTCTGTGAGAAAACTTCTTTTTTCTCAAAGAATCAATTATCTCAACTCTTCACCCTACCAGATATTCACATCTGCCATTGATCTTTCCTGTGATTCAGATTGATGAGTATTCTCACCTGTCTCCAAAGATCAAACTGATTTCCCTTCACCTAGTGTACATAATAATGTTCCTGTGACCCTTTTTTTCTAACCAATTCTGGGGTCAAACATCTCTTGGTTCAGAGACAGGGACGTAACTATTGCACCACAAGAGCCCTTCGTCAACCACACAGCACATTTCTGGGATAGGAATTGGAAAGATGGTAGAGAATAATTAGTATTTTCTGTTGACTGGAAGAGCTGATTCAATAATTTTAGGCAGTCTCACCTCTGAGTTTAGATATGATTGGTCTTTGGCACTCAATGGCCCCAAGTATGATATTAATTGTAGAATGAGCAGGTATTTTTGTCATGGAGTTTCTACCAACTCTCTTTACATCTATCAACACAACGCTAAGTCAGCTGAATAATGGGGCATTTTAAACGTATGTTACACTCAGAACTATTTATATGCTTCCAATTGGCTGTGCCCTTTTAAGTTGGTTCATTTTGCACACACCAGACCCTGCCCACAAAGCTAGCCACACCCCCTCTGGGATCAAATTTGCAAGAAATGCTTCATTCAGAAAGGCTTTTTAAAATAGTCACTTTCGTAGTATACAAGTGCATGGTTTAAACATTTCTGTGTATCAAAATTTATTGAATTTAAGAAATCTTAAGGTGTAACACCCATAAAACTATTCAATGACTTCAGTTATTTTTAAGTAATCTTCAATGATCTTATATCAAGTAACACTTTGAGCAAAAGGACAGGAACTTGTTATTAAATATTGCTCAACTTTGGTGATGAAGCCATTTTTGGCTACAAAACTGCACCAGGTTACAGACATTTTACATCAAAGAGATGCCTTTTGCTGGCAAGGAGGAGAAAGAAATAATTATTCTATTAAGCTGACTGTATATTGTGTTTTATTGATGAAATTATATTTGTAATTAAGCAAATTAATTTTGGTGCAAACTTGAACTGTAACCTAAAGCAATTATGGTGTGCACTTTGGGTCTATTTTAGAAATCATAGACAGCACCACTGCAAGGGAACAATAGCCACATTTATCAGAGACTGGAGAGATATGCATCGAGTCATTGAATACATATCCTTGGCAATTTTATCCAGAGGGGCAATCTGCTTCACTACTCCTCAATCCTCACAGTCAAAGGCCAACCACCCAGCCATATGGAAAATTGCTCGAGTATTCCTTTTCCACAACAATCAGGGAAAATCCAATCCCATCAGTCTTGAAATCATTGGGAAAATAATGGAGGGTATCATTGGCAGGGCTATCAAGCTGCACTTATACACTGATAACCTACTTGCTAATAATTAATTTTGATTCCACCAAGGCTATTCAACTCCATATGCCTTACGGTCTTAGTCTAATCACGGAAATAAGTGCTGACTTCCAGAGGAAAGGTGAGTGTGATCTCCTTGACATCATTTCAATATTTGACCAAATGCATCCAGGAGTCCGAGAAAATTGAGGTCAATAGGAATCGGAGGGAAATCTCTCCATAGGTTAGTTTCAGGGCTAGCGCAATGGAAGACGGTTGTGGATATTGTAGCCCAATTTTCTGAACGCTTGGACATGATCACAATACTGCTACAGGGATAGTATCCTATGGTAGTACCTATCCTGTGGCCAAATATCTTCAGCTGTTTCATCAGTTACCTTTTATTTAACAAAATTTCAGAACGCGAATGTTCTCAGATTGTTGCGCATTGATTATATATAATCACAGAACTCAGATGGTGAGGCAGTGTATGCCCATAAGCACTAAAAACAGACCAACATTCAGGCTAAGATAACAAGGTGTAGAGCTGGATGAACACAGCAGGCCAAGCAGCATCAGAGGAGCAGGAAAGCTGAAGTTTCGTGTCCGGACCCTTCTTCAGAAATGGGGGAGGGGAAGGGGATTCTGAAATAAATAGGGAGAGATGGAGAGGCGGATGGAAGATGGATAAAGGAGAAGGTAGGTGGAGAGGAGACAGACAGGTCAAAGAGGCGGGGATGGAGCCAGGAAAGGTGAGTGTAGGTGGGGAGTTGGGGTGGGGATAGGTCAGTCCAGGGAGGACAGACAGGTCAAGGGGGCGGGTTGAGGCTGGTAGGTAGGAGGTGGGGGTGTGTCTTGAGGTGGGAGGAGTGGATAGGTGGGAGAAAGGACGGACAGGTTAGGGAGACGGGGATGAGCTGGGCTGGTTTTGGGATGCGGTCGGGGGAGTGGAGATTTTGAAGCTTGTGAAGTCCACATTGATACCATTGGGCTGCAGGGTTCCCAAGCGAAATAGGAGGTGCTGTTCCTGCAACCTTTGAGCGGCATCGTTGTGGCACTGGAGGACGCCATCTCTGATGCCTCCCTCTCCTTCCTGGACCTCTCTGTTTCCATCTCTGGCAACGACTTGGAAACTGATATCCATTTCAAGCCCACCGACTCCCACAGCTACCTAGAATACACCTCCTCTCACCCACCTTCCTGCAAAAATGCCATCCCCTATTCCCAAGTCCTTCGCCTCCGCCGCACCTGCTCCCGAGATGAGACATTCCACTCCTGGACATCCCAGGTGTCCTCACTTTTTAAGGACCACAACTTCCCCTCCACAGTGGTCGAAAACGTCCTCGACTTTGTCTCTCACATTTCCCGCAACTCATCCCTCACACCCCCTCCACACGATAACAACCAAAACAGAATCCCCCTCATCCTCACGTACCACCCCGCCAACCTCCGGATTCAACGCATCATCCTCCAGAACTTCCGCCATGTGCAATCTGACCCCACTACCAAAGACAGTTTTCCCTCCCCACCCTTGTCCCTCCATGACTCCCTTGTCGGCTCCACACTCCCCACCAACCCCACTACCCCCGGCACTTTTCCCTGCAACCTCAAGAAGTGCAACACCTGCCCCACACCTTCCTCCTCACTCCCATCCCAGGCCCCAAGAAAACCTTCCACATCAAGCAGATGTTCACCTGCACATCTGTTAATGTGGTATACTGTATCCGATGTTCCCGTTGTTGCCTTCTCTACATCGGAGAAACCAAGCGGAGACTTGGGGACCACTTTGTGGAACACCTACATTCGGTTCATGACAAACGACTGCACCTCCCAGTCGCAAACCGTTTCAACTCTCATTCCCACTCCTTGGACGACATGTCCATCCTGGGCCTCCTCCAGTGCCACAATGATGCCACCCCAAGGTTGCAGGAACAGCACCTCATATTCCGCTTGGGAACTCTGCAGCCCAATGGTATCAATGTGGACTTCACAAGCTTCAAAATCTCCACCCCCACCAACTGCAACCCAAAACCAGCCCAGCTCGTCCCCGCCTCGCTAACCTGTCCATCCTTTCTCCCACCTATTCACTCCTCCCACCTCAAGACACACCCCCACCTCCTACCTCCCAGCCTCATCCCGCCTCCTTGACCTGTCCATCCTCCCTGGACTGATCTATCCCCACCCTAACTCCCCACCTACACTCACCTTTCCTGGTTCCATCCCCACATCTGTGACCTGTCTGTGTCCTCTCCACCTATCTTCTCCTTTATCCATCTTCCATCTGCCTCCCCCTTCCCCCCATTTATTTCAGAATCCCTTTCCCCTCCCCCATTTCTGAAGAGGGTTCCTGACCCGATACGTCAGCTTTCCTGCTCTTCTGATGCTGCTTGGCCTGCTGTGTTCATCCAGCTCTCCACCTTGTTATCTCAGATTCTCCAGTATCGGCAGTTCCCACTACCTCCAAAATTCAGACTGGTTTGTTGAATGGAGGTTAAAATGTCACTTCCCACAATGCCAAGCAACGCCCTGCTTCAATAAAAGAGACTCTAGCCATCTTTCCTTTGCATTCAACGGCATTATCATTGCTGAATCCTCCAGCACAACATCCTGGATATTACTGTTAACAAAAAACTAAATTGGATGAATCACATAACCACTGAGATTAAAGGAGCAGGTCAGAGGCTGGAAATTCTGCATTAAGGAATTCACCCCCTTCCTCTTGCAAAGCCTGCAAGGCACAGATGAGGAGTTTGACGGTATGCTCCCTGGTCATCTGAACAAGTGCAATTGCAACAACACTCATAAGCTTGAAATCGTTCAAGGTAAAGCAGCCTGCTTATTTGGAACCCTATTTGCCACCTTTGCTCACTTCACCACTGATACATAGTGTCATCAGCGTGTATGATCAACAGTTTGCACTGCAGCACCTCACCGAGGTTCTTTCAATAGCACTTACAAACCCATGATCTGTACTACCTATAAGGACATGGACTGCAGGCATATGAGAACACTACCCTCTGTAAGGTCACAGCCAAGTTACACACTATACTGATTTAGAACAGTGTCACCGTTCTTACATTTTTGATGGTTCCAATCTTAGAACGTCCTTACTAACAACACTGTTTGTGTAATTCATTTATGGACTGCAGCAGTCTCGCTGCCACTTCCTCAAAGGCAATTGGAGCTGGCAAGTAAGTGCTGATTTGCCAGTGATGCTCATATCCCAAGGAAAACGAAAAGTGTTACAAATTAAAATGACATGACTGGGATAACTACATGCTCTGATGGAATGAAAAAAATTTGCATTCATATAGCACCCATCCTGACAACCGGATATTTCAAAGTGCATTACAGGCACAGGCTGAACAGGCATTAAACAGCGTGATCCAATACAGCAGCTGAGGGTTCAAAAGTGCACACTACCTGCCATACTGGACATTTTGGCCCTGAGTTTGTGTCTGTAAATTGAATTTCTAGACCATCACATTTTAACATTTGAAAACAGGTCTGTGACAATGATTGTGAGTCTGATTACATTGCTGTTTCTCATTTTAATTAATTGATAAGGAAAAGATTAGATAGCAGCAAGAAACTGATGAACCATTGGATAATTTTGCCCGCAGGAAATGGGAATGATAGTTGAAATTATTTCCCACAGCAGAAGAGCAGAAGATTATTCAATTTATGGTAGAAAAGCATACGTCAGATAGAGCTAATTTCCTGTGGCCAATACCATTAATTATACAGAGGGCAGATCTGAAAGAATCTATCAGCACAAGCAGAAATGAATGTAATAGAGGGAATAGTTTCAGCAACAAAGCTAACTTGGGAAATCAATAGAAATGGGAAAATAGGGCCATGATATGAACTCAGTCATCTGTAGACTGCTACTAATTGCCAAAAAAAAAGAATCATTGCCACATCTTGGCTCTGGAGTAAATACTCAGCTTATATTCCATACAAGTTGACTCAATTATGGTTCAAATAACTTTGTTGTTTGGATTTAAGCATGTAAATTTCTCCTCTTTCAGAATGAAGAATTCCATCCAATTTATCTTTAAAACTAGTTTTGCTAAGCCTGCACTGGGGCAATTTAGTTACCTTACTGTAGTCTAGGGTAAAGATAGTGTAAAGGACCAAGAGAGAGATCAGTTTCTGAAGTTTATTCAGGAGAGTTTACTCGATCAGTATGTTTTCAATCAAACAAGGAATAATCAGGTGGATGAGGAGGATCAAGTGTTATTTGGAATCATGGTGTCATCAATTTTAGCTAGTCATAGAAACAGCTAAGGAACAATCTATAGTCAATAAAAAAAAGTAGAATAGAGCCAATTTCAATATGGTGAGAATGTGAGACCGAAAGAAATTGGAATCAAAGATTGACAGGCAAGACAGCAATTAAAGCAAAATCTGAGTTTTAAAGAGCAGATGGTTCAGGTACAATTGAGTTAGATTCCAATGAAGGGGGAAAAGAGAGGGTAAGCAAAGCCAAATATCCCTGGATGAAGAAAAATATGGAGAGTGCAATGAAGTAGTTAAGAGGGAGATATGACAGAAGTTGTTTTGATAATACATGTAAGAACCAGGCTGAATAGAGATAATTCAAAGAACAATGAGAGGACAAATATGAAAGGCAAAAGAGATAATATGAGAAGACAATGGTAGCTAATGTAAAAAGCAATCCCAACACAGAATATTGAGTATGGGAGTTGGGAGTTCATGTTGCAGCTGCACAGAACATTGGGGAGGTCACTTAGAATACTGCGTACAATACTGGTCACCCTTCTATAGGATGGATGCTATCAAACTTGAAAGGACACAGAAAAGATTTACAAGGACGTTGCCAGGGTTAGAGGGTTTCAGCTCTCGGGAGAGGCTGAATAGACTGGGGCTATTCTTCCCTGGAGTGTCGGAGACTGAGGGGTGACCTTATAGAGGTTTATAAAACCATGAGGGACATGGATAGGGTGACTAGCCAAGGTCTTTTTCCAAGGGTGGGCAAGTCCAAATCTAGACAGCATAGGTTTGAGGTCAGAGGGGAAGGATTTGAAAAGGACCTAAGGGGTAACTTTTCATGCAGAGGGTGATGCGTGTATGAAATGAGCTGCTAGAGGAAGAAGCGCTGGAGGCGGGTACAGATACAACATGTAAAAGGCATCTGGGTGGGTATATTAGTAGGAAGGGTTTAGAGAGATATGGGCCAAATGCTGGCAATGGGACTAGGTCAAATAGGGTGTCAGGTCGGTGTGGATGAATTGGATCAAAGAGTATGTTTCCGTGCTGTATAACTTTATAACTCTATCTTCCACTAGTATACAGGTAGCAAAAAGGTAGCAAGAGGTGGTGTGGAGCTGATTTTTGACTGTAAAGGGGACACATGCAGCATGAAGACAAGCATCAGCATTGGAGACATTAGAGAGGGGACCCTGGGCAGTCAGACCATAAATCTGCCACTTATAAATTTAAGAGATAGTAGGAACTGCCGATGCTGGAGAATCTGAGATAACAAGGTGTAGAGCTGGATGAACACAGCAGGCCAAGCAGCATCGGAGGAGCAGGAAAGCTGACGTTTCAGGTCTAGACCCTTCTTCAGAAATTTAAACTTGCTGGGCAATTACTGAACATGTGCGTGTGTTAGAACATCTGAAAGGCCCCATTGTGCAACAGTGCCAAATGCTCAATCAACAATTTGCCGTACTTGGCATCAGAATAAAATCCAACAATCACAACAGCAATTTAATTTCTGCTAAATCCGAGAGGAAAAGTTTCCTTCGGGTCCTGTTGAACTGAATGGCAGATGAACATATTTTATGTCCATTTCTCAGCCACAACTGGCGAGGTTAAGAGACTGGCTGGCTACAGGATGGGTAAGCCAGTGGTAATAATTCAGTGCTGGTTGTAGAAGAAAGGGAAGGAGCGTTCAGTAAGACTTGAGCAAAAGGAAAGTTAGGAGAACACAAAAGGTTGCATCTTGGTAGGAATATTGCAGCTCTGAATGGAGCATGTTCAATTGCAGGATGCCAAAAGCGTGGTTTCCAGCTGGATTCTTGCTTCATCCCAGCTGACAATTTTCTTGAGCTCAGAAAACCTGAAGATCCAGAGTTAAATTTCACACTGATGAATTAAACATGAACCTGAGGATTGTAGTATTCTGGTCACAAATAAATGAATAATCTGCTCCTGTAAAATGGCATTTGGACATGTTATGAATGCAGCTCTCTGGGCCAGCAAGTCTTGCGTTAAGACTCAAACTCAGAATTTCTGCTTCAGAGTGAGGGATGCTACGTTTTAAAAAATTGTTCATGGGATGTGGGCATCACTGGCAAGGCCAGCATTTATTGCCTATCCCAAATTGTCCCATTAAGAGATGACCGACTTTGTTCTAAGCGAAAAGTCACACGTTAGCCTTGTCAAGCATGGATAGCAGATTTCCTTCATGAAACGGGCATTATTGAACCATAATTGGGTTTTTCTGGCATTGACAGTGGTTACCTAGTCACCATTAGAATGATTTCTTTTCTAAAATTCCAGATCTCCTTGATTGAATTAAAATTTTACCATTTCCCATAGTGGGATTTGAATACATGACCCCAGAACATTAGTCCAGGGTTCTAGTTTAGTAGTCCACAATATTACCACTTTATCATCATCTGCTGCACCACAAACATTCCATTCCTTGTACCAGCCACTTCACAAAACAGAATTAATTGAGCTTGAGGTTGGATAAGACTGGATTTGAGCTTTTTAAATTATTTTTACATCCCAAACCAAACCAAAGCCATGAAGTATTGGTCCCTAAAATTTGCAATGCATTTTCTGCCCTTGGATGGGGAAGCATCTTTAGGTCAAAGTTCCATTAGAACATCAGTGTGTGAGCATGCTTTTGGGTTTTACTATTAAGCCTAAAGTCAGTTCTACAGAAAACCTGCTTTCCATTTGTGTGTATGAAGAACGCAAGTTATGATTTCACTACAAATTGCAAAATAAATCAACCCTTCTGTTCCTTTTCCCAGTAGTTCACAATCGAGGGCATTCTCCAACAATTTCATTTTGTTGTGTTTGAATGCCAGTTTGATTAACCTTTTGAACTTGGATTCGACCAGAGATATGTCTTTCACACACGAATGATTAGACCACTTGGAATGCAATTTGAAAACTGAAAAAACAAAATGAGAAAAATACCAATTGCTGATATCTCTCACTTTTGAAACAAATTACTTTTGATTTTTATGATCTCACGCTGCTGTTTGATCAGAACTGATTGGTTTTAGGGACACAGTACCAGCCAGAAGCATCTTAATGCATTGACTAAGGGTGACTACAAAGAACAATCAATAGTCATGCAAGTGTTACAACCGCTCTCTCAGTTTGGAGGTGCCCAGGTCTATCTGTCATTCACAGGCTGTCACTCCACATCTCAGTGGCTGTTGTAAATGAATCCACCCACAGAAACATGTCATGCTGCCTGAGGAAGAAGACATAATTGACAACATCCAACTTCTAATTTAAAATCACTTCTTCAATCACAGAGACGGACTGTGACAAGATCATCAAGAAACATTCTAAAATTACGACAGTCCTGGCCTCTAATTTAAAAGCGAATGTACGAAATGGCTTTAAAGGTAGAACAGAAGCAAATAGGCAGGAATTAAGAGAAAAGCAGGAAGTAGCCATAATTTAATACGGGCGGAATCTTACCAGGGTCTCAGAGGCTCGGCCTATGGTGAGATGAAAGGTAGAGTTAGGTGAGATTTTCGGCGAACTCCGTCTCAAACTAGGGATAATGTCACCAGATCCTATTTTCTTTTCTCACGCAACGTTATGAGATTTGCACTTGGCAGCAAAGAATTCTCAAATAACACTCTTGATTTCTTGTTAACCACATTGTTCACAGTCTAACTCATCATGGATTGCAATCTTAGCAAACTCACTGTACATTCTAGCTTTTGGGAAAACATGGCATAGAAACAAAAGTGGGGTCTGAGAGATGACAGGGAGGTGGTATTCACCTCCCTGCTTGCATTAGAAACTATTGTTGTAACACTGCAGCAAGGACACTGTATGCTCAGAGATACGCACCCAGCTCATGGACTGGACTAGGCTGCACCTCCAGACTCTTCACTTACCATAACATTCACTCACTGTGATCTACCAGACCACTCACAGCATGCTTGCTTTGCTCTGCCTTTATGTGAAATGGCCCCTCAGCCAGAGATACCAGTTAATGTTAGTCTCGTCTTGCTGTGATGTTTTGTGCAGACTCAAAGTCAGGGATCTTGCCACAGTTGTCAGCATGTCTCAGTCCAATCAAGGGAATAACCTTTGCTCAGGGGGATCCTGGAACAGCAAGTCAAGGGCAGCTTCCAATTACAGTCCAGACACTGATTATGGCAATCAGAGTCAGCATTCTTTGATGGTCCACCACCCGTATTGACACTTTCTGCCCTACTGTGTCATTTTTCTCCTTGACTGGAAAAAAGACAGGTATTACAAGAAATGAAAGTCAATGGCACAGCAATTACTGTTGGTGCAGGTGAGAGTGTGTTTCAAGCAAGTGAGTAGGCTGTGCAGAGGAAGTGGTGTCATAGGTCGGATAGGTGAGGGCAGATGGTGAAGAGGTTACACGCGTTAGTGAGAATGGTAAAGAATGGTTCTCGATGGGACAGGAGTTCAGTAGCAGAAATAGAATGTGTGAGGTATCTGAGAGAAGTCGGTAGCATTTTGATTGGTGGAGTGGAGAAAGACACTGTTTCCTACAGAGCTGAGCATTCCTCCAGATGGTGGAGACTGTTCTAACCTGGTTGGTAGCCTCTACCCACCTGGTATCATATGGTATCATGGCATCCACAGCTGGTCCCTAGGGATGAGGAATTACAGTCTTTGTGCCACAGTTGGACCAGCAAATTGGAGTGTGGGTTTCTTTTTCTGGAGCAAATATAGGAGCTATCCCAGTACATACCTACCTTTTGAATATGGCATCAGCATCAGGAATGCTGGTCAATTCTGGGACTTCTGGTGGTAACAAATTGCTCCAGCAATGGTGTATGGTAAGATGGGGCAGAATTGAAAGGACACTTGCGATAAGTTCTGAAACGCCCATTAAGGCAACAAGTTTGGTAAGGTATGATGAGAAAAGAATCACTGAACCAAACTTGATGCAACTCACACTTAGCCAAAAATCTATAAAGATTCAGCCTATATTTCTGTTCATCACTGGAAAAAGGGGGTTTTCAGAAAACCTTATTTATGTTTTGTGGTTGCCTGAAGTCCAAAATAACCAAATTCTGAGGGAAAATACTTTTGTATTTGTACCTTGTCTTTAAAAGTCTCTGTGCACTGGATAAATTTCTGCACTGCAGAAATTCACCACAGGTCCTTAGATAGCATTTTTTCAAATTCATGGCTGCTTCCATCTAAAACGGTCAAGAGCAACAGATACATGGGAACAAGTTCCACTCCAAGCCACTCACCATCCTGACTTGGAAATGTCATTGTTCCTTCAGTGTCACTGGATCAAAATCCTAAAATTCCCTCCTTAATGGCATTGTGGGTCAACCCACATCAGGAGGAGTGCAGCAGTTCAAGGCAGCAGCTCACCACCACGTTCTCAAGAGTAACTAGGAACAGGCAATAAATGCTGGCCAGCCAGCAATGCTCACATCCCACAAATGAATATAAGGAAAGAAGCAGCCTGTCAATTCTGCTTTTGATCTGCAGGCTGCACACACAAATCAGTTGCTATGATGCCTGCTGCATACTTGCATTGTATTTGACTGTTTTAAATAAACTAAGCCATGAAGTTAACTAGCCTTTGATGAGTGACCGATTATTGGACCATTATCACCAACATAACAAATACATGATGAAATCTGAAATGCTGCAGTATGTAGAATGACACATTGAGAGTTTGATACATATCGTTCGGTAGTGAATGATGTGGTAGGTGCACAAGTATAAAATAACATAGTTCCTGACTCTTGTCAAATAACACAATGAACTAACATTTGTGCCATATATTGCATGTTATATGATAAACATCGACACTTAAAAATCTTATTTTGCAATTACAACTAAATATTTGCTCTCACAGAAATAGTATCCTTCATATTCAAAAGAAAAACCTGCATTATAAAATGTTTCCTACAATTTCAGCTATCACAATTACAGCCTATTGAATTTTGTTTTCCCTTGAAGTCCTGTCACTTTTGTAGAGAAGGAAATATTTGTGTGTGGCAAGCTTCCACAAAATTCTACTGATAATGATCAGGCAAGTGTGTGCAGTCAAACCAAGCTTGCAACCGACTCTATGCTACATTTACTGACACCGTTCTCTAAGGGGAGGGATCCTGTGGTAGAAGTAAGCCACTTATGAGTCTAAATAGCAGATACTCTTGTGTTGAAATTGTAGTATCTTATTGCATGTTTGCAACACAACACAAATCACCATTGATATGATTGACAATTGATCTAGAAGTTATAAAGTGACGTTAGATGTTGGGTCTCATTTCTTCAAGGCACGAAGCTGTGTAGCCCACAAGTCCATGTGACTGTATCAGAGTGGGTGGCGCTTAAGGCACTCCTCAGAACTAACCCTATCTCTATTAGAAATTACTGGAAAAGCTCAGCATGTCTAGCAGCATCTGTGGAGGGAAATCGGAGTTAATATTTATGGTCAAGTGATCCTCCCCCAGAATTATTTCCACAGTTCTGAGGAAGAGTCACTTGACCCAAAACATTAACGGATTTCTCTCCACTGATGCTGCCAGACCTGCTGAGCTTTTCCAGCAGTTTTTGTTTTTTGTTTAAGGTTCTTGTGAAGATTTGTAGCTCAGGTTGTGGATGAGGTTGTTTTCGTACAGACATTTCGTCACCGTGCTAGGTATCATCATCAGTACGGTCTCCGACGAAGCAATGTTGTTCTACTCCAATTGGAATTTATATGATCCAGTCTGTTAAGTTGTGTTGTGTCATTTCCAGTTCTATTCTGCATGGGCTTGTATATGGGGTCTAATTCCATATGTTTGTTGTTTGCATTACTCGTTGAAAACCAGACCTCTAGGAATTCCCGTGCATTTCTGTGGTTGGCTTGAGCTCGGATGGTCATGTTGTTCCAGGTAAATTGATGGCCTTCATTGTCCGAGTGCACTGAGATGAGGGAAATGACAACACAACTTAACAGACCGGCTCATATAGATACCAAGCGGAATACAACAACATTGCTTCATCGGATGCCGCACTGACGATGTTACCTAGCATGGTGATGAGACGTCTATATGATAATCAGTCAGCTCGGTCAGCAAGCCACCAACCTCTTCTATTTTTGTCTCGGAGTTACAGTATCTACAATTCTTTTGTTTTTTATTCTCTTTATTAGCCCTAGTTGAAGGGTGGATTTTTGCCAAAACACTGGAATACACCTTGCCCTCCCTCAGTTGTGGAATGTTAGCCAAGATTTTGTGCTTATGTGTCTGAAGTAGACCTTGAACCCAAAACCATCTGAAGCTGTGATCTGTTATATAAGGCTCTTGGACCTGAAAGACCAGACCCATAAGAGCTGAAGTAGACTATTTGGTCCAAGTCTGTTCTACCATTCAATGAGTTCGTGGGTGATCTGATAATAGAAGTATAAGACACTCCCTCATTCTGAGTAATGCTAGTGAAACTATCATGTTTCCTTTCAACTGGAGAGGCCTTCCAGATTACCTGCAATACCAAGCATCTTGAAATCAACTGCTCATTAGCTACCCAATCTAAGAGTTCCAACATTCCACTATGTATTCCACACAAATAATTCATAGACTAATCCTTTTGTCTTTTAACTTTTCTTTCCTTGGACTCATTTCTTATTGCTAATCTGCCTGCAGGTATATTGTTAATATTTTTTCTCGTGTTTAATAACTAATAAACTTTTTTGTTAAATGGAAAGAACCTGGTTAAATTGACTCCTTTTAAAACATAAAATTATTTTTTCCTGGGAAAATGGTATGCACGGGGAGGATCTTTTTTGATTAACTTAGTCCATAAAACAAAGGCAGAGAGTGAAAGGGAGCCAGTTCATCCCCCCTCACTCGCATGTTTGACAATTTGGGGTATGCCATCTGGAAGCATAATGAATTGAAGAATTTCACAAAGTAATGGTCAGTAATGTTACAATAATACCTAGCAACTGAACCACAGTTGACACTTGGAACTGAAGTTGTGAGGAAGGGTCACTGGACCTGAAATGTTAACCCTGTTTTCTCTTCACAGATGCTGCCAGACCTGCTGAGCTTTTCCAGCAATTTCTGTTTTTGTTTCTGATTTCCAGCATCCGCAGTGCTTTCAGTTTACGTTTGGATTCTGTGACTGGTTCTGACATTGCATTGTATTTTCCAACTGTTTTAATCAGTGAATTAAAAATGTCAATTCTGTTATTTATTAGCAAGAGCATTTTTGGATTTAGTTAGCAACTGTTCTCCAACTAAATATAAAATTTTCATACTGTTTATAAAACAGTTAATTGCACACAGAAATTTTCTATTTAGCCTGATTTCATAAGAGATGTCTGAAGTGGTTGATTGTTCCCACAGGGAGATTAAAGACAGTGTTAGGTGGGCTCATGGTGCATATCCACCACTGAACTTTGCACCCCTGAATATACAAATGATCTGCAAAGCCCAGAAAACAATTTTCCATGTGATTGATTGATTTTCAAATATACAGTTGTGAATCGTTTTTTGAGCAAGAGGCCTGATTCAATCTAATTTCATAGAATCGCTACAGGGTGGAGCAGGCCATTCAGCCCATCGAGCCAAGGTGACCCTCCAAAGAACATCCCACCCAGCCCCACCATTCAAAATAAAAACCTTACCTCACAAAATATCAATCAACCACAAGCCCTGGCAGATACAGCTTTGAATGACACCCAAGCTTATTATCTCTACAGTAAAGTAAATCATCAGTCCATTTAAATGCTTACAGGTCTACTTGATCAAATTTGGAGATTCATAAGACCCATAGTTAACTTTTCTCCGTTACAGAACCTTTCTTGGGGTATGCTTATACATTGGAAATGAATAGGAATGTTCAAAAACCTGTGCTTTGTGCGTGAAACTTACACTGGAAATTGCAGCTTAAGCTAATCACACAATCTCTTCTCATAACATGACATAATCTTTTACTATTATCAATAACGAAACTCGTCAATTTCATGCTAATAAAAAACTATAATGTGAAATTATTATAATTGATTCAAGTTAAATTGTAAGCACTGTTGACAAGTCCGACATTTATTGCCCATCCCTAACATGATTTATTATCACCCTTTCTTCTCCTCGAGTAGTTTGATAGAGTGGCTTCCTCTAGACAATAGGGTTTTTGATAATCTATTCTTGGCATATACATGTTGCATTTATTGCCTGTCCCTTATTGCCTTGGAAAAGATGATTAGATACCTTCTTGAACTGCTGCAACCTAGTTAAAAGTCAAACCCAATGATGTGGGACCTAAGATTGCATCTGAGATGTTTATGCTCTCACCTCTCATTTTATAATTCTGTGGTAATAAAATGAGCATGTCTCTTAGTGCATATACGCACATACTGACAGTCAAGAAGAAATTTGAACAAGGAATTACAGTAAACGTTCACCTGACAAGGTCTAAGAAAGAAATTAGGTCAAAGCTGTAAAATGACAACAGGGTGAGGCAATACAAGAAGGCTGACGGTGCCTAGTAGACATTTGAAACATTGGTGAAGAAAACATCAGTGAGCTCCTTCAGCTTCATAGCTGGTTAGTTTCAGAACTCTGTTAGCAATTGCTAACAATTGCTAACAAGTGGGTGACTCATTTGTATCCAGTGTTAAGTTAATATTTAATAGAATTGAAAATCGGCTTGCAATGTTGATTTTACAAATCTGCTCAGTGTACCTTTCTATCTATCAATCATGGAATTGACATTATTGTATCTGAACAATCAACTTTCACCTTAATGAAAAGAAAACATGTCAGCCTATAATTCAACTTCTGAAGCCTGGAAAAATCATTCCAGAAACAGGAATGTATATATTGAATATAAAAAGGAGCTGATGTGAAGGTGCATGGTCATTACTTTCACTGATCACCATTTAGGATCTATTCTATGTGGGCACATCTTAAATTTCCCAGCATTTTCGCAACACGTCACATATCACCTGCCATAAGAGATAACAAGGTGTAGAGCTGGATGAACACAGCAGGCCACGCAGCATCAGAGGAGCAGAAAGGCTGACATTTCGGGCCTAGACCCTTCTTCAGAAAAAATCACCTGCTGATCACTTGTGCCCAGTTGTGAGAAAACAGTAAGTAAAATATTCAAGATAGCAAGAACTGCAGATGCTGGAGTCGGAGATAACACAGTATGGAGCTGGAGGAACACAGCACGCCAGGCAGCATCAGAGGAGCAGGAACGTTGACGTTTTGGGTCAGGACCCTTCTTCAGAAATGGGGAGGGGCATGGGAGCTCAGAAATAAAGAGAGAGAAGAGTGGTCAGGCTAGGAAAGGTAGGTGGAATGGTGATAGTTGAGTGCAGGTAGGCAGTGGTCAGGATTGGTCAGTGAGGTGGGAGGGGTGGATATGTGGGAGAAAGATGGGCAGGTTGTGTCAGGTCAAGGAGGTGGGGATGAGAGGGAGGGTTGGTCTTGGGATGAGGCCGGGGTGGGGAGATTTTGAAACTGGTAAAATCCACGTTTAGGCCTCGGGCTGGAGACTCCCGAGGCAGAATATGAGGTGCTGCTCCTCCAGTTTGCGGGTGGTGTCATTGTGACACTCTTAAGTAAAATATCCATTTGTGGGGAAATAAATTGAGGTTGACTGCTAAAACTAGTATAGCATGCCATGGCTGAAAATAAAATTGATTCACCCATCAAGTATGTGGAAAAAGAAAACAATCTTTACAGGCTAAAAAAATTGGACCATCACATATGGAGAAAACAAGGTGTAGAACTGAATG
>JAHRHZ010000024.1:25276084-25295756 GCA_024137785.1 Ginglymostoma cirratum
TTCAGATTTTCTGAAGAAGGGTCTAGACCCGAAACGTCAGCTTTCCTGCTCCTCTGATGCTGCTTGGCCTGCTGTATTCATCCAGCTCTACACCTTGTTATCTCAGATTCTCCAGCATTGGCAGTTCCTACTATCTCTGGACCATCATATACATTGGATCAACCCACACACTGTGACCTGCAATAGTTAGGTTCTTTAATTATGGCTCAGAATTAAAACCACTTTTGCTCTTAATTCACATGGTGCCCCTAGAATTCAATAAGCCATGTTGAATCAGTGTAACATCAGCAATGGTGCACCAGCTGGCTACATCATTTCTTGATCCTCTTCCAAACTGTTGGACCCACAAGCATTTGCACCAAGCTGGTAGGTTCCTGAGCCATGTTTTGGCAACACTTCAAGGGAGTGTGTTGGAAATGTGTGGCTTATTGCCACTGGATCAAAGTTGACATGTCAGAATGACTAATTAACCAGGTACCCACTGCACTGGGGGCAATGGGGCAAAGCAGGCAGACAACACTGTTGGTGAGCTCCTCCCATCAGTTTCCTCCATTTCAGTGACATTTGTACTATCTTAAGTCCTTTCAGAAACACTTGTCCCCATCCCCAATTAAACACCAACTGATGATAAACAGGGCAGATGACCAAAGCAGCACTCACCTAAATTCCACCCTATAGACAGCATCTTCAGGTTAATGCGGACATGGATTTGCATGACTGTTTTTCTTTAATTAATATATCAAGTGCTGGTTGAATTGTTCTCCAACCCAGCTCTCTAAATACAAAGCCCAAAAGGTTTAATTACTTCAGAAAGCAATTATAAATTTGAAAGCGCTGAACAGCATATTCTGTGATTTATCTTGAACTCAAAGATGATATTTTTTATGCTTCAAATCCCACTTGATATGCACCAGTAGAGCCAGGACAGTACTGATCTCAGAAGTCTCCCATGTTGTCTGTCATTTGCAAGTAGAGGCAGACTTCATCAGATGCAAATCCTTCTGTGATGACATGTCGAACATTTCAATTCAAATTTTCTTAAGTACTGCAATGAAGTGCTGTCATGAAGAGATTTGCAGAAAATTATGATGTTTTCATCAAAATTCCTTGGAACAATTTTGGCAGCACTGCTTCAACCAGCTTTCAAGCTGACTGGAATATTGGCGGTCAGTTCAGCTAGAAGTAGTGATGTCCTTGTCTCCTAAGGTTGGTTGATTCAGTGGTTGTAGTTTATAATAATAGAATTATTATAGTGTGTAAGCAGGCCATTTGCCGCATCAAAGTGACACTGACTTTCCGAACAGCATCCCACCCAGACCCAAATCCACCCTATTGACATAGGCTCTACATTAACCATGGCCAAATCTACCTAACCTGCACATCTTTGGAGTGCGGGAGGAAACTGAAGGGTCTGGACAAAACTCGCAGACAGAGAGAGAATGTGCAAACGCCACACTGACAGTCACCTGAAGAAATAAATCCTTTGGGAAGCATTTCCCCCCCACCCCCATCCTCAAACACCAGCTGATGCTAGAGAGGGCAGAAGACCGAAGCAGCTCCGACCTAAATTCCACCCTGTGGAATCAAACCCAGGTTCCTGGCGCTGTGAGGCAGCAGTGCTAACCACGTACCCACCATGATCAAGCTGGGATTTACCATTAGAGAGGTTGGAGTTATGACTGTGTTTTGCACCAGAGGAAAAAGACAAAGTTGAGTAGTTTGGATTTAGGGCTTGTTGTTAAGGAAATGAGATTATCGTGGTAATTTAGGGTTCAAGCGTAACGTTTGGCCTGAGGGGTTAGTTGCTATGCAGGTGGTGGTGTTCCCATGTATCTGCTGTCTTTGTCATTCTAGATGGAAGTGCACACAGCTGCTGGTGGAGTAATCCAAAGCAGTACCTGAGACTGGCCAGTTAAATGCCTGCAAGGCAAATTAATTTGCTAAAATTTAGGGTAGCATTGTTGATTGGGATCAAAATTTTGTTTTTTTTTGGGTGAGATGGGTATTTTAGAGGTCATGTCTAAAACATGGGAAAGGATTAGGTTTAGTCTGAGATCGAGATTTCAGTTCAGCAATAGTGTCAGAGATTTAGATTGTGGTTCACTAAATGAATGTAAGTTTCTCAAGATGGACGCTTGTGTAAACGTTGGGAGTCAAGTGTTTGCTACTGTGATTAGGATTTGGTGCTCATGCAGGATTAAGAATCGGAAAGATACAATCAGTTTGGATTGAAGATTCAGAACCCAGGTGGTCAGCCCTTGTGATAGGCTTCAAGGTCAGGAATCAGAATGAGCGGAGGTTCATCAAATGGTTTTTAAGGGATTTGGTCATTGTTTGTCATTTTGTAATATTTGCTTATATTTTAAAGGTTTGAACACTAATTAATTATTACTTTTATAATGTTAGATTTCATGTTCAAGCTTTGGTTGGTGCCGTAGGATGAACTCTGTTGCTTATTGATTGCTTGTCTATTCTCTTTTACGGAATGTTGATTCAAACCACGTTGTGACAGAAGCTGAGATTTAATGTCAGCAAAGGTGGTCTCTGTCACTGGTAGGAGAACTGGTGGGAATTCTGTTTCTGTGAAGGTAGTGCAATCAAATTAATTTGCTTTGCAGACACTTAACTGGCCAATCTGAAGTATTGCTTCAGATCATTCCACCAGCAGCAGTGTATATTATCTAGAAGATGTACTGCAAAAATTCAAAGATCCTCAGACAGTATCTTTCAAACTCACTTCCATCTAGAAGGACAAGGGCAGCAGATATATGTGATACATGTTCCCCTGTAAGCCACTCACCATCGTGACTTGGAAATATATCGCTGTTCCTTTACTCGCACTGGGTCAAAATACAGCTATTCCCTCCCTAATGGCATTGTCAGTCTACCTACAGCTCATGGACTGCAGCAGTTCAAGAAGGCAGTTCAACACCACCTTCTCAAGGGTAACAAGGGATGGGCATTAAATGCTGGCAAGCCAGTGGCAAAATGACCCTCACCAACTTTAATAGATGCACCAAAGAAAGCATACTGTCCAGGTGCATAACGGCCTGGTATGGCAACAGCCCTACCGAGGATTGTAAGAAACTACAGGAAGTAATGTGCACAGCCAAGACCATCACGGAAGTCAACTTTCCATCCATAGACTCCCCATTTTACACTTCTCGCTGCCACCATCAAAGATCCCTCCTACCCCAGTAATGCTTTCCTACAACCTCTTCCATCAGGCAGAAAACCCAGAAGCTTAAACACATGCACCAACAGGTTTAAGACCAGCTTCTTCCCTGCCGTTATTAGATTGATGAATAGATTCTCTAACTTCAAATAATGTTGATCATATTAATGTTGCTCTTGCTTTGTACACCTCCTGTGCAGTGTAACCTGTATTCCTAAACTGATCAGTATGTTCTTGCTTATTATGATCCTACTGTTCACAAACAAAGCTTTTCACTGTACTTAGGTACACATGACTATAATAAATCAATTGCTGCAAAGTGAAAGGCGGGTAAGTAGACCCTGACTAACCTTGACTATTTCGCAGTAACCTTTAACTCCGTCACAGTGTAATAGGCAAAAGGGTCAGGAGTCAGGGAAGGCCCAACACTACTTTATTGAATGGGGAGGTGATGGCCGAGTTGCATTATCACCGGACTATTAATCCAGAGACCCAGGTAATGATCTGATGAACTGGGTTTGAATCCTGTCGTGGCAGAAGGTGGAATTTGAATTCAATAAACATCTGGAATTAGAGCTTAATGATGCTGATCATGAATCCATTGTTAATTGTCAGGAAATAAATCATCTGGTTCACTAATGTCCTTAGGGAGGTAAGCTACCATCCTCACCTGCTCTGGCCTATATGTGACTCCAGACCATAACAATGTGATTGACGCTTAACTACCCCCTTAGAGATGGGTAATAAATGCTGGCCTAGCCAGTGATGTCCTGTGAATGAATAACAAATACCTTGTCAAGGAAAACAGTACTTATCAGACTCCATTATTATACCTTAATTAAACACTATCAAAATCTCAGTCACTTCACAGAACTATTCACTAAACAGGCTCAAATCTCTTAATAAACAAATAGTCTCAAATCTACACTAGCTATCTACTTCTGACACATGCTTTCAAGGATTCTGTCCACCTGATCCACTGTGTTGGAACTATTTTTCTGGGAGAACTGGTAATACCTGTCCAGTAATGCTGGTACAGGTTGTCTTGGAGGGTTGGCTGAAAGCACATCAAAACTCCAGTGGGTTGAAGGATCACTTGCACTAACTGACATATAAATAAGCTGGACTGACCTCCCACCATGGTGGAGTATGTTTCTTGTGTCAGCCCCTTCCAGACCTGATAACCAGAGCTGGTTATTCTGCCATAAGTAGACTGATCTGTGGCCTCTCACACATTTTAATGGGCTCTTTCACCATGTTTCTCACCATGTCATGCTGGATTAAACCAGGTCCAGGATTTCTAGTTTTTTAATTACATTTATTGACAGGATCTAGCTGTCACTGGCCAGGCCAATATTTATTACCTATCCCTAGTTGCCCAGGAGGACAGTTAAGTGTCAACCACACTGGGTCTGGAGTCACATGTAAACCAGACAAGTAAGATTTCTTCCCTAAAGGACATCAATCAACCAGATGGTTTTTTCCAACAATTCACAATGATTTCATGGTCATCAATAACCTATTAATTCCAGATATTTGTTGAATTCAAATTCCAACATCTGCCGTGGGAGGATTTGAACCCGGATCCCCAAAACATTACCAAGTCTTCTGATTAAAAGTCTCATGACAATACTATTAGGCCATCACCTCCCCAATAAGGAAGTTCAGCAAGTCTAATTAGGGATACCTCAGGTCCTAATGCTCACTTGATTCCTAATGGTTAATGCCACTCTTCAAACTCTTTCTTCAATTTGTGGCCAAGTCAATTGGAAGCACTTATGTGACCTCGAAGTAAAAACTAAATTACATTGTCTGTCTCACCATCCTACTACCTAACTTAAGATAAAGGAAGGTTGCCATGACAACCGATCCCACCATCTTACAATGAGGATATGGCCTACAGAAATAAGGAAATGCTTTCACTGAATTAATCATTTCTGATCCTTTAAAATTAAACAGTACATTTTCAAATTCTTTGTGGCTACATGCTGAAAATGAGTTTACATTGTTGCATGAATAGCCATCTCAAACTTGTTCAACCATCATTTACTGGAAAACACAACTCTCAAGAGCATTTCACATAAAAATATGATTCTGAAACATAATTGTGTAAAGTTGACTTGAAATATAAATTGGATAATGCATAACACTATTGAGATGCTTCCCCCAGGACAGTAGAATTTTTAATTAAGCTGGGGTTCAAGCCTGTCAGAACTTATTCTCCAAATAAGAATGGAAGGATTTACAACTACTAAGCTAAACAAGGATTTTTAAAAAAAAGAAAGAAAAGTTGATCTTAAAATTTGCATTCTTTTCCAAAACTTTTTTCCTGTGAGATACTTGCACTTCATTTGTTCTATATACGAAACTTAGAGTCACTAAAATACTGGAACATAAGAAATACTTGGAGGAGTAGGCAATGTGGCTATTTGAGACTGCTCTACCATTCAAAATAACCATGTCTGATCTTCTACCTCAACACTATAATAATGCAGCCGCTCAGTTCAGTAAATGTGAATTGATTTATTTATGGTATCACATCGGTGAAAATGAGAGCCACCAGAAGCTGGCCTAACTGGGTGAAAATGGAAGGGGCTGCATTGGGGTGTCAACCTTCACAATGGAGCCGATCAGGTCCAGAGAATAGAATAGGGCTCACTACCTGAAGCCTTATCTGGTGTTGATGAAAGTTACTGGTGCTGGGAATGGGGGAGGGGAATGGGAATCATGACCTAGCTGCCATTTGTAAATGCTTCAGGAGTTGGTGGGACTCCACAAAAATCCAAGTTTGTGTTTCAGCTGTGTATTTACTCAAACTCAGCCAGTATTAAATTTTCTCCACTTAGTCTTCCTTTACTTAAATTTTTCAGACTTGTTTCTGTGACTCAGACACATTCTTTTAAGAGTCCTATTGTTACAGTTTTCCCCAGCTGTTTCCACTTTCCTATGTTCTGCCCTCATTTGACAGCTCTTCCCAAACCTCTATGGCTTAATTTTTTGTAGTTTTTTTTTTCATTTGTGGCATATTTCTCCCTCAAATACCAAACTCCTATTTTCCTCATTCTACCAACAAATCCCTCCAGATTTCCTAGATGTAAGGTTGCGGGTGAGAGAGAGGGTAGAGGGTGGTGGCTAGAGCTACAGGTGGGTGAGGAGCATTGTTTGCCAATTAGATGACGATGGGTAGGATATCAGAAAAGTAGATCAGTCAGGTCAGGCAGTAGAGTGCACGGGGAGCGGTTGGTATGGATGTAGTTGGCGTGTGAAGTTGTGTCCAACAGTGTGGAGCATTGGGTTAAGAGTGATGGATGCAGCAAGGACAAGAGGTGCAGATGTCAGAGGTTGGATGGGGTTTGGGAAGAGAGTAATTGCAGGGTGGGGGGTTGCTAGTGGAGGTCAATCTGTGAAGCATTTAGTCTGATAGTTACCCAGGAGTTCCAACTATTTTTTAATCGTCTAATGTAACAATTAGCCAGGAAACGTTAAGTGAACACACCAAAGTTTCTGACCTTAACTCAGAGTGGAGGCCATTCTCAGAGAATTCCAAACAATTGCACTGAGGAAATTTCAATTTGTCAGGCAATTCCTAAAGATTCAGCTGCATTGCTACTTGTGTGGCCTTGGAATGCAGCATCAGGCTGCACGACCAAAATATCTGCCATCCTCTCAGAAAATTTGACAACTTTCCATTTGTCTCTCACTGCCTTTCTTTCTATATTTTCTTAAACTTCAACTTAGGTCTTGACGCTTGGGTGGATAAAATTATTACAAAGCAAGTAAATGTTTAAAAATAATTGAAAGACCTGTTAAAATATAAATGAAGTTGACTATAAACACTTTTAAATTATGTTAGATTGTGTTCGTCTGAATACTCAAAGAAATAGCAAGTGAACCTGTGCCCTAGGGAAGTACTTGATTAATGAATCACGTAATTACTCTTTGCAACATTAACATTACAACACTGAACATATTCACAACCCAGCTCCCTCTCTTTCATTTATTCACCTGCTTACTTCAAAATAACTAGGAACAAAATTGTATTTATATGACATCTTTCACATGCTTCATAAGATACAAACTTATTATAGTAACCAAGGTGTACACAACCATTCTGGTAGGGATTTTTGCATCACTGCACACAATCAAAAATAAATGACCAAATATTCCTTTTTATGGCAATAGATTTCTTTTAGGAGGCCCTGTCATTTGTGTAAAAAATATTTCAATGAGCATACTGCCTCTCTCATTCTTTCCCATCCTGTAAGGACTCCATTCCAATTCCCCCAGGCTTCCAATCACTTTTACGTGTGTTCTGACAATGCCACCCTCAGTGCGAATGGGATTTTTATGAAGTGTCAACACTTTCACTCAACTGAACATTCTGTAGTGTAACAGTTGACTGAGCTCTCAAATGTTTCCATCCCATTTCTGCTCTCCCTTCTTTCCTCTCCCTCTCAGAAAGATGATCGGTGGTCCCCTCACACCCACCTTCACCAACTTCCTGACACTCAAAGGATTGGCCACCACAATTTTCACCAGCTCCATCACGATGCCACGACCAAACACATCTTCCCCATCACTTCCTATTCAGCATCTCAAATGGACCATTCACTTCATGGCATCCTGATTCACTCTTTAATTGCCTTCAAAGCCACTCCCTTGTTACAACCAGTACGCAGGCAAGGTTTTCCAATTTGCTACAGTTCAACGTAAAATGTCGCAAATTATTCAACTCCCAGGTGAGGGGGGATGAACCTGTTTCTCTTCACTCACCAAGTCAGTTGTAACAAAGTTAATTTGGAAAGAATTACTTCCCTTCTCAAAGAACTAAATGACCTTATACTTCAAAAGGTGCCAATTTTCTCAGGCTTTCTTGTGAGTTTAATAAGGTATAGTAATGCAAAACACGCCTGCACACAAATTAGAAAAAAAAGGTGATCCTGAAAAATAACATTTTTTTCAAAAAATCAGTTTACAACTAAACGTATGCACATGGTCTTATATCCATTAAGGTTAACAGTTCCAGGTGTACATTGTCAATTTTAAATGTGATGTGCTTTGAAACAAAAGAAGCCCATTTGGTATGATTCCCATTAATTTTTATGTTGCATATATATTACTTTTTTCTGCTATCCACCTGTACGCTTGCCTTTATTGGTCAATGCATTGAGTATAGGAGTTGAGACATCACGTTGAGGCTGTAAAGAATATAGGTTAGGCCATTTTTGGACTACTGCATTCAGTTCTGGTCTTCCTGCTTTAGGAAAGAGATTGTTAAACTTGAAAGGGTGCAGAAAAGATTTGCAAGGATGTTGCCAGGGTTTGAGGGTTTGAGCTATAGGGAGAAGATAAAATAGACTGGGGTTATTTCCCCTGGAGTGTTGAAGGTTGACAAAGACCTAATCGAGGTTTATAAAATCATGAGGGGCATGGATAGGGTGAATAGCAAAGGTCTTTTCTCCCCGGGCAGGGGAGATTGAAACTAGAGGGCATAGGTTTAAGGTGAGAGCAGAGAAACACAAAAAGAGATGTAACTGGCAATGTTTTTTCATGCAGAGGGTAGTGCATGTATGGAATGAGCTGCCAGAGGAAGTGGTGGAAATTGTTACAATTTTAACATTTAAAAGGCACTGGATGGGTATATGAATAGGAAGGGCTTAGAGGGATATGGGCCAAATGTTTGGAAATGGGACTAGGTTAATTTAGGATATCTGGTCAGCATGGACCGGTTGGACGTAAGGGTCTGTTGGCATGCTGTGCAGCTCTATTACTCCATGACTCTATGTTTCTCTTCACAGCTGCTGCATCGTAGAGTCAGATTGGATGGTTGAACATCACTGCCATAGCAGTACAGGTTACTGGTAATTTTGATGTTGGTAGTTAGGACAGTCAGCTTCACGATCCTCTGGTTGCAATTCGGTAGTTCTCATTCATTTCTACAGTGATTGAATACAGCGCGAGATGTATTCACAACTCATGAAGCAATGTCTTTGCATTAAATTCCTTTCTTTGACTACTGATGCTACCTTGACCTATTAGAGTTTTCCAGCATGTTCTGTTTTTATTCCAATGTCTTGCAATTCAGACATGAAGAGATCATTATGGTATGCATCCAATTTCTGGACTATAGTATAATTCACATAAGATGTACAAGGATGTTACCAGGACTCAAGGGGCTGAGTTATAGGGAGAGGTTGGATAAGCTAGGACTTTTTTCTTTAGAGCATAGGAGACTGAGGTTGGGGTACGCTATCTTATAGAAGTGTACAAGATCATGAGAGGCATAGATAGTGTGAATGCACCTAGTCTTTTTCCCAGCGTTGGGGAATTGAGGACTAGACAGCATCAGTTTAAGGTAAGAAGGGAAAGAATACATGGGAACCAGAGGGGCAACTTTTTTACACAGAGGGTGGTACACACATAGAATGAGCTGCCAGCAGATGTGGTTGAGGCAGATACATTAACAACATTTAAAAGGCATTTGGACAAATACATGGATAGGAAATGTTTAGGAGGATCCAAGCCAAGTGCAGGGAAATGGGCTTAGCATGGTTGGACATTTTGGTTTGTTTAGGCCAAAGAGCCTGTCTCCTGCTTGGACTCTATGACTATGTAGACACTCAGCCAGCTCGTGTAAAGCAACCTCACTTCAACAGCTGCCATTACAACCAAACAGTGAACTCAAATACCTGCTAAATCCCCTATTGTGCAGAAATTTATTCATATACTGAAGGATACAGCCAGCCTGATTGCCCACCATCAGATATGCAACAGAACACTGTACTGTTTCTAACTAAATAATAAGTAGCTGAAAATGAATGTCAAGTTTTTTTTGGCCCGTCTTGTAAGTCGCTAACGTTGATACTTGACTGCTCCATTTTTTAAAAAAAAACAACAGGGATGGATATTAGGGATTCAAGTACAGAGATCAGCATGTCCTAATTATTAGCATATAGTTTTCTATCTATTAAAGTTATCAGTGCTAGGCATATATTCCCAAGTTTCAATGCAATGTCCTTTCTTTATAAAAAAAAACTATTTGATATAATTCCCATGAGTATATTTTTAACATGTTGCAGACACCATGAGTGTTGTGGGCATTTCTTTTTTGCCTACTATCCATCTGTACAATATGATGCAGTATCTGCAAACAGAAACAAAGTTAACACTTAAGGTCAATATCAGACCTGAAATATTGCTTCTCTCCACAATGCCAGACTTGATTTTTTTTTTAAAAACTTGCTCACGGGATGTGGGTATTGCTGACTATGTCACCATTTATTACCCATCCCAAATTGTTAAGTGTCAACCATGTTATTGTGGGTCTGAAGTCACATGCAGGCCAGATCAGATAATGGTGGCAGATTTTCTTCCCTGAAATTTATTAGTGAACCAGATAGGTTTTTACAACAAATCAACAGTCATTACATATTCACCATAAGGCTAGCTTTTTTCTTTTAAATTCCAGATTTTTTTTATTGAATGCTCCCCACCATCCCCACCCACCCCCCAACCCACCCAGAACATTAACCTGGTGTTCTGGATTACTAGTCCAGTGATATAACCACGATGTCACACCCCCTCCTGGCTATAACTGTTTTATTTTAGATTTCCAACAATGGTCATCCAAAACACAAAAAAGCGCTACTACCAATGTCTTGGACTTTGAAAGAACCAGTCATTATGTTTATGTGCTAATTGTAAGCAAGGTTTGTCAATTAGATTGATATTCAAGATTTTGTCCAAACTGTCTATCATTTCAAATCACTGATACCTCTATTAATATTTGCTGGATTCAGTGAAACATGATAAATATGATGGCCACAGAAAGGACAGTTTTGTTAGAGACACAAATTCACATCAGAACTAGATGATATCCTTATGTATTTTGTACATGTACAGGCACTTATCACATGACACTGGCAAAAAGTACAGTTAAAGTTCACACACTGCAAGAGCCAAGACCCAGTGAACAGAAATGTAAAACTAGGCAATGTTCATCAAACACTATATCCTCAAAACAAATATTTGAATTAATTCCTTATTCTTGATAACAACTGAAGAGTGAAAAGATATGGAATAAATCTGCAACTCAATCTGAAAGTCTTGTTATTATTTACTGGTGAATCTTTAAGTCTGGCACTCACAAACATTTAAGCAACATTCCTTCACTGAATGCTTTGTATCATTAGCAAAAAATGGAATGTGTTAGAAGGAGACTGACAAGGAAATTATGTTCAATCACAAAGCTGTTGGAGCAACTACAGAATTGCAGGTCTAAGTCGTCAAGCTTTAGATAAAGTCCTCTCTTCTACCTTTTGCTAAGAATCTCCCTCAAGTATGTTTCCCAAGTTGGACAACCAGACTATTGCTCTATTGTTATTAATACATCACAGTTCCAAATTTAACAAATAGTGGCTACTTGTCAATAAATATGATTCACATACTTCTGACGCTACCTCCCTTACCCTTAGAAAATGACCTGTAACCATCTGGTATCCAAAAACAGTTAGTATAACGCCATGCAAGATTACTAATGTAAACAGCAAGTATTAAATTTAACAGCTGCCAATACAGAAACAGATGCTCCAACATTTAAATATAATTCCATGTGTGTGCACCAAATGCACCCAGCTGAAGCCTGAGGAGGGAACCTTCAACAACTTGTTGATGATGCTAGAGAAGTGTTGGGAAATACTACATAAAGCAAGTTAAAAGATTGCAGATGTCATAGGACTGAGAAATATGAGAAAAGCAAGCAGATTCAGAAGTCAACTGGTCCAGCGTTTAATTGTGGAAGCAACAAAGTAGAAATTGGTGCTATCATTTGAGTGTCTATTCTGATTAATTATAGCTGTAAGAACCAATCTTTCTAGCACACATGCTTTTTTTCTTAGATCTATATCTTTGACCTGCGATACCTCCTCTACTGGATGATTACTCGGAAAGAGTCAAACATTTTCTGGCCCATGAGCTACAGTTATCCAGTGACTGACAATAATGAAGACTGAACAATGAAATTTTAATTAAAACTTGTGCTGTAATTAAGAAAAACAGAAAGGCAATTGAGTATAATGCAGACCAACAGCAAGTTTCCATTTGCTTGCTCTCTCATTTGGGCTAGAGCTACTGTAATGATATTATGGCTTTAAGAAGTGTATTTTGTTTCATTTTTAAAGGGAGGTTTTGAGCCTTAGGTGTCAAGCTGTCACCTCCAAGCCAATAAAGTAAATAGCTTGCGAGGCCTTGGGGATATTTTTAAGGTTGGAACATTAGAAGCAGCCTGAATTGGTGCAGTCAGGCTCCCATATAACCAGGGGTTTGGTTTATCTTTTAGTAGTTGCTAAGGTTTTGAAGCTGGTTGTGGAAACTGCTACATCTTTCTCTGTTACAGATAAAAGCTTGAATTCTCTCTTTCTGCTACAAGAATGCACGTAAGACAGTCTGTTTTACTGACTTTTCCTTTGCCTAGGGTATGGTTATGGAACATTACTGTATTGGAACAGTTGCTGTTTAGTAGTTAAATAATCTATTATTTTATCAAGTTTTCCAGTAGAGTTAAAGTTGTACCAATTCTTCCTTTGGTTGGTATTCTTAAACCCAATTAAAATAAAGTGTGTTTTGCTTAAAGCTGGGTAGTGTGACTAATCAAATTACATCTGGAATACAGAATCTTACACTTCTCTTTTGATAAGATTAAAGTTCAGGAGCAGGCTATTTCCTCGATATATTTGAGTTTGGCCTGGTCCAAAACAACACAGTGAAAGTCCATTATGACGCATATGTTGAGGTGCATAAAATGAAACTGCAATATAGCTGAACAACATCAATTCAAGAATTTCCATTTTCTCCATAATAAATTAATACCTAAATAAAGATTTAGCTATTTTGAGAGCCATGAGACCCGTGTGTTAAAAGAAAGTTTCTTATATTGAACTGAATTAGAAAAGACTTGGAAAGTATCTACAACATCATTCACACAATTTAACACATTTCAATTTGCTGACTAAACATGGGTTGATATCCTATCCAAACTTCATTCTGCAATTGTTGATTGTAATGTCTCATCCGCTGTCAAAAAACTTAAATTTCGTAAAATGTCAATAACTCAAGGGAGTGGGATCTGTTGAGTAAGGCCAATATAGGTTCTAGCTCTATATGTTTGTTGATGGCTTCCTTAGTGGAGACCCAGGCCTTTAGGAATTCCCGTGCTTGTCTTTGCTTGTCCTGGGATCCTGATGTTGTCCAAATCAAACTGGTGGCTTTTTCCTTATCCATGTGGATGGAGATGAGTGAGTATTCGTCGTGTCTTTTTGCTGCTGGTTGATATTCGTGTACTCTTGTGACTAATTTTCTTCCTGTCTGTCCAGTGTAATGTTTGTTGCCTTCTTTGCAGGGAATCCTGTATATGACATTGGTCCTGTCCATAGTGGGTAGTGGGTCTTTGGTTCGGATTAGTAGTTGGCTAGGGTTGATGTGGGGTTTGTGTGCTACTCTGATGCTCAGCAGTCGTAGGAGTCTTGTGGTCAGTTCAGATACGTTCTTGATGTAAGGTAGCGTGATGAATGTGTCGGGGCGTGCAGTATTTTCCTGGTGTTGTTCCTGTAATAGGCATCTTCTGACCCAGTTTTTTGGGTATCCATTGTCTTTGAGTACTTGGAGGAGGTACTCTTCTTTTTGGCATAGTTCTGTGTTGCTGCATTACATTACATTGGACAGACAGGATGAAAATTAGTCACAAGAGTACGCGAACATCAACTGGAAAAAAAAACACGACCAATACTTTCCATCCACATGGATAAGGAAAACCACCAGTTTGATTTGGACAACACCAGGATCCTGGGACAGGCCAAGCAGAGACAAGCACAGAAATTCCTAAAGGCCTGGTTCTCCACTAAGAAGTCCATCAACAAACACATAGAGCTAGGTCCTACACGTACTTCACTGCGAAGGAAAACCGGAAGTGAGGCAACCCAGCTCAACAGATACCGGAGTTTAAATAACAGGCAGGAAGACACAACAGCCCTTCGTCAGAGGCTGCACTGGTAATGTTACCCAGCAAGGTAATGAAACGTCTGCGGAGAAATGAACCAGCTCGGCGAGCCAACCAACCACAACATCCGCAAACCGAGCTACAAATCCACTCAAAAACCTTACATTAAACTGAATTCGAAAAGAACCGCTTGGATACACTCTATGATCCAAGACAGCTACAAAGTGTTTTGCTAGGTCCTTCGGTTGTGTAGGTGCTCTATAAATATAAGCCTCTTATCTTTCTACAGTAGTAATTGAACAGTGGCTGAGTAAGAATGTAGCTTTAACAGCCCACACCTTACACAGGGATTAAAAACACCAGAAATACATCAATAGGAAAGGTTTAGAGGGATATGGCAAATGGGACGAGTTCAGTTTAGGAAACCTGGCCAGCATGTCAAGTTGGGCCGAAGGGTGTTTCCTTGTGGTATGACTGAGTTTATAAATAGGAAAGATATTGGACCATTTGGCGCTTCCAAGATCTTCTTGAATGGCAAAGAAAGTTTGATGATCTGATTGCAGTCTTACCTCCTTGTTTCTCCTGTAATTCTCTATTCTCATGCAGATCAAAACACCTGTCTAGCTCAACCATTGACATACTCAACAACACCAACCCCCACATTTCACTAGGTTAGATCATTACAAAGATTAACATCCTTCTGGGAGAACAATTTCCTCTTCATCTACCCTTTAAAGTGGGCAGACAATTATTTTGAGACTGTACCCTTTATTCTAGATTCTCTGAGAGAGGAAACATCTTCTCAGCATGTAGCCTGCGAAGAAACCTAAGCATCTTACACTTTTCAATTAAACCATCTTTCATTCTTCTAAACATTCTTCTTTCACTAACACCTGAAGGAGGACTGAGGCTTCAAAAGCATACGTTTTCAAATGAACCTGTTGGACTGGAACCTGGTGGCGTGTGATTTCTGACCTTGTCCACCCCAGTTCAAAACCAGCACCTCCACATCATTCTTCCAAACCTTAATGGGTATAAGTCCAACCTGCTCAATGTTTCTTCATAAGACGAAGTAAGCCTATCTATCCTTAATTAAGGGGAACTAGACAGTGCTTGGTACTTTAGGTGGGCTCTCAACAATCCCCAACATTGAACATAGAACATAGAACATTTCAGCACAGTACAGGCCCTTCAGCCCGCAATGTTGTGCCGACCTATTATCCGACTCTAGGATCGAAACTAACCTGCATGCCCTTCATTTTACTATCATTGTAGTTGCATAGCTCCATAAACCTTCAAAGACCTTATTGGCTAATTGTTGAAAAATTGAGAAGGTTCAGTGAATCTTTTATAACACTTCCTTGAAGACAGACAGACCTCGCCAACCATCAAAATGTTGTCACTGAGGACATTCTTACCTGCTCTACTTTTCATTGTTTGTTGAGCAGCTTTTTAACCAACTCAACCTTTCATTGGTGTTTCTTGGAAATGTGACACAGGTTGTAAAGTATGGGCTGAGATTTAGAGTATCGATTTTAATTAATTAATTTAATGGGTCCTCAGACTCACATGTTTACAGCACAGAACAAGGTTAACAAATTTCTGACGAATCCATAGTTCTGGAGGCTATGGCAATGCAAATGATGCAACCCACCTTTCAGGCAGCGATTTCCAGACTTTCAACACTCTCTTGGTGAAAAAAAGTCTCCTTAAACTCCCCTCTTAGCCTTCTACTTCTTCCCACAAATTTATAGATCCTCATTATTGACCACTCTACTAGCGAAAAAAAGTACCTTCCTTTCCACCCTACATACATTCCTCAAATCAATACATCTTTATCAGATCCTCTCTATAGTTTTAGCGAGGTATCCCAAATTTCATACTCATCCCCTTAGTAATAAAGGTCATAATTAGAATTGCCTGGCAGGTATACAGTTTTATTTTAACTATTATTAACAAAATTGGCACCCGGGCTCTTTATGACTGTAACCAAGACCCAACTTCTGCTCCCTAATTTAAATTTGCATCGGTGGGACTTCTGATAAGATAGAAAGGTGGGACAGGCACTACAATGTGGGTAACCAAGTTGCAATAAGGCTGAGATATAATACAATTGTATGAAGCATCATTGTACAACAGATTAAGAGGCAAGACAGTCATTGCCAACCGTTATTTTATCTCAAAGATAGGAAAATGGAGTGAAGCTGCAAATCAGTCAAGATCTAACTGATTGATGGAACAGACCTCTGGGGGGTAAATACTTATTCTTGTTCCTACTGGTCCTTACAGAACTTTTTCAATTATATCACATAATTTAGCTTGCTTGAGATCACAAATGCTCTTCAACAGGTTTTTTGCTTTCATTTCACTCAAAGGGTAACTTGTTTGACATCTTCTAGCTTCAAACAGTTAAAACCCTTGAACTGAGTTCGTTCACTTTCTTCCTGGCACCATAGTGGATCATTGTTAGATCATACGCAAAATAACAAGGAAAGGCTCAGAGGGAAATAATTCTAAGTTCTGCAGACAGGCAATTATTCCAAATGTCCTAAGGGAATACAGTTGCCAGAAGGTAATCTGGGAGAGAAAAATATCAGATAATTATACGCAGATTGGCTGACCTAGTAATACAATAGGGCAGTACAATGAAAGATACCTCAGTTCTAAAGCAGAAGACATTACCTTTACAAAACAGCTAAATGTAAAACGTGCATGGCTTGCAAACGGATATGACTAATGTGTGAAAATCTAACATTTATAAATTAATGGCACTGTTCTCCATTCTGTAGAAGGAGTACTGTGTACAGTAGTGTTCTTTGTAGGTTATGAGGATATTACTGCCCAAGAGGGGGTGCAACAAAGGTTCACTAGATTGTTTCTGAAATAGTTTGGCCTGTGAGAGAGATTGAGCGTGAAAGGCCTCTGGAATTCAGAAGAATGAAAGGTGGTCTAATTGAATTATAATCAATTCGAGACAATAGAAAGGCTAAGTGTTTCTCTTGTTTGGACAGCATAGGACAAGAGGGCATTGTCTTAACAAAAAGGGGAGATGAAAGTGTTGGCCATTCATGCCAAGATGTATTCCACCACTCGGAAGGTTGTGGGTTATCTGTCATTGAGCATATTCCTGACTGACAAAACATTTTACTCCAAGTGAATAAAAATATGAGAATTGTTGGAAAGTCAAGTTGAGGTCAAGGATAGATCATGAGCTAATTAATTGGTGGATTAGGATTGAGAGGCCATGCATCTTACTAATGCTCATATTTCTTAGATTTCTTGTCAAGAAACATAGCCTCAGAATATGTTTCTTTTTACTACTTTAAAGATTTCAGAACAAACTTTGCAACCACCCAAATTGAATAGTCTTTCTTTCATTTGCACCTATTGTCAAATAAAATGTTCCTTATATTATCCCAGTCAGGTAGTTTAAACTCATCTCTCCCCATGTATCTCTCCCCATCACTCATCTCTCTTACCAGTAATCCATAATGTCCAGCGAAGAAATGAACAAATTCATGATGAACAGAATAAAATTTTTGATAGTTTCATTTAAAAGAAAAGACTCTTCCAACAATCAGGCTTGAACTGATTTGTGAAAAGGAATATTCAAGACACACAAATGTCAAGTAATGATCACCTCCAACAAGACATATCCAACCATCTTTCTTTGACATTCTGCGATATTACCATCACTGAATTCCCCACTATCAACATCTTGGGAGTTACCATTGACCAGAAACTGAATGGGACCATCTATATAAATATTGCAGCTATAAAAGCTGGTCCTAATTACGTAGCAAGTTACTCACTTCTTGACCCTCCAAAGCCTTTCTACAATGTACAAGGCACAAGTCAGGAGTGTGATGGAATACTCCCCACTTGCCTGGAAGGGTGCAGTTCCAACAACACTCAAGAAGCCTGTCATTATCCAGGAAAAAGCAACCTTTTTGATTGGCACTTCATCCACGATCCACGCATTTAGTCACTACTACCAATTCACAGTGGCATGCAGCGTGTACCATTCATACCATGCACCGCAGTAACTCATCAAGGCTTATTTGCCCACTTCTGCCAAACCATAACTTTCAGCACACTGAAGAATAAAGGAAGCAGATAGATGGGAACACCAGTGGAGAGTTCCCCTCCAAGTAATGCACCATCCTGAGTTGGAAATCACAGAACCTTCAATGCCATTGGGTCAAAATCCTGGAAATCCGTCCCGAACAGCATTGTGGGTCTACCCATATAAGTCCACATGGATCACAGTAGTTCAAGAATTGGCTCACTACCACATTCTCAATAACAATTAGGATGACCTTGCCAGTGATGCCTACATATTATGAACAAATTAAAACAAACTGATATTTCTAAAGCACCTTCCACACCTTCCAGATGTCATAAAAAAAACTTTATTGACTGTACAATATTTTCAATGTTTTTATTTTCAATTTCAATTTCCTTCATTTCAAGTGTACAAAGGAAGTCAGGTACGTTCACAACAGGGTCCTCCCAACAGTAAAATGATTATGACAAGATAATTTATTTTTAGATGTTGATTGAGAGATAAACCTCAGCCAAGACACTAGAACAACTGGCTGGGCCAGTAATTATTGCCCGTCCCTACCCTAGTTGCACTTGAGAAGATAGTGAGTTGCCTTCTTGAACTGTTGCTGACCATGTGATTCTATCTACAGCACATCGACTGTAATGATTCAAGGCAGAAGCTCATAACCACCTCCTCAAAGGCAGCTAGGGACAGGGAATAAATGCTGGCTGAGTCAGCAATTCCCATATCCCACAAGTGAATTAAATAAAAATATCGCTGGACTGAGAATGAATACATAACACCCTGATTCAGAATCAATAGCATCACATGTTGCAACATTATACCACCACTTGCTGAATCTGGACTGGGATTTAAATCTACTTAGAAGGAAGTAATGAACATTAGTAAGTGCAGACATAAAAACAGTAGCAGAATGAAGACTGGGTGAGTTATTCCTCTCCATAATCTTCCATATTTCTATGGACAATGCAGTTTTAATTAGACTTTATATCCAGTACATTCTCTGCTACGTTATATCTTCCCATTCTAATCATCAAGTTACCATTCATGTTTAATATTACAATAATGGTTGAGCTTTTCCTCATTTCTGTTGCCACTATTCAAAGTTTCTGATCAGATACAAACACAAAATGGATATTATATCAGAGATAAAAGGTACTGCAGATGCTGGAGAATCCGAGATAACAAGCATGGGGCTGGATGAACACAGCAGGTCAAGCAGCATCATAGGAGCAGGAAAACTTGACGTTTCGGGCCTAAACCCTTCATCAGAAAATCTGGATATTATATCGGTCAGTCTGTGGAAGCAAGAGTTGAGGTGTAAGGCCCATGCAATGGATGAACAAGTAAAGCAGTCATTATGAACTGTTTGTTGTCAGAAAACATGCTATTATCTTCTCTCAAATATAAACAGTAGATTCTAGAAAACCTGTGG
>JAHRHZ010000024.1:25296156-25336072 GCA_024137785.1 Ginglymostoma cirratum
AACGTCAAGCTTTCCTGCTCCTATGATGCTGCTTGGCCTGCTGTGTTCATCCAGCCCCACACCTTGTTATCAAGGATATGTATCAATCCTGGTTGAGAGCTAGGGTTGATCAGAGTGGCAGGGTGATTGGAGGAGTGGAAGAAAGTAGAAAACCAGAGACAGAAAAAGGGCTTTGTTTAGATAGATTGTAGATCCCTTCTGATGAGAAGGGAACCAGAGGATTTGAGGTGGTTGTAGGCCTAGTGATAGGGTTACCAGGGATTTGATTGGAGTTTGATTGGACATTGTTAGACTCATTAAATAGGTTATTGGTGAGGGGTTTAACAAGGAGATTGTTGTATTCTCAGGTACCATTGCTACCAGCATGTCATATTTTCTGGTTACCAACCACTGCGGTATCTTGTGACTGGAGTAATTCATTGACACCAAGGTTACTTCCTGTGCTAATTCTAAGGGTCTGTGTGTGTCAGTGATAGAGTATAGATCACAGAGTCTTAATGAGAATATGCATATGTCTTACATAACAAGGTATAGCCTACTGCATATAAAAATCAAGTAGCGCTAAAGAAAAATGAGGAAATCTGACAGCATCTGTGGAGACAGAAACAGAGATAACGTTTTGAGTCCAGTGACTCAAAAGGACACAGTAACTAGCATGACATCTTTGTACACTGAGCATGGAGACGGTTAAGAATGTCACAGCTGGAAATAAAAAGATTCATACCAGTGCAGTAGAATGAGCACTTCTGAAGTTGCAGTTGTGACATATTTTTACAAAAGAGCTTTGCTTTGAATTTGGTTGCGTGTCTCCTGTGGGAGCAGTTCATGACGAGACTGCGATCCTAAATGAAAGAGTGTTGCTGACAACCTAGTGTTCACAACCTTTCTATTGATGTGCACACAATTTGCCAAGAAACCACAAAAAGAAATTGATGTATTCTCACAGAATGCCCATGTCCTGTTGTCACCTTTTTACTTGTGACAGCTGGATTCTCTACTTCGCATTTGGCAACTGACTGAAATGCAGATCAGATTTGCAAGGAAGCGATATGCAGCTATGAATTGTGTTTTGTTTTCCCTGTCGATGTATTGAGGCACACTTTGGACGTTATGAAATGAAATAGGAGCACGGGCAGCACATTCAGCCCTATAAAGTGCTCTGCCATTCAATTTATGGTTGATGTTTGACCTGAATTCATACCTTTCACTCTATCCAGAGATTATTCAATACTCTGTAAGTTCAGAAGTCTAAGAATATGTCTTGAATATACTCAATGACTGAGAGGGCACAGTTGTCAGGCGGAAAAGAATTCCAAAGATTCAGAGCTCTCCAAGTGAAGATTCCCTTTATAACAGTCTTAAGTAGCTGATCAGTTCTCCTGAGACCCGCGCTAAACACTCCAGAGAAAAACATAGAGCCTCTTATTATTTAGCCTTTCAAGCCCCTTTTAGCATTTTACTCTGCATTTATTACCATTCGAGTAGCAAAAGAGAATTGAACGTTTTCCTCACATTTAATTTTAAAGCTGTACAATCTACATAGGATTCAGTTACAGACTATCTTGGTGGGGCGGGAGGAGGGGGAATGAATTTGACAGGCTCTGTCTCGTTGAGGCTATCTTGGAAAAAGGTTCACTTTCACTAATGTGAAATTATATATTCATGGGTGTATGCCTATTCTGACCAAATGTATTTTAAGATTAAAACTCCTCCAACCCTTGTATAATATATTTATGCAGCACCAAGAATTTATAATACAGGCTTAAGTAAGTTGTTGAAGGTGGCATGGTGGCTCAGCGGTTAGCACTGCTGCCTCACAGTGCCAGGAACCCAGGTTCGATTCCTGTGTAGAATTCCTGCCTGTGTGGAGTTTGCACATTCTCCCCGGGTCTGTGTGGGTTTCCTCCCACAGTTCAAAGATGCGCAGGCTAGGTGGATTGGCCATGCTAAATTGCCCATAATGTTCAGGGATGTATAGATTAGGTGGGCTATAGGGGGATAGGTCTGGGTGGGATGCCTGAGGGTTGGTGTGGACTTGTTGGGCTGAAGGGCCTGTTTCCACACTGTAGGGATTCTATGATTTAACTGGTTTCAGCTGATGATGCAGCACTTTAAAATTGCCTTTGGTTTAGCGAAGAGAAAAGCTTTAATGGTCTATTACTCCAGATCTCCCAGATTAATCCTACTGCCACTGTTGTGCTCATCGTGGAAATGAAATAAACCAAATTAAATATAAAATGGATCAGAATGCATTATTGTTTTCCAGTAACCTGAAATAATATTACCATACTATTGCAATCATTGGGTTTATAAACCTTTAGAAATGACTGCATAGGACTCAACTATAGTATTATATCTCATAGTAAGAATGTTAAGGCCTTGGAGATTATACAGGTAAGATTTACAAGCTTGGTACCTGATTTGAAAGGTGCCTTAAAATCTAGAGATGTGTTTTTATAACTCAGATAGTTAGCACATAGTTTAACTCCCATTCTGGCTGAGGTGGGCTTGGGATATGCCTCTGAGAGTGATAGACAATGGCAAATAGCCACTGACAAAAACCGTTGATGAATTAACTCAGAGTGAAGTATCAGCAGACAATGAGCTAGCCAAGGATCTACCCGTAGGGAAACAAAACAAGACATAATATGCAAGGAAATTGAGACTATTGTTATGCTATTAGGGGAGAGCAGGAGAAGGGGATTCTCAATCAAAATTATGAAGAGTTTTAATGGACTACAGAGTGTAAAGCTGTTTCCACTGGCAGGAGAGTCGATGACCAGTGGACACAAATAAGATAATTGACAACAGAAGCTGACAGGGAGGAGAGGAGAACTTTTTTTTGATGCATCAATTTCTTATGAGCTGCAGTGCATTTCCTGAAATATTAGAGGAAACAAAACAATATTTTTCAACAAGAAATTTCATACTTGACGAGAACTATTTGGAATAACTGGAGAGTGAGACTAATCAGATGGTCTTTCAAAGTGTCAATGCATGGACAAATGACAAGGCAGAGTTAGGAGTGGATGGAAGGCACAAAGAGGCTGCAAAGGGTTACAGACAGATGGGCAGTAAAACACCGGTGGAGTAGAATGTGGAAAATTGTGCACTTTATTCATTTTGGTGAAAAGAATAGCAAAACAGCACACTTTGACATTTCAAAATGTTGCTGTTCAGAGGGACTTGGCTGTACTCGCGCAAGGATCATAAAGTTGGCATGTATAAGCAGCAATTAATTAGGAACATGAATGACACTTTGCTTTTTTCAAGGGCAATGGAGCACAAGAATAAAAGAATTATGAGACATTTGTTCAGCATTTTGATGAGACCAAACCTGAATGACTTCATGTAATTTTGTTCTGTATGTTTACAGGAAGGATTTTCTAGCATTAAGGATGATATGTTAGAGATTCAGTGCATTGGTCCCAGGGATGACAGGGTTCTCTTACGATGAGAAGCTTAAGTAAATTGCTTCTATAGTCTCTATAGTTTAAAATTAAAGGTGATGATATTGAATCATACATAATGCTGAAAGGATTTGGAAGGGTAGACACTGCCAGGTCACTTTAGATACTCGTAAAAAATGCTTCGCAAAATCCAGATGGGGATGTCACATCCCCATTTCTGGCACATTTAAATGCCAGGAGTAAAGGGGAAAGGCATGAATTATGTGGAAGAGAAATCTAAAATCAGCAAGGTCATTTGAAGAAACACCTGAACGAAAATAGATCTAATTTTGGCTGTTTCAAAGCCTTCGCTCATAAATGTAGGAGCCACAAATTGATGGAGTAGACATAAATACTCTGGAAGGTTCAGGTAGGTCTGTTTAAGTGACGTTATCTGAAATCTTTATAAAATCTACCATGATTGGATTGAATCACAGAGGATGTCCCAGGGTTAAATGATTTACTTGCGCTGCTATATATTACACTTTGATAGTCTCTTCTGTGTTGTATGATGCTATGATTCTGTAACTACTGTGTTTTATTTTTCATCCTGTCACCTCCTTTCTTTTATTCCATTTACGCCATTTCTTTCACTTTTTCTCTTCTCTTGAAGATGCTGTTTGATGACTGCCATAGGGTTCCATAGGCACTACCTTATCCAAGAGACATTTCTTATTGTGATAATGTGTAAGCCCTCAAAATTTCCCATTCCTAGTTGAATCATTTCTGATGAAGGGTTTAGGCCCGAAACGTCAAGTTTTCCTGCTCCTATGATGCTGCTTGACCTGCTGTGTTCATCCAGCCCCATGCTTGTTATCTCGGATTCTCCAGCATCTGCAGTACCTTTTATCTCTGCCATGAGGATTAGTAGCTATTAACCAAGAGTAGTAGTATTATCCAAACTGTTAACCGGAGGCTCAAATCTCTATTCCAGTTCCATTGTTGCTGGTTTGCTTGATACCAATAAAAGCAGCATAGATCAGGGATCCAGTTTGGGAACTTCCTGATCTGTCTGAGACTCAGCTAGTTGTTGCCCACCAGGAAAGACTTGTATATCTATTTATTCGATTTGCAGAAGTGAATTAGGAAAGCGTTTTATTCTGGAGACTGCCTCCTGACAGATATGATTGCACTTGGTATTTGACAAACATAAGTTTGATACATGAGTGACACTGATCTATTAGCTGTCTCACTCACAAGCACCAGAATGCTAACAAGTATTTCCCATTGATATTGTTATGTTCAGCATTTCTGTTTTAGCTCTCTTCAACAACTTACTTAAGCTTGTATTATAAATTCGTTGAATCTCCATAACATAAGAATATAAGAAACAGGCAAATCAGATCCTCGACCATGCCCTGCCATTCAATATGATCACGACTGATCTCATCTTGGCCTCAACTCCACTTTCCTGTGCACTCTCCATTACCCTTCATTAATAATTGAAATCTATCTATCTCTTCCTTAAATTTACTCTATGCCCAGCATCCGCTGCACTTTGGGGCAGTGAATTCCACACATTTACTTTCAGAGAAGGCATTTCTCCCAAATTCTTCTAAACTCCGGAGAACATAGGCCTAAACTCAATCTTTCTTCATAAGATAAACCTTTCACTTCTGGAATCTGTCTAGAGAATGTCCACTGAACTGCCCTCAATGTAACTATATCCAGGCACCCATCCTCCCCACAACCCCCTAATTCAGGGGACCAATACTACAATTAATGCTCCAGGTGCAGTCTCACTGATACCTTGTACAGTTGCTGCAAAATTTCTCTACTTTTATATCCTATTCCTTTAGCGATATCTACCAAAATTCCATTTGCTCTCCTTACCTGTTATGCCTGCTTTCTTGTTTTTTAATGATTCATGCTTAAGGACCCCAGATCCCACTGCATCAAAGAGTAAAGCTTCTCATCATACAGGTAAATTGTCTTTCTATTTTTCTGACAAAATGGATAATCTCACACTTATCTAAAATGTCAAATAATAAATAACCCTTGATTACCTTACTGATAGATTTTCAATCTCAACCCTGAGTATTCTGAACAACCCAATCTCAATAGTTCCCCGGAGTAAAGAATTCTACGGATATTCAGAGTCTTTTTTTGTTCATTCTTCATTTCCTTCATTCTCTTTCCTCAATGGCTGTGCCTTCAGTTTTCAGTAATCTTAGCTCTGGGAGTTCCCTCAGTAAAGATTTCATTCTGTCTGCCTCTCTATCCTGGGAGAAGTGATGGTGTGGTTATGTCACTAAGCAAAAATTGATGCCCTGGTGATTTGAATCTGCTGGAGCTTAAATTCAAACTAATAAAAATCTGGAATTGAAAGCCAGTCTCAGCGATGGTGAACACAAAGATATTATTGATTGTTGTAAAGATGTATTTGTTTCACTCAACTGATTTTTAGGGATGGAAATCTGCCATCCTTATCCAATCTGACCCACATGGCCAGATTCATAGCAATGAAATTACTGAAAGGCTAATGAAAGCCATTCAGCTCAAGAGCAATTAGGAATAAGCGATGACTGCTGGCCTTTCCAGTGACACCCACACTCCAAAGAATAAAGGAATAAAGTGCCTTAAACCTTCTTTAAGTGTATTAAGTCTTTTTAATGTCCCCATTTGCGACTGGGTGTAATTGTTTTGAATGGTAATACACTTTAAATTCTCCAGTTTAAAATCTATTGCATGGAAGATCAGTTGTCTAGACATTGTCTGAGTAGATCCAATCAATTCGCAGCATCATGGGAGCAGAAACAATGTTTAGATAATTAATATTGTTTCCATTACTGCTTTGTAGTATTTTGTTTCAAAAAAGTTATTTATATCTATTGTGTTTTCCAGTTCAGACTTGTAATTAAACATTCTAGTATCATTCCATTATCCAGAAAATTCCCCAGTAGTGAAATGGCTTGGTCGCAAGCATTCCAGACTGTATAGTTTCACGTGTATGTTCTTTTAGGGATTAACAAAACTCAGGTCAGACATCTTGGCTACTAGTAATATTTGTTCATTGTTACTCTCCACATGTTGATAAGACTGCAGAAAAAAAGCCTGTCCATTGTAGAGAGTCCAAATTCTGACTAGAACACTAATACATTACCACAGTGCTGTTACTGCTTACTTCAGAGGCCCAAGTACATAACCATCAATGCTGTCACAGCATCTGAGGAGTTTTACGATGTTAAAGGTGCTACATAAATGCAAGTTGTTGTTGCCAGTCTTGTCAGCATCCTTGTACAAATTGCTCCCTCAAGCTGCCTTTGAACAGGAAATGTCATCAAGTCTGAATTGAAATCTCAAACAATTACTTCTCCTTCTACCTGAAATACAAAATATTTGCATTGTTATTCATTGAGGCAATGTGATATAGATCTATGCTACACTTCAACGAGTTGGCTTTGTTGCTACTGAATTTAATATTAAATTTGTTTCTCTACAAATATTTTTTAAAATTTTCCGAGCGCATTATAAATATGATACGCAACCAAACTAAATCTACCTCACACAATTGGTTTCAGTTCGCTGCTGTTCCATTTACTTTTTAACAACTTGCTGTCTCAGTTTTAACTATCCTTTTATATCATTTGACTTTATTTTATTTTCTCCAGCATTGTTGTTTTCTTGATATTTCCTGCTGGCAAACTTCCACCGAAGGTGGTATTGGAAAAATGGTCGCTTTAAAATGTTGCAGTTGTATGAGGCTCCTTTATTTCAAGGCGTGGTCCCTTTAAAAATATTTTCTGCAGCTATACATATGGATACGAATTGAATCAAACAGGGCTGTGGTCATGCCTTGCAGGTGACTGACTGACCATGCACACACAACTTTTTGTATAAGGTAATGGGGATGAAAGAGTTAACGTATGGGCAATGTTGAATCTCTACCCAGTCTGATATACAACACAACTATAGATGGAGAGTTAGAGTTAGTTAGATTCAGGTACACAGACTAGTTAATATGACTCAGAATTCATGTAACCTTTTTATAGTTACTGTTACGATCACCTTCTTAGACAGTCTTTTGAGAACAAGGAGGACTTTCTTCCACTCCGAAGTTGTGGGTCACTCTTGAGATGACTAAACAGTTCAAAGCTGGATCCACAAAGCTTGCCAGTGGTGGGACAAATGGTGCTTGAGGTGGTGAGTGGGTGAGATGCTCATGTTTTTTTGCATGTTCCTTTGGCTGCTTGCATTTTGCCTTTGCCTGGGCCTGTCAGAGATACTCAAGATGGCTGGTATCTTCATTATTTCTTCTCCAGTTTGGGTGATCCTGGGCAAGTCAATCCCACCAGTCAGTGATAATATTGTGTTTTTTTCCAAGGGGTTTTTTGAGTATGTCATCAGTAGTGAATAACATGTTTTCTAAGAAAAGAGCCTCTTCTGCTTATTTGTTGTCCATCCTCCTCCATAGACTACTGAATGACTCCTTCGACTAGGACAGGAAGGAATATTGGTGGTAGTGCTCTACCCCAACCACAAGCAGCCAATGGTTGGCACTTAGACATCTCATTATAATAACAAGCTTAGCAGGAACATTAAAGCAAACTTGACATTGTCCTAGGAGTGCCTCCGTGCAGCTGCTAATGGTCAGTAAGTCTCTAACCACCTGATCAATGTCACCACATGGGGTAAGCTGCTACTCGGTGTGTAGCACTCCAATATTTTGGTCACAAGATTGCGGGTACAATTCCAGACGAAATACTTCAGGCTAAAAATTAATTGAAGGAGAGCTGCATGCTCCGAGGTGCTGCCTTTTGGCAAAGATGTTAAACCAAATTATTGGTCTCTCGGGTGGTGGCCAAATATAAAGAAGAACAGGTCAATTCTACCAGATCCATGACCACTTTATATCCTAAAGCAGCAACTGAAAGACCGTTGATTTATTTATTTCATTGTTATTCGTGGGACCTTTATTCGCAGCTTGGCTTTTGAATTTCCTACAATGCAAATGTGATGACACTTCAAAATATTTATTTGGTTGTAAAACACCTTGTCAAGAAGTGCTGGACAGTATGATGTAACTACAGATAATTGTGATTAAAATCAGAAATGTCTTTTTTTTTGGAATTCTGTAGGGCAAGGGCTTTCAACTTTGATTTCCACAGTCAATGAAAGAAACAGATGGGTATTCATCTACACATACTTAGATGAAGAGATATCAATTACACACCAATTACCCTTAATGTCTACTCTGTTTGCTGAGCATCAGAAACTGCAAAGCAGAAAACTCCAGAATGTAAACTGCTTTGAGGCTTTGAAAAACAGTATGACACGACATGATGCACAGTTTAATATTAGTAAATCAGTAGAATATTTTGGTTAAAATTTGCATCCCAAACCCTGTTCTTCGATAGTTACAGTTCTTCCTCTCCATAATTATAAAAAAAGTATGTGAGGAGTGCCACCTGCTGGTGCCAAAGCCATTACCTTCTATGAACAATTGAAATTAAGGATATCTTAATAGCAATCTCTTAAAATCAGTCAATGCTATATTTGCACGGATAACTCCACCTTCCTGAAATTTGAATTATATTCAACAAATCGCATCCACTTCTGCACTGTTAACATAGTCAAACATCTCAAACATGAAATATTATTAATCATATGGTTGCCATGTATTTGCTGCCCTTGTCCTTCTAGATGGTAGTGATCATTGGCTTGGAAAGGGCTACGTAAGGATCTTTGGTAAATTTCTGCACTACATCCTGCAGACAGTAATTGCTGCTGTTTCTGAGTGTCAGTGGTGGAAAAGGTGGATGTTTGTGTGTGTGATGCCAATCAAGAAGGCTGCTTTATCCTGGATGGTGTCAAACTCGAGATCCTTTGGAGCTGCAGTCATCTGGGCATGTTGGCAACATTCCATCTCTCTCCCAATTTGCACCTTGTAGATTGTGGACAAGCTTTGAGAAGTTCTCACAGGATTCTTAACATCTGAGCTGCCCTTGTAGCCATAGTACTCATACGGCTAGTCTTTTACTGGTCAATGCTAGCCCCAGGATGTTGATAGTGGGGCATTCGGTGATGGTAATGCAGTTGATTGTCAAGTGGTGATGGCTAGATTCTCTCTTGTTGGAGATGATCAATGCCTGGCACTTACATGGCATGAATATTTTTGCCAATTGTCACCCCAAACAGGGATATTGTCCACATCTTGCCATATTTGGGTGTAGCATGCTTCAGTGCTAATCTTGTGTTGCTACTTGTGTATCATAAATGATTATACTACTGTACCCTTGTTGTAGACCTGTCCTCTGAATGGATAATTAAACTAAAGGCATGCCTATACCACTGATTTAGCTGAATGTTAAAAATTACATGTCACTAAGGAAGAGCAGAGAGCATTGTCCATGTCCAGGTTAAACAACTTGCTAAGGCTTTTTCAACAACATCTGAACTTGTAATCTGAATAACCTATAAAGACAAAGGTGGCAGGTGCATGGGAACACAACTGTCTACAAGACCCACTCCCAGCCACACACCATCCTGGTTTTTAACAATGAGCAAAATCTTATAGATTCCTGAATGTTGTGGACCATGGTGAGAGTTGTGTCAAAATTGTGCAAGGTTTTGCGAGGACTATCATGCTGTTGGGAGCAACTCATTGCATCTTTTATGCATTTGCTGAGTGGATAGGCAAGTTTCTCACTGGGCAGCGGCAAGTTGTTAATTTAAGGGGATTATAACTTGTTAAATACTCGATTAAACAGCACAACTCACCTCATTAATATTGCCAAACGAGGTTACCAAATGTGCCAAACAAGCTAGAAATTTCTCAACATGGATGCTAGAGTGAGTACCTTGTAACATCATCTCGCTGCTTGCTCTGAAGGATCTCCATATTCGTGGCTGAGCACCAGCATTGCAGGGCACATTTCATGAATGTTAACCAAATGCATCCCATGTCTATGAACATTGGCATCCAATTTGTACCAGCCTCTAAAAACCATCATGGTACTTCAATTCTACACTAGCAGCTATCACTGTAACACTGCTACAAGGATACTGTGCATTCAGGGATAGGGTGAGCAACCAGGTAGGGTTAACTAACGATTGGTAACAAATATAACAAGGTGTAGAGCTGGATGAACACAGCAGGCCAAGCAGCATCAGAGGAGCAGGAAAGCTGATGTTTCAGGTCTAGACCCTTCTTCAGAAATAAAAAAGGTAACAAATGTTGGCTTAGCCAGAGACACTTACGTCTATTAAAAAAAGGATAAGGATAAATTTCTACTCTCAATCAATGTCATTAGTTACCTCATCACTGCTCTTATAAACAAACTGCAAGATTTATAGTTTTGCCTTGAGATCCAAACCCACCATGTTGTCAGGCAGTTTGAAAGTCAATAATCTCAGTCCAAGGACATCTCTGAGTAGTTTCCATAGGATAGATCATTTTCAATCAACCTGTTCATAGATGTTAACACACACCCCTGGAGTATGTTGGACATGAACCCGAGCCTCCTAGCTGAGGTAAATACCGTACCACTACAAGAGCCCCCAGTTCTTAAGGGTAGATATTTTCTAATCAACCTGTTCAGAGATGTCATTACGCACCTTTGCAGCAGGTGGGGCTCAAATATGGGTCTCCACGCTCAAAGGTAGGGGCACTACCAGTGCACACCAAGAGTCCTCAGTTTCTAAGGGTAGTCTTCTAATCCCAATCATCTTCAGCTGCTTCACCAATGATCTTCACTCCATCACGAGGTCACAAGTGGGAATGTTCACACCTGGTTGCACAATGTTCAGCACCATTCGCAAATCTTCAGGTACTGAAGCAATCCAGGTGCATGCACAATAAAAACTCAACAGCGTTTAGACTTGGGTTGATTAGTGACAAGTAACATTTACAACAGGTGCCCAATATTAACCATCCCAACAGGACAGAATCCCCCGTCACCCTTGACCTTTAGTAGCAATGTCATCACCCAACATTCCAATATCTACATCCTGGAGTTTACACTTGACCAGACGCCAAACCTGAACAACCTTATCCGTCAGCTTTCCTGCTCCTCTGATGCTGCTTGGCCTGCTGTGTTCATCCAGCTCTACACCTTATCTCTTATAAATATTGTGACTGCCATAGCAGGTCAGATAGTGCACAACTCACCTTTTATCTGCCCAGTACTTGTCCACAAACAACATGGCACAAGTTAACAGTATGACGGAACACTCTCCACTTGCCTGGATGATTGCAGTTCCAACAACACTGAACATCTTATCAACATCCAGGCCAAAGCAGTTGGTATAACTGGCACACCATCTACTACCTTCAACATTGACTCCCTCCACCACTGAAGGATAGAGACAATAGTGCACACCATCTACAAGATCCCCCCCAAGCCACAATATATCCTGAGTTGAAAATATATCATCATTCCTTCCCTGTCATTGGGTCAAATCTCCATCACCCTTTGAAATAACACTAACAGTGTACCTGCACCACAAAGACTGCACTAATTCAAGAAAGCAGCTCACTGCCACTTCCTAATATGCAGTTTGGGATGGCCAATAAATTTTGGTCTAACCAGTGACATCCACATTTCATGTCTGAGTTACTATATAAGATATAATGAAAAAAATTTACAAGTTGACAACTTGTAACACCAGCATCTGCAACTAATGTGAGGGGGAGGCAATAGCCTTGTGGTATTTTCATTGGCTTTCTAATCCACACACTCCCATACATTACCCTAAAATGTACCTTGTACAGTACAAAAACACTAGTGCAATACTTACACTAGAGTCCAGCCACTAACACCTCAATTGTTTTAAGAACCTCGTGTATTTAATTATAGATTGGAACTGCCGGTAACTTCTTCCTGGAGCTATTATACACATGAATTTAAACATATTTAGATTCAAGTAACCTCTTCCGGATTTTATCTGAGATTGACACCAAAATGTCACAAAATATGATCTATCAAACCAGGTTTCAGTGTGGAATCTAACTTAACCACTTACAAACTCAGCTGAGATAAAAACACTCTGATTGCTTCATACACCTGAAATGTCTCATTCCTGTTAACATGGTGGAGAGCAGAAGGAAAATAGGTTCCAGTCACTGCAAAATGCTCAAAATTTCCTTCAGTAACAGAAAAGTAAGAGGACAATAACTTTGCTCCATGGTAATTTGACAACGAATCTACTAAAAATTTGGAATGTACAATAAGATGTTGTCACTTCATTCATTACAAAGCAAAGTAGGAATTCTATTTTCTCATGAAGGAGTTTCATCCCCTGGAATATTAATCAAAAGGTATAGAAGAAAGGTCAAATCAATCATATCAGTACTTTAGAAAAGGTCAATGCAAAGAAGAAAAAGATAGAGCAGCAGGAGGTTCTACAACGTGATTCATGAAAGTTTCCAGGGATATGCTTTGACTACTAAAGGCGCAAGAATGGTAAAGTGTTTAGTGGCAAGCAAAGGAGATATTCCACTTCAGAATGGATGTCACAAGAGTACTCAAAAGCAGATTTAGACACATTGCCAGAAACATAGTGTGTGTTAATGGCACACTGCATTATTAATGAGCAAATTACCCTGACAAGTGCAGGGGATTAGAAAATAACCTGGGAGTTGTGAATGTCTAGAACTTGCTGAATAGTTTATGTCCCACCATTACATGCTTTCTGCAAACAGAGTTTCACCCTTAGCCTCCCTGCTATTTTTAAGATCTTGCTGAACTTGCACATTAATTACCCATTAAACTCACTGCAGAAATTTAGGGTTGGTAATTAGCCTCTTAAATATGTAATGGTTGTTAGTGCAATGGAAATCAACATCTCTTCCCCGAAAGGGGAACAATTTAAATGGCTGTTACTCATTGGTAAGTGGGAAATATTGCCTACAGATGTTGAAATATTTACAAGCTTTCCTTGTGTTTCCTTTGTGTGTTTTCTTTTCTCTCCGTGAATCCCATCTTTCATCACCTCACACTATTTTCCTTTCAGTTCCTGATTTGACTAGAATCAATTTTATTTTCTATCCTCTGTTTATCACAGTTTGGGTAAGAAACTAGACTATTGGTTCCATTATTCATGGAGGTCCCAGATGTCCAATTATCAGCTTTGCATTTATAGTGCAGTTTGATTTCAGATACAATTAACAACACCTATTCTGAACCATTGGACATTGATGGCTTCCCACAGAAATGTAAATAAGTAAACATAACGTCAGTATTTTAAAAAGGGTGATAAGTCTGAACAAGGCTGCTATGCTGCTATCAACTAAACTTAACATTACAGATGAAATAACGGAGAAATGTAGTGGATTTTATGCAAAGCATATTGATTGATAAGAAACACCACCATGAATTTGAAGGGAAAAATGGTGCCAGAGAAATTCTTTGAGACAGTGACAGATAAAATAATGGTGTAACATCCTTGTTAGTTTATTTTGCCAAAGTGCCACATGAAAGATCAAGGATTTTATCTGATATCCAAAGAATAGATCATGGGACTGGATAACAAGTTGAGAAGACTATAAACAGGAGAGGAGGGCATGAGAAAAAACAGGAATTAAAATGCCAAAGTGATATGGATCTCTATTTTATGTAGGTTATGCTTTGGCTTGACAAACAGCAGATGAAATATAACATTGGACAATGTGAAGAAGGGTCACTGGACTCAAAATGTTAACTCTATTTGGTCTTCACAGATACTACCAGACCCAGTGAGTTTTAACAGCAATTTCCATTTTTGTTTTTATTTGTTTCAAATCGCCCATATCTGCAGTTTTTTTTTTGTTTTATTTTAATGTAAAGGAGCGTAGGAAATTGCATAAGTCTATGTGGTCAAACTATCCTCGGGAGTAGAACTTTGAGTTTGCACAACTAGTAGGCAGTGTACCTTTAAGAGACACCATATAATAGCATGTGACCTGAAGTAATAGAAGTGACTTGAAGCATGAGAGGGTCCAGGCCCGGAACATCAAGCTTTCCTGCTCCTATGATGCTGCTTGGCCTGCTGTGTTCATCCAGCCCCATGCTTGTTATTTCGGATTCTCCAGCATCTGCAGTACCTTTTATCTCTGTCACTGGAAGCATGATGAGAGTGTGCTACACTTTGTAACCAAATAATTTAGGATTAGCTCAGACACTGAAATACCTTTGACTATAATCTATGTATACACCAGGAGCTATCCCTACCTCTGAACCAGAAGGACTGGGTTCAAATCCCATTGCTCTAGAGACGTATAATAACATCTTTAAACAGGTTGATTAGAAAATATCTGACATGATGTGTAATAAACATCTAGTTGTTATGTCACATATCACTTGGCCTACCATGTATGAGCACCTTGCTGGAAACAATAGTCCACATCGCACTGGCAGGTCATACCAATAGTACAGTGGTTAGCAGTGGTGGCCATTTACAAAAGACTCTATGTTCTCGATGAGAGGCTTGGAAATTTCAATCAACACCAGTTAGATGACAGTCCTGGACTTCTACGTTTTCAGAAAACTAACGGCACCAGTTTCTGTAAGTAGAGATTGGTATTGGAATGGCTTTCATGTTTTCTACTTAAAATGCAAGTCTGTCAATTGGAAACCATAATTCAAAGCTCCCATGAACAAAATGCAGCTTTTTAAAACACTGACAAGTAGTTTTCCATATGAACCTGTATTGCACAGCATGTACACAGGGGTCAGTAAATTCTGCCATTTTGTCTGTTCAATTGGTGACAGGATTGTGATATCATAGAATCCCTACAGTGTGGAAGCAGGCCATTCAGCCCATCAAGTCCACACCAACCCTCCAAAGAGCATCCCACCCAGACCTGTCCCCTCCTACCCTATAACCCTGTATTTCCCATGGTGAATCTACCTAACCTGCACGTCTTTGGACTATGGGAGGAAACGAGAGCACCAGAGGAAACTCACACAGACACAGAGAGATTATGCAAACTACACACAGTCAGTCACCCGAGGGTGCAATTGAACCCAGGTCCCTAGCACAGAGGCAGCAGTGCTTACCACTGAACCACCATGCCACCCCATTATATATTTGGCACCAGTGGCCTTAGTGTTAGAACCATGTGATTATATATGTGTACCCCTTGAAAGAAAGTCATTGAAACCCAAAGGAATAGAAACAATTAAAAATAAATTTAAACAGAAGAGAGAAAACTAAAAAAAAAGAGCAAAGCAAAACAAGACTTATATTCTACGTAAAAAAAGTCTTTGACAAGAAATGAAAGGCAAAAATTTAATTGTTTAATCGTAGTTAGTATCTCAGCATTTGTTTAAAAGATACGTTCATGATATCATCTCTGTATCATAGCAAGTGACTTGAGAGTATAACTGTCTCAGACTCCATCTTTACTGGGGCCACTTGAAGCATGATGCATTGAAGACAGCCTTGTTATTTATAACCAAATAGTTCTGTATTTGCCCAGATAGAGAGTTGCCTGTGACTGTAATTTTTGCGTACACCAGGAACTGTAATAAATATCTGTTAAATCTTTTCAGGCCATATTAATCTCATCTAGTTCTTATATTACAGGAGCTAACAATTATTTTCTCACTAAGTATAAATTCCCAGTTGGAGACAAAATCCCACATCATAGCGGCAAATCAGTAACCACACCAGAGTGGGAAAAAAATGCAAAATAAAAAAAAAATCAGGAAGGATATTGAGATAAACGCCAAAGTGATTAAGTGAGCAGTATGTAATCAATCTCGCTTATCGCCATAGTCTAAACAATAATACAGGAAATTCAAGATCAAAAACATGCACTAAATTCAGTCAAATAAAGGCAGCCAGAGACTTTTTCCTGGGGTGGAGGTAGCTATTATCAGGGGACATAGTTTTAAAGTGAGTGGAGGTAGATATAGGGGAGACGTCAGAGGTAGGTTCTTTACTCAGAGAGTTGTAGGGGCTTGGAATACATTCCCAGAGAGGGTAGTGGAGTTGGCCTCATTAGGGGCATTTAAGCGGCTATTAGATAGGAATATGGACGATAGTATAAGGTGGGGGTGGAGGTTAGATAGACTTTAGGATTACGGTAAAAGTTCAGCACAACATCGTGGGCCGAAGGGCCTGTACTGTTCTATGTTCTACGAAAGTTTAATGGAAGGATTAGGAAGAAATCATTCTAAGCAAGATTAATGGATGGTTAGTAATAAACTGCCTTGAAATGTTGAAAGAAAAGAAAACTAAAATGTAGCTGCATACTAATATGGGAGTTAGTTCAATGCAGGAATATTTTTATGAGCTTAATGGTCATTTTTCATCCTTGAGGTTTCTGATGAATTGCCTAATTTGTTTTTGTTTCCTGTCTAAACAGGAATCAATATAAACTCTCCTGAAGATCCATCACTCCATAGTGAAGTATCTGCAAGGCAAAGTAATCTTTTATACTTTGAAGTGATTCTATGCTGTTCAATGTTTTGGTTACTCAGACATTTGAAGAGAAGAAAAATATCCAGCAATCTACAAAACTACTAATTCATTGCAAGCATGTGGCTGGATGAACACAGCAGGTCAAGCAGCATCATAGGAGCAGGAAAACTTGACGTTTCGGGCCTAAACCCTTCATCAGAAAATGTCTCTGGTTTTCTACTTTCTTCCAGTCCTCCAATCACCCTGCCACTCTGATCAACCCTAGCTCTCAACCAGGATTAATACATATCCTTGATAACAAGGTGTGGGGCTGGATGAACACAGCAGGCCAAGCAGCATCATAGGAGCAGGAAAACTTGACGTTTCGGGCCTAAACCCTTCATCAGAAACTGATACTAATTCATTGCTTTGTTTTTTACACTGTCATGAATGTTTCCCAAATAGCCATGTTATCAACATTTCAAACTGATTTCAGGAAGCAGAAGGACCACTCCCTAGAACAAATGACCATCAGCAGGAGCTAGGCTTTTGTTTCATTAATACTTAAGTGCCATTATAGAGTCATAAAATGTCATTTGTGTTTTTGTTTGCTACTGATGCTCCTGATTTGTAGGCCTGTATCTTTTCAATGAGTTTAAAGATTACAAATATACAAGGCACAGAAGGAATCAGCAGAAATAATTTGAGTGCAAGTTTTGCTGCATATATTTTTAGTGAGATAATGCTGATGGAGAACTAAGTACAAAATAGTAATTATATAGTTGTATAAATTTGGGTGAACCCATACCCTTCAGGGTGTATGATAAAATTTACTGCTCCTGAATATTGAAACTCAAACTCGTACTCACATAGCATCTCTGGAAGCACTTTAGCAAGGGCTGCTTTAGTTGAAGGTGCATATTTGGAAGTTTGCCTACCGGCACAATAGGACCATGGCAGACATCATCTCCAAGGCCCTAAACTCATCCCTGGAGCATCTAGATAACAAGGATACCTGCACATTGGGCTCCTACTTATTGACTACAGCTTGCATTCAACACCAGAATTCCAAACAAACTCGTCTCCAAACTCCAAGACCATGGTCTCAGCTCCTCCCTCTGTAACAGGATCCTCAACTTCCTGACTCATAGACCACAATCAGTAAGGATAGACGACAACACCTGCTCAACGCCAATGCCCAACAAGGCTGCACACTCAGCCCCCTATTATACTCCTCATACACTCATGACTGTGTGGCCAAATTCCATCCCAACTCCATTTGCAATATTACTGAAGACACTACTACCAAACAACAATGAAACAGAGTACAGAAAAGAGATTGAATGCTTAGTGGCACGGTGTAAAGATAACAATCTTTCCATCAATGTCATCAAATTGAAGGAGCTGGTCACTGAGTTCAGGAAGCGGAGTGGAGGGCATGGCCCTGTCTGTGTCAATGAGATGGTCGAGAACATCAAGTTCCTGGGAGTGATGATCACCAACAATCTGTCCCAGTCCACCCATGTGGACACAACAGTCAAGAAAGCGCAAGACCACTTCTACTTCCTCAGGAGGCTGAGGAAATTCAGTATGTCCACAAAGACTCTTCTCAGTTTTTATAGAAGTACCTTAAAAAGCATCCTACCTGGATGCATCCCAGTGTTATTTGGCAATTGTTCTCCCCAGAAATGCAAGAAACTACACAGAGTTGTGAACATAGCCCAGTCCATCACAAAAACCAGCCTTCCATCTATTGACTTTGTCTATAGTCCATGCTGTCTCAGAAAAGCAATCAACATAATCAAAGACCCTTCCCACACTGATTATAATCTCTTCCACTCTCTTCTATTGGGCAGAAAATATAAAAATTTGAATATACATATAAACAGCTTCATCCCTGCTGTTACCAGACTTTTGAACGGACCTTTCAAATGCTAATGTTGATCTCTCCCTCTGCATCTTCTGGACGGTTGTATTCTGAACTCTGTTCTACTGCCTGATGTACTTTGTACAGTATGATCTGCCTGTAGAGAGTGCAAAATAGCACTTTTCACTGTATCCTGTTACATGTGACAATAATAAATCAAATCAAATCAACTTGCTTCTCACACCTCCATAGTTTCCTTTGTTTTAAGACCTTGGTTTTATAAAGAAGTAAAGCTCATTCAAACTTAAGGTGAAATTCTACCATATTACCTTCACTATTTTCCAAAAGATCCTTAATAGCTATTGACTAGCCCTTTCTTATTGCATAACACTATATCTAAAATAGTCTGATCCCTAACAGGTTCTTCAAAGTACTGTTGCAGAAACCAATCCTTCATGGGATTAGAGTTGATTTGGTTAACTCAGTCTATGTCAATTAAAATTGCCAAATACTACTGTGTTACCCTGGTACATGCATTTCTACACAGTAGCCAACATTACTATTACTGTTTGGTGACCGGTAAATGTTTGCTGCCCCATACTGTTTCTCATGTTCACTAGACTAATTCTCTGTCTCAATTCTTCAATCTAAGATCTGTTCTCAATAATGTACTGATCTCATCACTTTTTAAGAATGCAGCACCACTTTCTTTTTGATTCATATAATCTTTCCGAATGACAAATACCTTTGGATATTCAGTTCCAAATTTTGGTCACCCTGTACCCACATTTCTGCAAAGTCAAGTAAATCATAGCAATTTATCTCAATGTGTTCTTCTAAATCACCAACCTTGTTGCAATTGCTCTGTGTGTCCAGAAACAGTGTCTTTAATTATGCATTTTTAATATTGCATTATACTCTGATCTTATTTGATGCTCGCCTTTGCTTTGTCTTCCGATTTTGCTTTTAACCTTCCTACTTCCTGTTAGCACTTTTTCTTCCCTCCAATCTGATCTTCCTCTCAGGTTCCCAACAGAGTCTTGAAAAATATGAGATTATCTCATTGAAACATGTCAACTTCATGACAGTAAATGCAGGTAAGATGTTTCCCTGGCTGGAGAGTCTCAAATCAAGGGTCATAATATCAAAATAATAGGTAGGTCATTTAAGACTGAAATAAAAGAGGAATATAAGAGGGTGGAGAATCTTTTGGAACTCTCTACTACAAAGGCTGTTGAAGATCAATCAATGAACAGCTTCACAACAGATACAGATAGATATGTAGGGATTAATGACATCAGGGGATGTGGAGATAGTGCAGCAAAGTGCCATTGAGGTAGATCATCAGGCATTGAATAGCAAAAACAGCTTGGCAGGCTAAACAGAGTAATTATGTTCCTAAGAAATGTTGTTGTAGATGAAACCATGGTTGGGAAAGAAGTGGTAAAAATACAGATTCCTGTAAATTACTGCAGATTGCAGCATATAAAATGGACCCGGCATATAAGACCACCCCATGTTCTCAGCACAAAAACAATCATTTTTTTGCAGTGGAAAGTGACTCATTAAATATTTTTATCACTGAAGTAGATGTATCCTTTACTAACAAGGGAGTGAAAGGTTATTGTGAGTAGGCGGGAGTGTAGTGTTGAAACTGCAATTCGATCAGCCATATTTTATTAAATGTAAAATGTGCTCAAGCAGCTGAATGACCAGCTCCTGATCAGTAAGTTTGCATATACTTGGTATATAAATGACCCCTCTTCTCAGCACTATAGCAGTCAGCTTCAAATTTTCATCCCAGATATAGGCAACATCGTGGATCAGTGGTTAGCGCTGCTGATTCACAGCGCCAGGGACCTGGGTTTGATTCCAGCCTTGGGAGACTGTCTGTGTGGAGTTTGCACATTCTCCCCATGTCTGCGTGGGTTTCCTTTGGGTGCTCCAGTTTCCTCCCACAGTCCAAAGATATGTTGGTTAGGTGGATTGGCCATGTTAAATTGCTCATAGTGTCAAGGGATGTGCAGGCTGGATGGGGTAGCCATGGGAAATGCAGGATTACGGGGCTAGGTCTGGTGGGATGCTCTTCAGAGGGTTGGTGTGAAATTGATGGGCTGAATGGCCTTCTCCCCTACCATAGGGATTCTATGAAATACATTCCTTACTTGCTAGTACTGGTACAGTATAACTGGGTACAAGGGATCAAGCAGGTGAAACAGGATGCGCAGGCATTTCAGACATGTCCACATTGTTATTCATCATTTTTGGTAGAGCCAAAGATGAAGACCATCAATACCTACACACACAGTTCACCTTTCTACTCAGTGCATAAATCCACCCCTGTTTCTAAAGGCATTTTTCCAAGATTTCACAGTTCAATTTATTTGCCACAACTTCCTTGAAAAAAAGAAAAGAAGCAGACTGTTCACGATATAAAAAGGAAATTATCTGTTTCACCGACTTGAATACTGGTGAAAAAATAAATGAAGTACAAATTGTACAAGGATGAGCAACCAGTAGGTAAAATAAACTGACACTGCAGTGAATTATTACCAGTATTCAGCAAATGACTACTACTAGGTCATTTACTTTGATTTATTCTGCACACTACATAGTTTAAAGAACAACCGCATAAGTTGTAACTTGTGTCGTTGACTCATACATCCCAATAAGTCATTGAATGGATCTGTAGATTGAGTTCACTAATTTCCTTCATGTAACAGTCACCTTAAATGTGGAGGAGCCTGTTCCTCATAATCTAAAAAAAACCAGAAAGGTCTGATATACACTGAAAGCCTAACAAAACCTTAGAGTGATGACAGGTTTATGTAGAGCACAGGCTGAGTCGCAAATAGACAGAGCCCCGGTCACTCATTTACCCTGGCTTAATAAACACAAGATTCTTGACCTACTATGTTACACAGGGACATTCCTTGCTACAGAAAGGATACAGATTGAATAAAATAATCTGATACATAGCTCAGAGACCAATGAGATGTTCAGAGTGTTAGAAAATAATCATTTATACTAAAAATGATTGTTCATTTATTGGACTGAAACCATTGGGTGAGGTTTTGAAAAATGGACAACAGCACTGCAGTGACTTGAAACAGAAGCAGAGGCTGAACACTTGCATCACTGTATGCTACAAATTCCAAAGCCATTAAAACAGAGTCAACCTGTCTAGAAGAACCTGATTGATTACATTAAGTACCCAGACAGCACGCATGTATTCAGTTAGGTGGAGAACAAGTCATAAGACACAATGACTTTGGAAAATGGACCCTGCATAAGAAGGGTCAGCCATAGCCTAATCATGTTTAAACCATGAAACTGGAATCAACACGCTATACATTCATGGTGGGTAAATGGTCGGTTAATGAAAAGGCATCATATGAGAAGCTGACTAGTCCTTTTGGGTGTTTCAAAAAAAAATAATCAGCAAATCAAGTCATTAAATACAAATAAGAAATGAAAAAAGTAAGACCTTAGGTAAGCATTTGCTCTCTTTTTCACCAGTTGTCATGTAAGCTTGAGTCCTGCTTATGGTTGACCAACTATACACCACTGCCAGCATAAAAATACCAATCCAGCAGCTGCCGAGTCTAAAAATAGCCGACTGGAAATCAACCATTGATTTATTTAAATAGTCTCATTGTAAACTTCAGAAAGACTGTCGAACTCAGTCTAATTAAAACATCTGAAGCATTAATCTAACAAATCCATGTTGCGGAAGTTTTATGTACAGAAGAAGGCCATTCAACCCATCGTATTTATACTGTCTCTTCAAACGGGCTTTCGTTACCTACATCCAATGCTATCTACATGCATTAACGGCACGCAGTGAAACTGAGAGACACTGCTGGTCAGCCAGCTGCAGAAGGTAACTGCAGGACTTGACAAGTTTAGACATTGACCAACAGAAGTCCCTAGCCACAAATAGATTTTCAGGAAAAATACCTGAAGAGAGAGAGAATAAGATGCTGCTATACTTTGGTTAAGGTTTGTTCTGGTAAATTCACAGGTTGTTAGTTTCTGTCAATGTGCCAGCATCTCTTAAAGTCAGGTCAAGTCATAGAGAAGCATCTCAAAGGTAAGCAAAGTGAAGCAAACAACTGCTGAATGAGGCTGAAGAAACTAACACAGAACCCATAAATAATATCAAAAGATAACAAATGGAGTCCTTTGATTATGAGTTCCATGCAGGAGGACCAGAGTGCCTAATCACCTTGGACAAATTAATGGAAAGTACAAGAAATCAGCAGCGAAGGAAATGAGGCAATATTAACAATTGTCTCAACTCAAATTCCAGTAATGATACCTTCATCCACCATTGCTTTGTTCAGAAAGTTTAAAAAATTCTGATGATCTACAATGCTCGGTGTGGCAATTAGACAACAACATAGATGTTGGCCAACTCATTATGTAGTGTTCCTGTCTGAGGAATGGAAGAGTTGTGGGTTCTCAGGTCAAACAAGTAATTTAAAACAGAAAAGTCTAGGCTGACATTCCTGAATCAACAGACAGCTGTATTGTCAGAGAAGCTGTGTTTTGGATATCAAATCAAAGTAATACCTCCACCTTCGGAGGACACAAAGGATTCTCTGGCAGTTTTATCCCCAGTGCAAAATCCAATATTTATCTCAAAGCAAACATCTTTACATTGCTGAATGTGAAATCTTAAATACAAATCAAAGGACTTTTTCTTACATTACAACATAGACTGGAATTAAAAAGCTCTTCATTGTTTATAATGTCCTTAGGGACATCCTAAGATTGTGGAAAGTACTATGCACACTTGTCTTAAATAATGGTGATAGAACTGGGCATTATTGAAAATAGGTAATTGTTAATGTTAGCAGGATCACATTTGGCCAGCCTAGTGATATCGCCAGTGATGTAAAGAACAATATCTTGGGACAATGCACATGCTTGGTGCAAGTAAAGATTGGTACTTCAAAAATATCACTCTAACAAAAGGAACATGTTCCTGCAAAATAGTCACAATTTCAAAAGACAGTAAACATCTTCCTGCAAATGTGTTATCCATTTTGCATTATGGAAATAGAAGGATTAATCTCACAGCTGCGTTTCTATGGCTATGAATTAGTTGAACTTCAGTCTTTTGGTTGTGATGCGTTAACTGAAGCTTCTGAATAAACAGTCAATCTTGCGACAAGACATCCTTCAAAAAATGTTTATTAAAAGATGTTAATATTATTCTCAGATAAAGAAATTGTAAAGGTGTTTATTTTATACATAGGTTCGTGTCCAGTGAGCACAACACTTCTCTGACTCAATTCAGCTGGTTTTCAGGCCCATAGGGAAAAAAAACTCCTTTTCAATCCACTATCTCTGGCTGCTTAGATAAATAGAGTAAAAATATCAGAAAATGTTTATTTGCATTCTCCTGATGGCATTGGCTCCTTGGTAGGTCTCCAATTCATGACCAATTACATATTGTTTATGCAGATAGTGACTGCCTGCCATGCAACTCTCCAACTGAGAAGGCAATGTGGTATACTGCATCCGCTGTACCCGTTGTGGCTTCCTCTACATCGGGGAAACCAAGCGGAGGCTTGGGGACCGCTTTGCAGAACACCTGCGCTCAGTTCGCAACAAACAACTTCACTTCCCAGTTGCGAACCATTTCAACTCCCCCTCCCATTCCTCAGATGACATGTCCATCCTTGGCCTCCTGCAATGCCACAGTGATGCCACCCGAAGGCTGCAGGAACAGCAAATCATATTCAGCCTGGGAACCCTGCAGCCCAATGGCATCAATGTGGATTTCACAAGCTTCAAAATCTCCCCTCCCCCAACCGCATCCCAAAACCAGCCCAGCTCATCTCCACCTCCCTAACCTGCTTTTCCTCTCACCTCAAGCCACACCCCCATCTCCTATCTACTAACATCATCCCGCCCCCTTGACCTGTCCGTCCTCCCTGGACTGACCTATCTCCTCCCTACCCCCCGACCTCCACTCACCTTTACTGGCTCCATCCCCGCCTCTTCGACTTGTCTGCCTCCTCTCCACCTATCCTCTCCTCTATCCATCCTCTATCCACCTCCCCCTCTCTCCCTATTTATTTCAGAACCCGCTTCCCCTCCCCCATTTCTGATGAAGGGTTTAGGCCCGAAACGTCAAGTTTTCCTGCTCCTATGATGCTGTTTGACCTGCTGTGTTCATCCAGCCCCATGCTTGTTATCTCGGATTCTCCAGCATCTGCAGTACCTTTTATCTCTGATTTCACACTCTGGCTGTTCTTGCATCTAATTGTATTGCAATCAGGAGAAAATCTTTATCCAAACAGTGTTTAGAATGTGGCAGTCACTATTGCACAGAGTGGTTGAGGTGTATAGAAATTACACATTTAAGACAAAGCCAGATGGTTACGTGAGGGAGAAAGGAATAGAGGTTCAATTGGAGCATGAAAAGTTTGAGCAAATAGAATATGCAGCGCTGAAACAAACCATGTAACCTTATGTGATGTGCCAGAAACAGGTGACAATTTTGCATCTGTTTTTAGGTAAGATCTTGTGTAAAGTAGTTCTGTTGATAAATTATGAGAAAGCAACAATTCTCCAGCTGCTGAAATAGTAGGCCCAAAACGTTAGCTTTCCTGCTCCTCTGATGCTGCTTGGCCTGCTGTGTTCATCCAGCTCTACACCTTGTTATCTCAGATTCTCCAGCTACTGTCAAGATTATGCCATTTAGGCCAATTTTGTCTTATTTTGAATTCAACTGTCTATTGTATAAAATATCTTTTAGTTTGAATCAAGCTATACTCTTCATTGGCCAGTTGGGATTTTCATGGATGAAAAGGATGTTGAAAAGTTCTTCTTTGGATACATGTTGCATACAAAATAATATCTGAAATAATCCAAGAATACTCAAAATGTTGTAATGATATCCTTAACAGATAACAACTTGTTCACACTGTAAAGTGTCTCTTGATGTGACACAACTTTGGCTTTGGTTATCAATCTCCCTGTTTATTGTTGACAAGTTTCAAGACAGCAACTAAGTGCCATTTAACTGCACCTAATGAATATACATGAACCATGTCCACGAGCCAGTGTCAGGAGGGTTCTCTTTAAACAATGTATTTCTTCCTGTAAAGATCTGCTAGCTGTAGTAGTAAATGTAAGCATTCTCAAATCATTCAAGTGACTACTCGAGGCTATGATTGGGGTGGGAAGGGTGAAAGAGTGGGCAGGAAAAGTCATGGTCTAGAAATACGTTGTTGATACAGTCATTTTGCACTGTGTTCATTTGATGCCTAAACATTCCAAACAGGAAGATAGAACACACACGTACATTCCATTGCAGAATTTCATCATCCATTCCAATGGGAAATCATACATATGAGCATATGGACATATGAATCAGGAGCATGACAAAATTGTTTGTCCCATCAAGCCTGCTCTGTCATTTGTTAAGATTCTGGCTGATTTAATTGTGGCCTCAATTCTACTCTCCTGCCTATCATCTACTTACTTCAACTCACATGTCAACTAAAAGTCTATCTGACCCAGCCTTAAAAATATTAAAAACCTTAAAAATACTAAGAACCATGATTATGGCTAACTTAATTAAAGAAGTCTGACTGAGTAAAAGGAAGAATTGCATTTATGCAGTCCAGCTCTGCGCCGTCCTGTCTAGCAAGAACCTGGGTCTGGGCCCACAAAGCATTTGTCCTGGTCCACAGTGGGTTTTTAAAGGTGGTGCTAGTGTCAGAATGCCAGTCAGTTCTAGGATCTCTGGTGAGAGGAGAGTTGGTGTGGGAACAGCGTGTGGTAACATGGGAGCAGAAATCAGACATGATACATTTAATAAGTATGGGAACAGCAACAAGTTTGTCATGATTTGGTGAGGAAAACTCGCTCGGCCCAAAATTGGCATGACTTGCACTTAGCCACAAAAACCATAACGTTCAGCCCAGGTTATTACTTGAGCTATTTTAAGCTAGAAGTTGATGGGCTGACCTGACTTTGCTTATGAATTTGTTTGTGTATGTGAGTGTTTTTTGTGGCTTTGGTCACCAGCTCTATGGAAGCTCAGTTTAAAATAAAGCAAGGAGATTTGCTTTGTAAATCAAATGTCTAAAATATACTTTTTATGACACAGAAAAGCCAATTTTGTCACAGTAAGAAAGGTTAAGAGGACAAAGTGCATTGAAGGAAGAGGAAGGAGGATTGTAGAAGAATTGTGAAGATAAAAAACAGTATTAGCCTACCAAAGGTACAGGATTTCATGTAGCAAGTGATTGAATATTACACAGAAGTGGAAAAAAATATCATGCATCCTAGCAGGAGGATAAGAAAAGGAGGTTGGACCTCAACTGGAGTATTGTGTCAAATTTCAGGTATTACATTTTAAGAATGCAAGGGCTTTCAAGAGGGGGAAGAAAGGATTTATGAGAATGATTCTGGGGATGAGAGAAATCAATTACATAGATAAATTTGAGAAATTGAGATCCCTATGCTTGGAGAAGGGAACATTTAGAAAGAATTTGATAGATCAGGTCAAATCATGAGAAATTCAAACAAAGTAAATTTAAAGAAACGGTTCCATTGGCAAAAGTTTCAAGAACCTGGGGACACAGATTTAAGGTGATTGGCAAATGAGCCACTAGTAATCTAAGGAAAAGCTTTTTCTTTTGCACGGTGCATGCTTATGTTCTAGAATGCACTGCCTGAAAATGGTGGTGAAAGCAGGCTCAATCATTGTTTTGAAATAGGGATTTGCTAAGAACCCAAAAGGGATAAAACTCGTAGGGTTACAGGGTGAGATCGGGGCAGTGGGATGAGCTAAATTGCTCTTGACGAGATGCATGGCATGTTTGATGGGCTGAATGGTCACCTTTTGTGCTGCAACCATTCCATGATGCTATTTTAACATTGAAGCTTAAGGAATTAAAATTCACACAATTCAAAGTTGTGATGTAGTAACTTTACATTTTTTCGAGTATATGTAGCCTCTAAAGAAATAGTCACTGTGAATGATTAGCTTTTCTGTCTGTTTATTAATTGCCTACATCCTGAATACTGTATTTCCCTCATGATTGTTGCATTTGGATTTACTGAATCTTTCTTATTGCGTTTTTCTCAGACTGTTGGCGATAAGCAGTTGGCTTAGATTTTAGAGCAAAAAATTTCTCCAGGGAATAATTCAGAAGGGATATTAGATTGGTCTTGTGATGTAGTTCAACATTTGTATAAATTCCTTCAAGGATTGCTTGGTATAAGCAGCCTTCATTATGAAACCCAAGTGTGTTAGAAGAACCCACCACAGCATTCCTGAATAAAACCAACCGTCTCAATCATCAACTTTTGGGTTTGCAGTGAATAGGAAGGAAAATATCAGAATGTCAATAAAACCATGAGATATTACTGGGAGTAGCGTTGATAATTCTAAAAAATACCAATCCCATCAAAGGTTTTTACTCAAAATAAGTGTTCAAGTTCTTGGAGTTATCATAAGAGCGAGGATAGGCTTTTGGCTACTAACATGAAGCAGAGAGCAGGCATAAACGGGTCAGTTTCATATTGGCAAAATACGATAAGTACAGTCCCACAGGGATCAGTGCCAGAACTTAATTTATTTACAATTCATATTAATGACCTGGACAGAGGAATAGAATGTATAAATTTGCTGATGGCAAGAAGTACAGACAGGAAATTATGTCATGAAGAAGGAGTCTGCATATGGGCATAGATAGGTTAAGTGAGTGGGCAAAAGTTTGGCAGATGGAGTATAATATAGGAAAATGTGAACTTCTGTACTTTGGCAGCAAGAACAGAAAAGCAGCAAAAGAGATTGCATAACTGAGGTGCAGAGAGATCTGTATGTGTTACTGCATGAAATACAAAGTTAGTATGCAGGTCCATCAAGTGGTTAGGAAGGCAAATTGAATATTGTCATTAATTGCTACAGAAATGAAATAAAGAAATAGGGATGTTTTGCTTCAGTTATGTGTAACATCAATGATGATTACATTCGGAGCATATAATGTTCTCCTTTTTAAAGAAAAGATATAATGCATTAGAAACAATTCAAAGAATGTTCACTCAACTAATATCTGAAATGTAGTTGTTCTCTTATGAGGAAAGGTTGGTCAGGTTGGGCATAATCCATTAGAGATTAGAAGAATAAAAAGCAGTGTTATGGAGCCATAGAGTCATACAACACGGAAACTGGTCCTTCGGTCCAGCTCATCCATGCCAACCAAGTTTCCCAAACTGAACTAGTCCTACGTGCCTGCACTTGGCCCATATCCCTCTAAACCTTTCCTATTCATGTAGCTGTCCAAATGTCTTTTAAATGTTGTAACTGTATCTGCATCTACCACATTGTCTGGCAGTTCATTCCACACACAAACCACCATCCATGTGAAAAGTTACCCCTCAGGACCCCTTTTAAATCTTTCTCCATTCAGTCTAAAATATGCTTGCCTTGAACTGACCCACCCTAGACAAAAGACCTTTGTTATTCATCATGTCTATACCCCTCATGATTTTATAAACCTCTATTAGGTCACCCCTCAACTTCCTAGACTCCAGTGAAAAAGCCTATCGAGCCTTTCCTTATAACTCAAGCCCTCCAGTCCTGGAAACATCCTGTTAAATCTTTTCTGAACCCTCTCCAGTTTAATAATATCCTTCCTTTAGCAGGGTGACCAGAACTGCACAAAATACTCCAAAAGTGGTCTTACCAATGTCCTGTACAACTTTAACATGACATCCCAACTCCAATACTCAGTGGTCTGAACAATGAAGGCAAGCATGCTAAACATCTTCTTATCACCCTGTCTACATGTGATGTAACTTTTAACGAACAATGTACCTGAACACCTATGTCTCTCTGTTTGGCAACACTACTCAGGACCCTACCTTTAACTGTATAAGTCCTGCACTTGTTTTATAAAAATGCAATGCTTCAACCTATTGGCCCAATTGATCAAGATCTCTTTGTAGTCTTAGATAACCATCGATTTTGGTGTCCTCTGCAAATTTATTAACCATGCCTCCTAAATTCCCATCCAAATCATTTATATAAATAGCAAACACCAGTGGACCAAGCACAGATCCCTGCAGAACACTGCTGGTCATAGGCCTCCAGTCCAAAAAATAACCTTCGACCACCACCCTCTGACTCCTACTGTCAAGCCAATGGGAGAAGGTTCGAAAACACAGAACTATGCAATCTTGCAAACACGAGGGGACCGGTGAAAACTACTAGTTTAGGATAAGGTGAGGCCATGAAATGACAAACACCAGGATAAGAGATTTTAAATTGGACAAGGATGAAGGACAAGACTGACGAATGAGCAGAGCTTATTACAGGTCAGGACGCAAGCAGTTGTGTTTCTGATAAACTGAAGCTGATGAAGAATGACAGATAGAAGGCTAATCTGCAACACATTTGTCTAATTGAGTCTGCAGGTAATAATAATGGTTCAGAATTTCAGTGGCACATGGTTGAGGCAGGGATAAGGAAGTTAACAGGTCTTTCTGACTGGCATATGTTGGATTGGAATTTCGATTTGGGAATAGAAAAATTATAAACAGCCTAGTTCAAAGTGACATAATGGCATCTGTGGGGAGTTCTGAAGAAGTGTCACTGGACCTGAAACATTGTCACAGCTTTGTCTTCACAGATGCTGCCAGACCTGCTGAGTTTCTCCAACTGTTTTTGTTTTTGTACCTAATCCGTACCTTCTCTCAGCAGGTATTTGAATTTGATGTGGTAATGCTAATGTTATCTCCTGTTACATAAGGACGAGGCATCGGGAATGTTTATTTCAAAAATCCAAAAGAACATTTATCGCAAGTCATTGTCATATGCAGACATTAGATTCACATGCACATCAATGTCTATTCGGTTGCAAAGTAGGTTACTTGGTTGCAAAGTGCAAAATACTTTCCTCAACATCTTATGCTTCAAGTGACTCCAGTGAGAATAGAAAGTGAAATATTTATGTCCTGAGGCCACATGCCATGAAACAGTGATGATATGATGAGTTTAAATCTTAAAGGTATACCGAAACATTGACTATAAGACTATAACACAACAAAACCCATAACATAATCACAGTGGACTAGAAAACCCTTGATCAACTTATAGCAAGTATCAGGAAATGGTTAAATAACTGAGAGTATCAGGAATGTGTCAGTGACTGTAGACCACTGATGAAAGGAATAGTGAATCAATAGGTGAATGGATTCATCCTTGTATTAGCCAAGACATCTATAACTTGCAAATTGTTGACGCCACTGAAGTGCATAATAGTGTATTGAAGGAGTGGGCATGAATAGTCTGATTCAGAGCACAACTGCAATGCCTGTCTTATTAAGATAACTGAAGAGGTTCAGATGTTAGTGACCTAATGATGTTAATTAAGATATTATAGTCCACTGAATAAATTTAACTATTCAGCATTATGCAAGGTGATTGCAGTAGAAAGATTAATTAGTTTAATTGATCAATATGTGAATCAACTCATGAAAATGAAACTATTCATAGGCTATGTACCAATATATTAAGTATAGACTGAACGCTTGAAAAACTGATACATTTCAAGTAACACAAAAGATTTTCAGATATCTGTACCTCCCCAACATTCTGCACCTGTATGCTAATGCTCTAATTGATGTACTTACTCCTGTTTGTAATTACAGGATAGTTAGAAATAAATTATAACCGAAGTGGTTTTATAAAAACATAGACGATAGAAGCAGGAGGTGGCCATTCAGCCCTTCGAGCCTGCTCCACCATTCATCACAGTGATGGCTGATTGTCCAACTCAATAGCCTAATCTTGCTTTCTACCCATAACCTTTGATCCCATTCACTTCAAGTGCTATATCTAGCTTTCTCTCGAATACATTCAATGTTTTGGCATCAATACTTCCTCTGGTAATGAATTCCACAGGCTCACCACTCTTTGCATAAAGAAATATCTCCACATCTCCATCCTAAATAGGCTAACCCGAATCCTCAGACTGTGACCTTTGGTTCTGGACACACCCACCATCTGGAACATCCTCCCTGCATTTACCCTGTCTTGTCCTGTTAGAAATTTATAACTCTCTATGAGATTCTGCTTCATTCATCTGAACTCCAGCGAAAACAGTCCTAATTTTGGTACTTAATGGAAGCTCAACTAACCTAGTCAGTCTCTCCTCATACGTCAGTCCAACCATCCTGGGAATCAGCCTGGTAACCCTTCACTGCACTCTCTCGAGAGCAAAAGCATCTTTCCTCAGAAAAGGCGACCAAAACTGCACACGATATTCTAGGTATGGCCTCACCAAGGCCCTGTATAACTGCAACGACACATCCCTGCTCCTGTGCTCAAAACCTCTTGCAATGAAGGCCAACGTACCATTTGCCTTCTTTAGCGCCTGCTGCACCTGCAGGCTTGCCTTCAGAGACTGATGCACAAGGACACCCAGATCCCGCTGCACATTCCCCTCTCAATTTTACAGCCATTCATGTAGTAATCGGACTTCTTGTTTTTGCTTCCAAAGTGAATAACCTCACATTTATCCAAGTTATACTGCATTTGCCATTGAAGTGCCCACTCACCCAACCTCTACAGATCATGCTGAAGGATCTCTGCATCCTCATTACAATTCACCCTCCCACCCAACTTGCTATCATCTGCAAACTTTGAGATGTTACATTTTGTTCCCTCATGCAAATCATTAATATATATTGTGAATAGCTGGGGTTCCAGCACAGATCCCCGTAGCACTCCAATAGTTTCTGCTGCCAAACTGTACAAGGACCCATTAATTCCTACTCTTTGTTTCCTCTCTGCCCACCAGTTTTCTGTTCATCTCAATACACTTCCCACAATTCCATGTGCTTTAATCTTGCACATAATCTCTTATATGAGGGGTTTGGTCAAATGCTTTCTGAAAGTCCAAATATTCCACATTGACTGGCTCCCCTTTGTCAAATCAAAACTGGTTACATCTGTGTAGAATTCCATCAGATTTGCCAAGCATGATTTCCTCCTCATAAATCCATGCTGACTCTGTCAGATCCTGCCACTGCTTTCTAAATACTCTGTTATGAAGTCCTTGATCATGGATTTGAGAATTTTCCCCTCTATCGATGTTAGGCTCACTAGTCTGTAATTCTGTGTTTTCTCTCTACCTCCGTCTTTGAATATTGGAGTGACATTAGCCACCCTCCAATCTGCAGGGGCTGTTTCAGAATCTATAGAATCCTGGAAGATGACCACCAATGCATCTACTTTTTCTAGAGTCACTTCCTTAAGTACTCTTGGATATAGATTATCAGACCCTGCGGATTTATTCACCTTCAATCCCATCAAATTTCCCAGCACCATTTCTCTACTTATACTGATCTCCCTCAATTCTCCCCTCTCACTAAATCTTGCATTCTCCAACATTTCTGGTATCTGATTTGTGTCTTCTTTTGTGAAGACAGAACCAAAGTATACATTCAGTCACTCGGCCATTTCTTTGTCCCCTATTATACATTCCTCCATTTCAGTCTGTAGGAGGCCTACATTTGTCTTAACCAATCTCCTTCTCTTCACGCACCTGTAGAAACTCTTAGTATCAGTCTTTACGTTCCCTGCAAGCTTACTTACGTCCTCTATTTTCTCCATTTTTAATCAATCCCTTGGTCATTCTTTGCTGAATTCAAAACTGCTCCCAATCCTCAGAAATACTATTTTTCTTGGCCAATCTGTATGTTCCTTCCGTGAATCAGAGACTGTCGCTAATTTCCCTTGTAAGGTATAGATTGATCCTCTTACCCATTTTTCTCTTGTGCCAGTTAGGAATAAACAGTTGTTTCAGTTCCCCAATGCTTTCCTTGAATGTTTGTCATTGCCTATCCACTTTCATCCCTTCAAGTAACTCTCCCCAATCTGTCAATGCCACCTCACACGTCATATCTTCATAGTTTCCTTTATTAAGATTCAGCACCCAACTCTCCAAATCAACTACCTCACTCTCCATCTTGATAAAAACATTCCATCATGTTATGGTCACTCATCCCTGAGGAGTCTCATGCAGCTAGATTGGCAATGATTTCCTTCTCATTACACAGTACCTAGTCTATGATGACCTGTTCTCTAGTTGGTTCCTCCACATATTGGTCAAAAAAACCATCCTATATACATTCCAGGAATTCCTCCTCAACGGCACTGTGGCTAATTTGATTTGCCCAATCAATGTTCAGATTAGAAGCGCCCATGATTACCGATATTCCCTTATCACATGCATCTCCAATTTCCTGTTTAATGCCATTCCCAACAGATGCTGCCATTATTGACATTGTGAGTAATCAATGACCCAAGAGATAAGTGCACTGACACATTTGTCATACCCTTGTAATGTTCCTGCCTTGTTCCAGTTTAAATTAATGGAGGTGTTTAAGATTACACTGTGACATGGACTGAAAACTTTAGCATTAAAAGATTTTGCAAGATTTAAAGCACAGATGAGTAATTTTCTTTGCAACATACCCTATTGTCTTCAAGGTGTTTCAATTGTCTAACTATGATAAAAATCTAACACAAATGCCCATTAATTCTGCAACTGACTATGTATGCTCATTGTGTCTCTGCTGCCTCTTGTATTGCAACAGCTTAACTAGAAAGCATGATCAAAACAAAGAACTGCAGATGCTGTAGAAACAAAACCAGAAATTACTGGAGAAACTCAGCAGGTTCTGTCAGCATCTGTAGGAAGAAAGCAGAATTAATGTTTCGAGTCTGGTGACTCTTCTTCAGAACTGTTAATAGCTATGGAAAGTCATTTGTCAGTTTGTTGATATTTATGGTGAAGCCAAAGTAGGGGGTGGGGTAAAGGGAGAAGTCAGCGGATAGGTGGAGACGGAGCCCAGAGAGAGAGAGAGAGATGTGACAATAGTAGGCAAACAGGGAGATTATGGATAGCAGGCCAGGGCAGAAGAAAAGCTGAATAAGTGACAATAAGAACTAAGAGAAGGAGAAAGTGGTGAACTGTACTAAATGCAACCCATATAATGTGACCAAAAACAAAAACAGAAATTACTGGAAAAGTTCAGCAGGTCTGGCAATATCTGTGGAGAAAAATCAAAGTTAACATTTCAGGTTGAGTGACCCTTCTTCAGATTTATAGCTTCCGCAGTTCTTTCAATACATCGTGATAATGAGCCTAGGAGTACAGAGAATGGATGACTGTGTTAAAAGGCACCTATGTCATAACAGGGCCAAGTGATGGGTGGATAAAAAACATGGGAGGATAGAAACAGGATCTAAAGTTATTGATCTCGATGTTGAGTTCAATCAGTTGCAGGGTTTACCAAGTCCCCAAGTGAGATGTTGTTCTTCAAGCTTGTGCTAAGGCTCACTGGAGCACTGAAGCAGGTCTGCACCTGAAATGTTGACCAGGGAACATGGTGTGTTGAAGTGGTAGGAAACTGGATGCTTAGCGTCATTTTTGCAAACAAAGCATAGGTGTTTTGTGAAGTGGTCACCCAGTCTGCGTTTTGTCTCCCCGGTGTAGAGGAGTCCATATTGTGAGTAGCAAATGCAACAGACTAGATTGAATGCAGTACAGGTAAATTGCTGCTTCACCTGAAAGGTATGTCTGGGCCTTGAATGGTGAAGAGGAAGGAAGTAAATAGAACAGCATTACACTTTCTGCAATTGCTTGGGAAGGTGCCATTTGAGTGTTAGCGGATCTTGGGAATGGAAGAGGAGTGGACCAGAGTGTCCCAGAGGGAATGGTCCCTGCGGAATGCTGACAAGGAGTGGAGGGGAATATGTATCCGGTCATGACATCCCATTGGCACTGACAGAAATGGTGGTTTACAATCCTTTGGATGCAAAGGCTGGTGGGGTGGTAGGTGAGGACCAGAGGAACTCTTTCATTGTTGTGGGAGGGAAGGGAAAAGGCAAAGGCAGACGGGAGGGAGATAGGTCAATAAGGGTAACGGTGAATCCTTGGTTGAGGAGAAAGGTGGACAATTCTGAGGCCCTCTTGTGGGAGGTGGCATGTCAGATCAGATGTGATGGAGATGTAGAAACTGGGAGTGTGGGATGGAGCCCTTACAGGAAGAAGTGGAGAGCCCTGAGACCATCCTAATGGAGGATGGATGTATAAAGAGATTACACTTCCATGGTGAAGAGGAAGCTGCTGCCTGTGAACTGGAAATTTTGAAACTGATGTAAAGCATCAGAAGAATTGCAGATGTAAGTGGGGAGGGAGTGGACAAGGGGAGAAAACGTAAAGTCGAGATAGAAAGAAACAAAAGTCTGTGGTGCAGGAAAAGACAGAAACAATGGGTCTGCCTGGGCAGTCCTGTTTGCGGATTTTGTTGAGAAGGTAGGAGCAAGCTGCATAGGGTTGGAGTATTATGAGCTGGGAGGCGTTGTGGAGGAGATCCCCAGAAGAGATGAACTGCCCCAAAATGTATAAAATCCATGGAAAGCAATTGGCACAGATTAAGTCCCCAGCAGTACACTCATCCTGAACAGACGAGGCTGAGGCGAGTATTTGGAGATATCTTTCACCTCTCCTTATTAGATGTGAGATTTCCACCTGCTTCAAGAAGTCCACTATCATTCCGGTGCCAAAAAAAATCAAGCAACATGCCTCAATAACTACTGCCCGTTGACTCTAACATCCATCATTATGAAGCACTTTGAGAGGTTATTAATGGCAGATGTCAACTCTAGCCTTCCAGATGCCTTGATCTGCTACAATTCTCCTACTGTCACAATAGGTCCACGGCAGACACCATCTCCCTGGCCCTACCTCTCCTTGGAACATCTGGACAGCAAAGACACACCTGAAACTCCTCTTTTGTGACTTTAGATCTGCCTTCAACACCATAATTCCAACAAAACTCGTCTCCAAACACTGAGGCCTAGGACTCTGCTCCCTCCTCTGTAACTGGATCCTTGGCTTCCTGACCCGCAGACTGCAATCAGTATGGATAGGCGACAACGTGTACTCCACAATAATCCTCAACACCAGTAAGCCGCAAGCCCTTGTACTTGACCCCATACTATACTTCTTATACAATCATGGCTGTGTGACCAAATTCTGCTCCAATTCCATTTACAAAAGTTGTTGATGACAACACCGTAGTGGGTCAGATCTCAAACAATGACTAGACAGAGTACACGAAAGAGGTAGAGAGCTTGATGGTATGGTGTAAATACATTTGCTCCCTCAATGTCAGTAATATGAATGAGCTGGTCATGGATTTCAGGAAGCAGAATAGAGGACATGCCCCTGTCTGTATCAATTGTGCTGAGGTGGAGGTGGTTGAGAGCTTCAAGTTTCTGAAAGTAAATATCACAACAATCTATCCTGGTCCATCTATGTCGATGCTACAGACAATAAAGCACACTAAGGCCCCTACTTCCTCAGAAGGTTAAGGGAATTCAGTTTGTCAGCATGTCCACAATTATTCTTATCAATTTTTATAATTGCACCATAGGAAGCATCCTGTCTGGATGCACCACAGCATGGTATAGCAGCTGCTCTGCTCAAGACCAAAAGAAATTACAAAGAGTGGTGAATGCAGCTCAGTCCATCATGAAAACCAGCCTTCCTTCCATTGACTCTATCTACAGGTGCCACTGCCTTGGGAAAGAAGCCAACATAACCAAAGACCCCTCCCACCCCTCTTATATTCTCTTCCACCTTCTACCATCAGGCAGAAGATACAAAAATTTGGAAACAAGTACCAGCAGATTTAAGAACAGCTTCTTCCCCACTGTTATCAGGCTTATGAATGGACTTCTCATATATTAGAGTTGATCTTTCTCTGCAGCTGTAACACTATATTCTGCATTCTGTTCTATTATTCTGATGTATTTATGTAAGGTGTGATTTGTCTGGTTAGCGCGCAAAACAATACCCTGTATCTTGCTACATGTGACAATAATAAATCAAATCAAATCAAAAGTGCAACTAGACCACCAAGATGACTAATTTGCTCAGCTATTGAGAATGAAAGCAATTTTGCCATTAACAGAAAATGAGTCTAATTATTGTAACACATATAACTTTAACTAAAAGCAAAGAAAAAAATGGATTTCTACTCTACCACTGTGCAATTTAAACGATACTACTTTAAAAACCTCAAATGTACACACTCATTTATAATTAAGACAGACAAAACTCAAATGATTGGGCACAGGTACGATGTATGGATAAGGAATACAGACAATGTAAATAAATTTCTGAAGACCACAAGCCCATACTTCAAGTGGATGTGGAAGTCTTTTCTTTTTTTTGCACTAATGACCCAACTTTGTCAGTTGGGTGAAGGTCATTCTTTGAATCATTAATTGGTCGGAATTAGGTCTACTCTTGTATTAGAATTCTTTCTTTCAAGTTGCTGGGTCTTTCTGTTCTTCCCACGCAGAGAATGAGAGCAGGAGATATATGGATATTTTCAGAGTGCAGTCTCTGAATGTTTCTGCTCCCTTGGCACTTACACCTTTCCACACTCTGCAGCTGAATCAATTAGAAGGCTGTTGTCAGGGAGAGTTCCCTTCTCTCAAAGACTCTGTTGCCACCCAGTTTCAAATTCTCACCTTCACTACTTCAAAAAGCAACATTGTATTGCAAAGACCTAAAAAAAATGGTAGCACTTAACTTTTAAGTTCCAAAATTCTCCTGGTAATTCAGCTGCATAGCAGTTAAACTTCCATTTCAGTTTATAGTCCTAACAAAGAAAGAATGTTTTTCTTTGTTGCTTTTTTCTCATTTCCAGAATTGCTCTTAAGCACAACTCAACATTTATTTTCTACCATCATCAAATAAACATTAGTCTGATGTTGCAGCACCATTAGTCCTGTGTTTTAACTACTATGCCACGACTTCCCCTGAATGTAGGTCTCTTACAATATTAAGGCTGACCAATAACTGTGGTCATGTTGTCAATCTAATGAGATTCACATATGTAATTATTCATCCCCAATACCTTACGGTATTAAAAAACGAATTTACAATTGAATAGTGTTTTTCATGTACCTCAGGTCCCTAATCTCTCTACAGCAATGAAGTATTTCTGAAAAAGTGTAATCATTATTCTAATGTCATAAACAGACAATGAGAATGCAACAAGGTTTCACAATGGTGATGTGACAAATGATCAGATAGTTTGTCTGTAGGCATTTATTTTGGGAAAAATACTGTTCAGGATATGGGGTCCCTTATGTGTTTTAAAAATTTGCCTCAGGATTTTTGAAGTCTCCTTAAGAGAGCAGATGAGATCTTGGTTTAACATTTCATCCAAAAGACAACACCTACAATCCTACAGCACTCTCTCAAATTGGGACATTTGAATCATATTGATAATGTCAGCAATCTAAGTCATTTATATTAGTGTGGTTAATTGACAGGATAGAAATTTTGTGTCCACTTCCACAGAGGTGAGCATAATGATAATGATATGATGATCATGACTGATATCACATTCTAGTCGGACTTACATAGAATAAGGATATTTAATAAAATTGAGGGAGTTTCTGCACTGAGCTTTCAACACCACCTTAATCAAACAATGTCTTTTATTCCTGTAAGAATCACACAAATCGATAAAATTGGAATTCTTAATTATCTTGATCCATTATTTCTCTGAAGTTGGTAACAAACAACAAGGGTTGTCAGAAAAGAATGACTTACTTTACGCAGTTGTTTGCAGTTGCTTAACTAATATGACTCCAACGAAGCAGCCTGGAAGGACTTCATTGCAACCAAAAAAGCTATGTCTCCTGACACCCAGAAAGGTTCATAATGTACATGTGGAAAAAACACTACAGGTGCTCACTCTGTGGTGTGCCCTGCTAGTAGAAAAACACAGTGATATCCAAATAAACACAATAAGTATGAGTGAACAGCATGGAATGATGTTACTGGCTGTAGTGCCGAGAGTACCGTGCATGCATATTTTGTATATTTGTACTGAGAGCACTTTCAGGGTGTCAGTTGTGGGGTTCTGGTTTGCGATCAGTAATTTGCTGATTTTTAGGTGGTTCGAATTACCCCCAGATCCCTGGTTCTGACGCTGGACTTATTCAGGGAATGTAAAATGAAGAAGGCAGTAGACAGGGCAAAAGAATCTCTGCATTTATTTACAATACAAAAGGTAAGTATGACACAAGAAATATAGGTAAAAGCATTAAACAATGAAATTCTCAAAATTAACTATACAGAGGACAGTAATTAAATACACTGTGAAATTAAGATAACAAGGTGTGGAGCTGGATGAACACAGG
>JAHRHZ010000024.1:25336472-25449367 GCA_024137785.1 Ginglymostoma cirratum
CTGATGAAGGGTCTAGGCCCGAAACATCAAGCTTTCCTGCTCCTATGATGTTGCTTGGCCTGCTGTGTTCATCCAGCTCCACACCTTGTTATCTCGGATTCTCCAGCTTCTGCAGTTCCTATTAACACTGTGAAATTAACACAAGTTAAACAATATTAGAAGCTAAACAGCAGTTTTAATCACAGAAACTTTAATCAGCCTTCCTATCCTTGGGGTCCCTGCACTGTCACCAACTGCCTTCCCCTCCCTACTAGCTAGGTTGGAAACTTTGGGGTCTCGGGAGTTTAAGTTCATCACTAGGGTAAAATGCGATTTTGAAGTACGGCTGGCTGTTCACACTTGCCGTACCTGGTGCCTGAACAAAGACTTAGGACTGTGTAGACTTCAGTCTGATTTGAATCTGCTGATGCAGTTGGAAGCATATTAGATTTATTGCTTGAGTACTTGGTTTTCCTTATTTTCTGGTGGTTTTGCGGCCGGTTTTCACCTCAGGATATGTCTGAGGCCTTGCGGTGTCGGTAGGATTGGTGGTTTTTGGAGGTCGTCAGTTCTTATGTCTGCTGGTCATTGTTGGTGGCTGTTGGTTCCCCTGATGCAGAACAGGCCTGTGTCAATAGGTTTCGGAATTGCTGTCGTGATACCTCTTCCAGAAATAACTCTTGGAAATAGCCGTTGGATTTCTTCTTCTGGGGATTGCTGTTTGGAACGCCTCCTGGGAATTGCTGCCAGGGGAATACCTCTCAGGGAGATAGCTTCTGAAGATCCCGCTTCTGGAGATAGCTGTGGGGATAGCTCTTTAATTGAGGTTGGGGCCTGCAATTATACTCGTTGTGCAACTCTTATCTTCACGCCAAATCTGCACTTACTATTGTGTTACTGGTGTTCCCTTTGAGGTCAGTTGGCTTCTAGACAGTTAAGAGTATGTGTGAATGTATTTTGAAGTTGATTGCCTGATCTCTCTGTGAATGAATATTGATTTAAGTTGAATGTCTGGTATCTGTTTAGGTTCCATAATGTCTTGGCTGAGAAGCCCAAGGTGTAAAAGTTAGTTTCAGTATGAAGGGTCCTGACACGAAACGTCAACTTTCCTGCTCCTCTGATGCTGCTTGGCCTGCTGTGTTCCTCCAGCTCCACACTATGTTACCTCTGACTCCAGCATCGGCAGTTCTTACTATCTCTTTCAGTCTAGATTGTTAGGTCTGGTTGATTGTAGTCTTAGAGTGGAGGTGTAAATTGGACTTTTGGGTTGAACAATTGTTCCAGGCATCTACCTCTGTGTCTGTGTATTTTTCCCAGACCTCATCCCAGCTGCCCCCTTTCTTTTAAAAGTTTTTGAAAAGTCCAGGATTTTGGTCCAGTTTGTAGAATTTGAGGATATTTGCTCAATTCTACACAGCAGGCATTCTTAACAAGAAAATCAGAACAGTAATCATTTTCATTGCTATAGCCTTTGTTGTTAATCTCATTGAAGCGGCAACACATTTTGTGTTATCAGTTAATGTAACTACAAAATACTTTGTTGTCCGGAAATGAGGCAAGACCATAGCTTTCTGAAGAGTCTCCAATTTTGCGTCCATTTCCTCTTCAAAACAGTCGAATACAGAAACACTTTGAAATTGTCAAAAGAAGTTATCAGAGAAGCTACAGCGTAAGCATTAAATATTGTCTTGAATAGCAACAAACAGAGTACATAGTTAAAAGTGGTTGGCTTTCTGTTTGGAAATGAGAAGTCTCCAATCTATGGAATTTTAATTCTGTAGCATGTCTCTTTTATTATTCAAATGTCCCCTGCCTAAGGTTCAGCCTGATTGACAGGCCTGGCTGTGAGTTGGACAAGAGGGCTCTTGAACAGGCAACAGGATCAGGTAGGATTGATCTCTGACCCCTGGGGTGTAGACATTTGATCTCTGACCTGGCGGGAATCAAATCTGTAACCTGGTGATCTATGGTGGATGTGGTGACCACATGTTAGGGACCTTTAGGGAAGGTAGCATATTGAATTGGAATGGCAGGTGAATTGTGCAAGTCATTGCAAAGCATTCTTATATTTGCTGGACCCTCAGGCAGTGCTGCAAAGGTTGTACCATCTTCCTGAATGTCTGCTTCCCTTGCTTCAGTTGCCAGGTTTCTTTGGGCCAGACCACTGTTGACCACTATATAATCTGAAGTCAGGGTAATTCAGAGGCTGAAACCATTGCCTAAATGCTTGAATGAGCAAACTGCTAATTTGCTTCTTTAAGGTTAGCTCTCTATCTCTTGCCCTCCCTCTGTCAAACCCCAACATAGGTAAGCTGAAGGCACAACGCAGTGAAAGTTACAATGTTTATTGACATTTTTAAATCTGACAACGCATCTTTGGAGCTAGTATTCACCCTAATGCTTCTGGTAAGCAGAATGCCTGGTCATTTTGAGTAAAAGGAGGTCTAACCACAAAATTTAACATCCTATGGAAACCTCAGAGAGAGATGGATGGAAAGTATGTGATGCATTTATACAAGATGAGGACCAACCTTACCAAATGTCTTGGAAAGAAATCATGAAGTGAGGTGGCCATACACTCAGGAGGAAAAAACAAGAAACAGTTGAAAGAGGAATTTTAGTGGGAACATCTGGCTGTTGACTTTCACTCAACTTCCTTCAAGATCGGTCTCGCTCCCTCTCCCTGGCCTGATGTAACTCGTTTCCACAACATGTTAAAACCAGCCAGTGTCCTGTACTCAAAAAGCTGCAAACTGCCCTCACTCGGGGACCACAAACGACCAGAGACATTCAAATGAGGCCCAAACCAAGAAGTAGTTTAAGCCTCCTACTGCAGGAGAAAGGCAGTCAGACAACGCTCCTTACTTCACACCCAGGCAGATGTCAGTTCAGACTCATCTTCAGCATACAATTCAAGAAAATCAGCAACAATGACCCTGCCATAAAGAAAACAAGTTATGAGCAATGATGAGAAATGGTCCGCCGTTTCAATCTTGAGAAATGATTAAGTGATGATATATATAAAGTAATAAATTTTAAAATAATGTAAATCCAGAAACTGTAGCAACAGTCAGGCCATCAGAATGGTAGGACATAGATGTAAATTTATGAGTAGTAAGCTTAAAATTGATCCTTAAAAATCTTTATTGAAAAGGTTGAATGAGCAATATAAATAAGCCATAAAGTAAGGTATGAATGTTAAAGGTGCAATTAGATTTTCTTTTCGAAAAATTGAAGTCCAGAAAGAATAAAGTTTAATGGATCAAATACCTTTTGCATGTCCTTAATGTTTGCTCATGGTCTTCTTAGACAGTTTAAGGTGACCTTCCGTATTGAGCTTAGGTAGTGGCAGGGTAAAAGGAGTTTTACTCTGCACCTGTCTCACTTATGCCTATAGCATGTGATACTTACATGTGCATGTCTGAAATGGGAAACGTTTAGTCACCGGCACTAAGTCCAAAGAGCAAAAAAGCAGCACAAAACATCATTGAACATTTGTGAAAGGGAGGCATAGTATTGACAGTGTTAACCATCTTCCCATTATGGCATTAATCAGCATTTATAGTAATAATGCCTGTAAGTTCTTTACATTAAACTTTTTAAACAGCATCAAAGACTATAAATCTCAACACTGCGAATGATTTATTTAGCAAGAGCTGAGAGATAAACATTGAGTCCGGTTTTCTACATAGATATTTGTTTAATTGCTTTATTATCAATCACAGCCATTAGTTGCATGGTTGAAACATAAAATCTGAGACTCACACTAAATAGATGTGAATCCCAAAAGGTTGACTGTATAAATTTGTGCAAAAAAAAGTAACACCAACAGACTGAAAAATCTTCATAAAAAATTACCTCAGGGCAAATTTGATTACTGCAGTTCCCAAGAGTTGTATCGTACAAGGAATTCTACTGGCAAAGCAATTGCTTTGCAATATGCAGGAAACCAAAAACATATCTGAACCAACGTAGAGCAACTGGCACTCCAAGTGAGATTTAAAAGGGACAGAGCATTCTTGCAATTGTATAAGCAATGCAGTTGGAGATTTGAGAAGCAAAAAGAATTTTCCCCTCAGACCCTGCCGCTTACTACAATGTAATGCACATTGTAAATTATGATTGAAGATATAAACACAGCTTAGAGTACACAATTTACAGCTGCCAGAAGCTAACTGGAACTGTGAAGAAGTCTACTGCTTTCCAGTAGCAAGCAATGGTGATAAAAAATACATTCTACTTACAAATAAGATTGTCTTACCCAAGAGTATTTGTTAATTCATTTCAAATGGGTACAATACTGAAAGTGAGCTAGTCACATCTCTTCCATGCCATGGATCATCCTGAAGAACTGAGGCAGTTTTCTGTAATCACCTAGGTGGAAGCATCAAAATTTATTTATAAAACACACGGACTTAGGAAGAACAGATGTTAAATTCCTGACAACCAGAACGGTTGCTTTAGCCAAATTGAACTTTCTATTATCGACACTCAAGTGGATGTGATTGCATGCATCGCATGCATTTTTTCAGCACCCCCAGTTTGTGTTCAATCAGCATTTCTGACAGACTACGTATGGGCTTCCTATAATTTCACAGCTTCTGCCAATACTGTGAGAATGAACACATTCTACTGAAAGGCATTCCTTCATATCAGCCATTAGCCTAACTTGTACTATTGCCTCCACTTCATGCAGCACAGATGGAGTCCATTGGGCATATCATGTCTGTGCAAGCTCCTTCAAAAAGTGGTTTGACTGAATCACACTTTTCCCAAGGCCCTGCAATTATTTTTCCCTTTAAACCCCTTGGCCTCAATTTCGCTAAGATGACTATTATGTAGTACATTATCATACACATCTGATTCAGAATACTCTCCAGTCTTTGTTAGTTCCTCCCTCTCTCTCTCCATTTCTTCAACCTTATCATTTGTTGTGGACCAGACTAGAGTCCCTCAAGATGTTTTAAGAAGGTCACCTAAACCCTAACTTTTTCTTATTTTAATGACAAATGTAACATGCTGTGATCCAGATGCAATTCAACTGGTCAAACTCTCAATGTTAAGTAAAACATAATTTATTTGAACACTATAGTTAAAATTTCAACAAACAAAAGAAGAATTTAGATTAACTTAACTCAATTAGAAAACATAACAGAATAATAGATACAGCAACTATTATTAATTAACTGCTCAAATACAGTGATATCCTATAAATACACCCCTTGGCACAAAGGCAAATTCAGAAAAATAGAGTTGTCACACAGGTAACCCAGTAGCAGAGAGAAACCCCAATATCTAACTGTCATTGAGACAGGGAGAAGATAGCTTCTTTTTCTTCAAAACTCCAGCAGCTTCTGCTCTGTTAAGACTTCAACAGTATCTGATGCTGAATCTCAAAGCTAAAAATACTAGAAATCATTGTCTGTGAGAGCTGGCCACACCCATCCAGGCTACTTCTATTGTTCCAATCTTTTAAAAAAAGCCCAACGCCTCTCAAACTGTTTACTTCACTGACATGTCAACTGAACAGCTTGGCACTTCTGTCTTAAAACTGCTCTTAAAAAAAAGACAAAATATCCTCTTAAAGCTACAGCATCATCACACATTTCAGTTGGTGTTGCCTCAGAGGCCATCTGAGAATGGAGTCCTGACATTCACATTGCCAACTAATGACCATTCACTGTATGTGGGATTGGGCAATAGGAGAAAGGGTGTAAGAATAAGCAGATCATTTCCGTGCCAATAGTCTAGTGCTCATGGGTGTTACAATGATTAATCCTGGGCCCTCAAATATCTATGACCAATATTAATAACATACATGAAGGGGCTAAGTGTACAAGTTTACTCATGATACCAAGTAGGATTGGAAAATAAGCCCTGAGGAGAATTCAGGATGAACTTATTTACACAGAGGCCTGAATTTCCATCCCTGAATCAAGAATACATGGTCAAGAAAATTGCCTATTCTCCCAAACCAAGCTTGGGAGGAAGCACCCCAGAAGGTCAGAGTTCCGTTCCGAGGGTGCAAATGTTAGTAGGTGTAGGTCCCTCTGTCTCCTAAGTATTCAAAATCAGCTAAAAGGGCTTCTGGGTGCAGAACTGTTGCTCTTTAAACAAAAGAAAACATAGCCTTCCACCTCATACCGTCTCATCCCTCATACATTGTTTCGATGTCAATGACTGAAAAGAATTCTGCCTGCAGGAAGTCCACTGAGGTATATAGATAGGAAATTTCTGTGTTCCACAGATTTGAGGTCCTCATTTAATCATTTCAAACTACATCCAGTCCTACCAGGGGGTAAATGGTGGTAGCCAGCAGCCTGGAGTTAATCTCGAGCTGGGGGTGTAGGTATAACTTTACAGTGGGGCAGGGTCGGGTAAGTAAAATATTGCAGTTTCAGCTATCTTTGAGCACCTGCTGGTGTGGCGGCTGCATGTTAAAGAAAATAACTTGAGTCACTTCGAAGAAGATTTTGCAAAAGGACACTCAAACATGTGTTCTGGAGCCTGTGTCTGTAAATGCATAGTTCTCAACATGTGCTCCGGGAATGTGCTCTAAACATTTATGGAGGTCCCTTCTTCATTATAGCAGGCAGTACCATCTCGCAGCAAACATACAATTTTTGCCCCATTTTCCCAAAACCTTCATCGAATTTGGATGGGCTACCAGTATGGAAGCATCAATAACCAACCAACGCAAGTAAATGAACTTATCTAGCAGAGGGTGAGTGGAAGATTCCACTGGGCTCAAAACACCTTCAGGAAACGAGCCATTATTCCTGGGAAAAAAAATGCCTGATTGTAGACCAGGAGGGCCAACACATTAGACAAATATTGAGACCTGATCTGACTTTCATGGGCACAGTTTATGCTGCAGTAGAATCCTCCCATCTATTATGGTGGCCTGTCTGCTCTGGTCTTTTCTTTTTAACTTAAAAATTTTTAAAAGAGAGGGGACTTTATGGTGGAAATTATACCTTTTTCTTTCTCTCTCTCACTCTCTTACCTGAAACAATTAGCTGCATTTCATCCTAAGCTGGAGGATCTATTACTGTTCTGAGAGCTCATCTGTTATTCTAAAGTGGATGGAGAGCATGCCTTACGGCCAGTAATTATCCAGTTCAAGGAAAATCACTGACTGTTCCCACCTAGAGTGGTACTGGGACACTCATTTGACGCTGACACCCAAAACACATTACCTGCAGGCGATTGGACCAGTCGGTGCCATTTATACATCACATGTTCAAGCACAGTCTAAGTTTTACGCCTGGGTCTCAGGATTGCTCTTTGTCCTACAAGTTTCATGAACAATTTATTGAAGTCTTCAAACTGTCCTTCCAGGGCTACAGATGTTATTATTTCAAATCAATAATTTAGTTAGAGGTTACTTAAGAACATACAGATTGGCCCGAAAGTGACAGAGCTAATGAATCAATGATGAGCTTCTTATTTTTACAAATGAATTGTGTGTGTCGATCCAAAAGAATATAATTGAGACACCTATCCCAGCTCTGTTATAATTATACTAAGGTCCTAACTCTGATGCATTCTGTGAGCGGGAACAACTAGGACAATGATATTTGGCTGCAATATTTATCAAGGGAAAATGTTTCTGAAGTCAAGCTATTAATTTTACATGGTTGATGTGGCAGTGCGGTTCTCTGAACTGTGTCAAAAGAGGCTAGTTGTTATTCTCACTGTTCCTTTGAAGAATATTTTTCTCTTCTTTTATCATAGTGCACTTGCCTTGAATTATTAATAATTCAAGATTTTCCTCCAATCTGACCCAGTGGTGATTGAAAAATAGCAAAGCTTGCCTCAACAACTTGTGTTTAATGTCTCAAGCCTGGATTAGCACAGCTATAGTTAAAAAGAGGGGTATTGTTCCATTAGAAGGGAGGGATGGAAAATGAAGAATTGAGTTATTCCATGTAGGCAGAAACCTCTGAATGTAGTTAAAAACTTCATGACCAGCAACCTATTAAAAATGAAAAGCAAACATTTATTCCTTTATAACACATTTAAGAAGAAAAAATAAATCTAATGCTTGATATCTCTGTGAGTCTTTGGGTATAATTTAAACTTTGTGCAGTATTGTGAAATGGACAGCAGAAATACTGTCTTCCTAAATAACAAAGAAAATCAGGACAGTTGCAAACTAAACTAAAAGCAGGAAATTCTGGAGAAACTCAGCAGATCTGGCAGTCTCTGTTATGTTTCTCCAGCAATTACTGTTTTTGTTTCAGAACTCCAACATTCGCAGTTCCTTGTTTTATTGACAAATGAGAGTCAATACAGATAAATGTGAAGTAGCACATTTCCAGTACTGTTTGTAATTCTGGTCACGATATTATCAAAAGGATAAAGAGCCACTGGAAAGGAAGCAGAGATGATTTACAAGAATGATACACATAACAGAAAATGATTGACAGACCAGGTTTCTACCTTTTTTCCTTAAAATCAGTAGGATGAAGAGTGGATTAATAGAAGTTTTTGTGGTTTGAGATAATGGCTCTAATACGGTCACTGCTGGAGACTATGTTGAACGTCACCCAACATGGTGACATCATAATGTAATGGATGGGGGAAAAGATGAGTCTAGCTTGAGATCCGGATGTTGTATCATCTATATCTGCTGATTGGCTGGAAAGGGATATGGGCCAAATGCTGGCAAATGCGATTAGATTAATTTAAGATATCTGATCGGCATGGACATCTCTATGACTCTATAACTAAATATAAGTAACTTTGTACCTGTTGCTATCATGGAATGAATTACAGGCAGTTACCAAGTTTCATGAGAGGCTTCTGTTTGAGGCCAAGGGAAATTTTTCACATTATTTTCTAAAACTCACATCATTACTATGTTCCTGTGGTGCCCACTTGTCATATCTTCCCTCTCATCACAGGATGGAAGTACCCATTACAGCCAGACACATCCATGGATCCCTGGCACCAATGCAATTTTTAAAGCCAAAGAGCTGCTAGCTTGGAGTTACCTTTCACTGTGTACTGTGAGGATACAGAAGCTGTGTGGTGGCACTTCATTGCACATACAAGTGCACATTTGTAAATCTATTGCTACCTATAAAACAATCTATACAACTTGCTCATTCTTTGCCTCATCCAATCTTAGAACTCTACCTAAGGAAGTTGCACTTTTCCCCCAAAGCAAAATTTAGTCTAACATCTTGTCGTTGTTCAATATGGGACTATTTGGGAAGCCATTAAATGATAAAATAAAAAGCATTCACATATATCCAGCAACAGCAAAAGCAAAAAAAAAACAAATAAACAGAAGCTGCAATTGGTTTCAGCAGCGGTGGATTTTGCATGTGTAAAGAGACAGGGACATTGACTTTAAATTTGTTGCTGGCTAAAAGGCAATGAGTGATCACTACACCCAGCTGTCATTTACTGGAAACTGGTGTCTGTTAAGTCTTGATTGGCACTGTGATTGATCTTTCTGTGCTCCTACATGGTAATGGTCCTCCTGCTCAAAGTCCTCTTCTTCCTCCTCAGCAGAACTGATGCCGCTCTCTGATCTCTTCATAGTCCATCAGATCCCCTTGTTGTCTGCTCGGACAAGGACACGGCCCTGATTGCCACTCAACTTGAACTGTACGTGTTCACCAACATGCTTGCCTTCCTTTAGTGATGTGGCATTGGAGCACAAAGTATCAGCCTGTTAGAATTATGCAGCACAATTCTTTTCATCCGACTGATCCGAGAAGAAAAATCTCATCCTTAGCAGGCCTATCATCTGCTCCATGATTGCTCAGGTTAAAGAATGGCTGAATTTTATCTCTGCTTGGCCTCAGTCAGGAGTTGCACAATTGAGTCATCAGTCGTGGTCACGTAAGGTAGCTCTTGTCTCTCAGTAACTATCCTCGTAAGGTATCCAGCTCCTGATGGTTTAGCATATTCTTCCATTTATTGGGACATGAAGGACTCTGACAAGGAGGGCTATGGAATGCCTCAATATGGTACAGGAGTAATATTGATGTAGAAACATGCTGTATAGCCACAGGTCCAGCCCCTTGATTGATGACTAATGGGATGCCATGACAAACTGCCTGGTTTTGTGTCTGCACTTAACATGATAGAAGTACTGTGAGCTTTTAAACTCTGGCTGAGGAGGCAAAGTGCAAAAAGGCAAGGCAAGTAGAGGTGCTGTGGGCAAAGGAGGTGTTAAGTGAATGAGCATGAAATAAGTAAGTACACAGTCGTGAGATGCACCAATCCATGAGCTGGATGTATGTTCCTGCATGCAAAATGATCAGTTAGCTGTATTCCTATGCAAAATGCTAGAGTGCTCCGCTGTGAGCATTCTACAGGGACATCCCTCTGTGACACCTGTCCATTCCTCCATCATTGCTAAAACCTCATCGCTCCCTCCATAGCACATTCCCACATAGTGACATAAGATATATCATCTCTATATATCTATATCTCTATATATCCTTCACCTTCAATAACAACCCCTTTGTCTTTGGTTCTCAACAACCCTGTTGCATTTGAACATCCTTAAAATTTGCTCCATTTGCTACTCCTCTGCCTCTGTCTACATCAGGGTCTTTTCAGGGTCACTAAGTACTGAAATATTAACTGTTTTCTCTCCACATCAACTGCCAGGCTGACTGAGTTTCTCCAGCAAATTCTGATCTCATTTGTCAGTTATTTGTCTATTCTGTAAGTTTACCAATATATTATTACAGCTTGTTGCAGTCCCCTTTAGTACTGCTTATCCTCCCCAGTTTGCTGTCTTCTACAAATTTAGATGTCCTTTAAATGTGTTCTTGATTCCAAAGTTCAAACCATTGGTATAAATTGTGACCAAACATGGTCCATGCACTGATCCTTGTGGAACAGAACTTTCCACCTTCTACCCCTCTGAAAAACTACCTTGTATTCCCACCTTCTGCTTTCTGTCTTAAAGCTAATTAGCAAATTATTCTGCAACTTGTCCCTGATTCCATTGCAGTCATTGACCCTGTTTACTCAGTCTATTAAGGAGCACCTAATCGAAGGTCCTTTACATAAGGTTCATTGACACTATCGAAGCTCAGCAATCAGAACCAATTAACTAGGATTTAATTGGCTCTTATTGACAAAGCAGAACAAAGCATTACTTGCTGATACTTCCATCCCATTACTTGATGCATTTTGATTTGAGGACCACACAAAGCAGCAGGGAAACATCCTCTCACTGGGGACGTGGATGCACACTGAGCTGTTACTCATTCTGCTCACAATATGTAATAATCTTAGATAACAGTTTTGCCTATTTACAGGACAGAAGCAAATTGTTCTCCTAAGAACAGAGAATTTTAAGATGAGTTATTCCAGATTGAGTAAATTTGACAGGATAGCTCGAGAAGGGGTGTTTCACTGGTAAAGTTGTTATACAGCTATAAAGGGACAGAAATTAGCAAAAGAGGAGGGGAAGTGGAGAAGATGTTTATGTGAGCAGTGAGTTATTAATGATCTGGAATACACTGCCTAAAAGGCTGGGGGGAGTACAGCAGGTAGTAACTTTTTCAGATGAACTGAGAAGAAAATCATTGCAGGTAAATGGGGAGAGAGATGGAGGAGCGGAGCTAAAAGCTCTTTTAAAGAGCTTTTATATTTGCAATGGGGCAAAGAATCTCCATCAATACAATAGGTCTCTGTGATTATGTTACCTGCCTGGCAAAAAACAAGTAATTTAGCTCCTGCTAGTGCTCATTCTTTCCTTGAGCCATGTCCCAATTTACTTATCCTCACCAAGTCACCATAACTAATTATTCCTATCTGTCTCATATGTATTGTGCTTCCCCTTAAATGAAATCATGCTATTCTCATTATTTGGACCTTTAAACATTCTTACCACTTTCCAAGTGAAGCAGTTTCTGCTGAGTTCCACATCAGATTTACTGATAACCATCCTGTGCTTTTGGCACCCTGAATCAGACCTCTCCACATTATAGAGGAGTTTGATCAATGCTAAAGAAGTTGGTGAACATCAATATTCCCTCAAATCCATGAAGCTGTACAACAACATAAAAGTCCACATGCAGACCACAATCAAGTGACCCGTAAATCAAATCACAGCAGCACAAAAATATTCATGGGATCACACAATTAAGGAGCTTGTCCAAACTCTAAATAAAACTCACCTGGATGTTGGTGAGCTTCCATTGTCTGAACTTGCAGATTCACTCACATTTTAACATCAGTAAGAATCCTTTCATACCAATGTCTAACCTATGAATCACTAAAGATGGAACGAATTAAAATACCTCATTGTCCTGAAATTCCCACAGTATCATCCTGAATTACTTGTTTTTTGCCAGGCAGGTAACATAATCACTGAGACCTATTGTATTGATGGAGATTCTTTGCCCCATTGCAAATATAAAAGCTCTTTAAAAGAGCTTTTAGTTCCGCTCCTCAATCTCTCTCCCCATTTACCTGCAATGATTTTCTTTTCAGTTCAACTGAAAAAGTTACTACCTGCTGTACTCCCCCCAGCCTTTTAGGCAGTGTATTCCAGATCATTAATAACTCACTGCTCACATAAACATCTTCTCCACTTCCCCTCCTCTTTTTGCTAACTTCTGTCCCTTTATTGCTGTATAACAACTTTACCAGTGAAACACCCCTTCTCGAGCTATCCTGTCAAATTCACTCAATCTGGAATAACTCCACTAAATGTCATCTTAAAATTCTCTGTTCTTAGGAGAACAATTTTTATAGTGCGGCGCTCAAATGTTCTAAGTACTTCAGCTGGAGACCAGCTAAGAATTTATAGAAGCATAGGTTGTTTTCTTCCCCACAACTACACCTCCCCCCCTCACTCCATTGGAAGAGAAATCCTCAGAGGGAGTTATTATCCACAGCATTCCGTTGCTGTGATCTCAGCCTTCCACTGTCCTGCAATGCCATGTTCCCTCAGCACCACTCACTAGATTGACATCCTTCTTTCTCACACTTCTTGCAAGATCTCAATGCCCGCATCACTGCAAGAACCACCAGCAGCTTTCTCACTGGATCCATGTTTTCAACCCTGCTTTTGGGTTAACTGATATTGGTCACATGTGAGTTTGCCTGCAGAAGGGTGTTTTATGCAATGCAGCAACATTTATGTTATCTTCTGCAACGTAAGAAATGGGGCATGAATGAGTCATTGTTGAAAAGTCCAACAGACATTTATTCTGACTAATTATATGTGCAAACATTGTATTCACTGGTATATAGTGTTTGGGCTAGTATTAAGATGTTCGATTACAACAATGGAACATGATTCCAGTAGAGACTATCATGCTTCAAATGATCTGACGTAAAATGGACTATGTAACCTTTATATCCTGAGGTCAGAAATTGTGACAAAGATGATTCTAACAGCATGTCTCTTGAAGGTAAATTGACACAAAAGCAATCATGAAGGGTCTAGGCCCAAAACGTCAAGCTTTCCTGCTCCTATGATGCTGCTTGGCCTGCTGTGTTCATCCAGCCCCACACCTTGTTATCTCGCATTCCCCACTCAACAGGAATAGAATGGGAGGTTCTGGGATCCCGTCCACCCTCCTTACCTCGAAGGCTGCAGTTATGCAAAGACACAGCAAGTATCCGTGCAAACACTTCCCTGGTTAAAAGTAAAATGTTCCAACATTTCACTTGTTTCTCCTATGGATTGCTTCAAGGTTTGAGAACTGTCTTCTCTTTGGTTCTATTTTTAGACACTGAGCATTAGTGTAAGTTTAGAACCTGTTTGTGAGTGACCGGTGAAGTCAGGACTCCCTTTCCGGTGAGTGTAGAGACCAACGCTGCAACAACTTTCCCACAATCATGAACTCCTGGAAACAGGAGATCCTGCATTATGTGCTTGGGGATAGATTCCCACTTAGGTTTAGGATTCAGATTTCTCTTCAGTTTTATTGGAGTTGCACTGAGTTGGAATGTAAGTGAACAGTTCCCGTTGCCGGCTGTTAGCGGTAAGTTGCCAAGCTGCCGACAGCTGATATACACTGATTCTAGCTTAAACCTAACTAAAGTTAAGAGTAATACCCGCACACAGCAAGAGTTAAAGTTGCGGCATCTTTCCAGATTAGGAAAGATCCATTTGTCTGATGGCACAGCCAGGGTTTAATTAGAATTCACAATCAATCTTGTCTAAATATTTCACTCAGAGGGTGGTGAGTTTTCAGAATTCTTACTTTAATGTTCTTTTGAGGCTTCATCAGTGATTATTTTCACGACAGAGATCGATAGATTTCTAGATTTTAAAGGTATCAAGGGATATGGGAGTAGTGCCGGGAAATGGCATTGAAGTAGAAAATCATCAATGATCTGGTTGAATGCCAGAGATGGCTCAAGGGGCCAGCTGACCTACTCATTTATCTATTTCTAACATTCCTGATGTGTGTTGGTATCTATTTAAGCAACACTTCTGAATTAGAATCTCAGAAATAATTTGCTTTATTTCCGTTATTTCTACTTCAATCGCTGTTGTGAGAATTGAAATATTCACTGGTCTTGAAAAGAGAGAGAAGAATGCAGTGCAGGCTGAGGGAATAATTTGAGTATTTCGCCTTGTTGGAAGATTTTTTTCAGTCTTTTCTCTACACACCACTTTCAAAGAACAACAGAAACTGAAAGCTCACTGTGCCACTCATCCCTTCTCTAATTTATTTCACAAATGCCCAGCTGAGTAAACTCAGTTTTATTGTCTGGTGAGTAAATGTTGACAATTGAAATTTGATAGGAAATATGCTCATGAATAGAACTTGTTCAGCTCAGACTAAACTGGTCACCAAAACAATCATATTCTGCAACTTTACTGAAACTTAAAATGATTTTAGTATGCATTCCATATCAAATTAAAGATCAGTAAACTAAGGAGAAATATTTAGCAGATCAAAAACAAAACCCAAACAATTATTAAAGTGTAACAAGCATGGGGCTGGATGAACACAGCAGGTCAAGCAGCATCATAGGAGCAGGAGAACTTGACGTTTCGGGCCTAAACCCTTTTTCTGATGAAGGGTTTAGGCCCGAAACGTCAAGTTTTCCTGCTCCTATGATGCTGCTTGACCTGCTGTGTTCATCCAGCCCCATGCTTGTTATCTTGGATTCTCCAGCATCTGCAGTACCTTTTATCTCTGATACAATTATTAAAGTGTGCTGAGTTTAAAAAATAAGTTTACCATAAAGCAGATTGATCACCACATGTAACCCAGGTTGAGTGTTGCTGTTTTAAGGATATCTTAGAGGTATCAAGGGTCTAGAAGAGTTGCACTAACTGGGAAAGAATTTAGCATGTTATCCTCTGGTGATTTGTCAAATGTGCCTGTGTTGGGAACTACCAGAGTAAGGATGGCTTTTTTAATCAGCTTCATGGGTCTCCAGTTTGCTTCATTTCTTCTTTGTTAAAACTATCAGATTTTTTAACCATATCCTCTCCAAATCTTGCCACCCCAGGCAACTGCCGAATTTGTCTATTAGTCACTCCAGCTTTATTGAAGCATTAGCAAGCCTCTGCCCAATTCTTGAGCACAGTACAGATATGACTGGTTCAGTTAAACTTCTGGTCAGTAGTGGCTTTCAAGAAATGAGCCAGAAATTCCAATAGTGGAGACAATAGTTGTAGATGTATAGTGTGGAGCTATGCATTGGGACCATGTGCAAATACCATCATAGCTGACTTGTCTGGGAAGTTGAAATTGCAATCACCTGGCATCTGGAATCTTTTTTAAAAAGTCATCTCCAAGTTACTATCAGAGACTTGGGAGGACACTGACTCACTAAAGCTTAATAGTTACCCAAAAGAAGTTAGAGGATTAAGTTCTGGTCTTACTCCCGGGAACAATTAAACTGAACTCCTGACTTGGGACGTTTTACAGGACATTGGCGAAGCTTCTTCTGGAGTATTGTGTCCAGTTCTAGTTGCCCTGTTATAAGAAGATTATTATGGAGAGGGTTCAAAAGAGATTTACCAGGATGTTACTGGGAATGGAGGGTTTCAGTTATGGGGAGAGGCTAGATAGGCTGGGACTTTTTCCATTGGAATCTTGGGGGTTGAGAAGTGACCTACTAGAAGTCTATAAAATCCTGAGGGGTGTAGATAGGGTGAATGTCAGGTGCCTTTTCCCTAGGGTGGGGGATTTCAAGACCGGGGGCATATGTTTAAGGTGAGAGGAGAAATATTTAAAAATACATGAGGGGCAACTTTGTAAACAGTTTGAGCGTGGAATGAACTTCCAGAGGAAGTGATGGATGCAGGTACAGTTACAATGTTTTAAAGACAATTAGATTAGTACATGAATAAGAAATATTTGGAGAGATATGGACCAAGCGTATATGGTCAGCATGGACTGGTTGGACCAAAGAGACTGATTCTGTGCTGTCTGACTCTATGACACTATCCCTTCATCTATTTGCCACACCCTCACCACCCTCATACATCTGTCACTCTACTCTTGAACTAACCTTACACACTTTGCCTTCTTTCAGTAGCTTTCAAAGTGGCTACAGGAACTTTAAACCATAGAATAATCACTTCCTGCAGAAAAAAAGAAATGTGGTTTTGACTTTGCTCCTGTAGATTCCTGGATTCAAGTATGCTGCTTCAGGTGAGAAGGCACCTGCCAAGAAAATTCCCAGGAAAAATGCATTTGTAAATGTCTACTTTTTTGTCTGATTAGGAGAATCTGGGCCAATATTGTTAGTGGAAGACATGGTACTGTCAAAAGTCAGAGGATAGGGCTGGCATTTATTCTTTACCATGATGGTTACTACACAATGTTGTGAAATTGATATCTTCCACTTGTCAACCCGAGAACGGATGTTATTAAAAGTTCTGGAAAAAGCTGCCATGTTATTTCATTATCACCGGAGCTGAATATGTCAAAATAGAAATGTCAGCAAAAAAAATCTCCTATCCTACAGGAATATCATTGGTGAAAACAATAATGTAGCATGAATACCATGGTATTGTCATAAAGCTAACCCTATAATAAGACACTTTATTACTGAAATGTTTGTTACAATAGTATTGAGTACATAAGTTGAAAATTGAATCATTTTGTGAACCTGCCAGTAATTAATAATGAATACAAAAATGTACCAAAATGTTCTAATTTTAGCACAAGTTAAAATAATCAGCTCCTGCCTAGCTACTTACATGGCAAGAAAGGCTGTTATGAATTTCATGAACTGTGGTAATCATTTGAACAAGAATAGTTCATCAATTTCTATTGGAACACCATTGAGTTACAACATATTACAAATCCAAGTTGTCCACTTGAGCAATTTTTCACTTTTGCGCTTTGGCAAAAGCAACCCAACTTTGTTCATTTTAGTAGAAAAGTTCAAATTCAGTTGGTCATGACTTACATATGGCAATTTAATAGATACAGGAGCTTAAGACAAATCAGAAATAAAAGAAAAATCTATGTTTACCCCTGCTGTGCTAATAACTGTGGTAACTTTGTCATGTCTGGGCCAGAAGTTTTGGGTTCAAGTCCCACCCTCCCCAGAGGTACATCATAACCTGTCAGAAATGATTGATTAAGAATTTGTCCCTGTTGGACAGGAGGTGGTGCTTTCTACAGAACAGGGACGATTCTGGATTTTATAAATAACCTAAACTCGGTACTATTATGTTAGTCACAGAACAAACTATCACAGAATGCAATGTAATTTAACTTTAGTTCTGGTTACTTGAGTAGCTCAGATTAAAATTACTCTACTATCGTGAGCCTTACCTTCAGCTGCTTTGACAGAAAGTATTGGAATTCCGTACTCAAACTTCTCTAACTCTCTCTCCCTTCCTTATATTGCCTTTCTCACCAAATTTCCAGACAACTATCCCTATGTGACTTGGTGTCAAATAATGTTTAATAATGCTGCTACAATTTACTTTGGGAGGTTTAAAACATGCAAGCACTTGTTGATGCTGTAAATGTCATACATCTCTCCCAATTAACAGGCAATTGAATTACCATCATTGGTCACACAATATCACCCAAAATCAAAATTACCACTCAGAAATAAAACACTGAAGATGCCTCAAGTCTGATGCTTGGAAGAAGAATGCTGGAGAAATTCAGCAGGTCTTCTGAAAAGGAGTTTTACTGGATTCAAAACATTACCCGCTTCTCTCTCTACAAAAGCTGCCAGACCTGCTGTATTTTTCTGGCACTTTCCACCTCTGTTTCAAATTACCTCTGTTAAGACCATAAGACCATAAGACATAGGAGTGGAAGTAAGGCCATTCGGCCCATCGAGTCTACTCCGCCATTTAATCATGGCTGATGGGCATTTCAACTCCACTTACCTGCACTCTCCCCATAGCCCTTGATTCATTGCGAGATCAAGAACTTATCAATCTCTGCCTTGAAGACATTTAACGTCCCGGCCTCCACTGTGCTCCGTGGCAATGAATTCCACAGGCCCACCACTCGCTGGCTGAAGAAATGTCTCCTCATTTCTGTTCTAAATTGACCCCCTCTAATTCTAAGGCTGTGCCCACGGGTCCTAGTATCCCCACCTCACGGAAACAACTTCCCAGCGTCCACCCTTTCTAAGCCATGCATTATCTTGTAAGTTTCTATTAGATCTCCCCTCAACCTTCTAAACTCTAACGAATACAATCCCAGGATCCTCAGCCGTTCATCGTATGTTAGGCCTACCATTCCAGAGATCATCCGTGTGAATCTCCGCTAGACACGCTCCAGTGCCAGTATTGTAACTTCTTTTGGCTATGTAGGTTTCTTACAGTGGAATGTTTTGTAGATTACATGATTCGTGATATAGGTATGAACAGATAAATACATGCATAGAAAGACATGTACATATTTGTAACATATATTATGCATACAAAACCAATAAATGTGTCATCTGCAGTTTTTCATGCCTGTCAGCTATCACAGCCATTTCCACAAGAATGTAAATTTCTGCCACTAGCTGGTACATTGTCCTGTGGGATGAGTAACATATTTTTCCATTGGGCTGATGGAATTCAGCATTATAACCCAGGAAGAGTATAGTGAGACCAAAGAACTTAAGTAATGATATATTCACGTTTGTCCTCGTATAGTGTAGAATCTAGGTTATTTTGTTTAATAATTACCTGGACTGCTTAAATACCTAAATACTCGAGAGAAAAGGTACAGGAATGTTTGAAAATTAATCTTGAAGATGACAATATAATGCACTTCACTGAGGAAAAGCAAAATCGGTCTTAATTTCTGGTCATTCTCCTGCACATCATGTGTTATTTTTAAATCTTCATCCTTGTTTTCAAATCCCTACATTATTTCTGTCAACTCTTCTATCTCCAGAACCATCAGAAATATCTGTAGTCATCTAAATATAGCGTCTTAAGCATCCCCAGTTATATTCGTCCAAGGAATTTCCAAACCCGCCTCTCATTGAGAGGGGAGAGTGTCAGTTTGGGAGGCAAATTGGCCTCTGTGCAGAGATAAACCCCCTAATGGAAACTTTGCATTGAGATCCTAATCATGTTTCACCTCCAACTCTGCTTTCACTGTGATCAGATTGAAGAACATTAGTTGTGTAAATGAAGCGTTCTTTAACCATCACTTTGAATTGCCCAGCTAGATTCCCTACTGGCCAGAATGTTGCTAGAGTCGAAAGGATGAGTTCACAGTAGTAAGAACTTGTGCAGTGAAACTGACGAGTTGGGAAAAGCTTCAGCCATGACCATGATTAAGGGTCTTGTTCAAAGCATTCCCTCTCTCTGAGTGCTTTCACTTATTGAAAAGTGATGACCAGCTTCTTGGAAGGCACTCTCAGGTACACTGTCAATTAAGGCAGCTACTGTCAATAGATAAGCTTGATGACATCACAAGAAGTGATGTCAGGTCATGTGACTGAGTGCACAGAAGGACTTAGTCCATGATAGTCATGTAGGAATTGTCCCCTGCTCTGTATATTGTGAATACTGTTCAATGAACAGTTCTGGTTACTAAGATCATCTTCTGGCATGCTTCTGAGATTTGCCAAAGCCAGGAACAGTTTATGCAGCTTAAGATATCTTTCATCTCTCAAGCAACAAGAGGAATAGAGACACCACCTCCTCCAGATGTTTTCCACCTCTTATTAAGTTCTGTGCTCACTCTTTCTGCAAGCAGACAATGCATAGAATTGGAAGTATGAGAAATGAATTTTGTGGAGAGAACAAGGTCTTGAGGTTGGTTGGCTCGCCGAGCTGGTTTGTTCTTTCACAGACGTTTCGTTACCCTGCTGGGTAACATCCTCAGTGCAGCCTCTGATGAAGCATCACTGTGTTTTTCGCCTGGTTTTTAAACTCTAGGGTCCATTGAGATGGATTGCCTCACTTCCGGTTTTCCCTTGTAGTGGAATGTATATGAGGTCGAGTTCAATGTGTTTATTAATAGCATGCTTCGTGGAGTGCTAATCTCTTGGAGTCAAAATCCTGGGACAGGCTAGGCTGCGACAGGCACGAGAGTTCCTAGAAACCTGGCACTCCACGAAGCATGCTATTAATAAACACATTGAACCCAACCCAATATACATTCCTCTACAAAGGAAACCCGGAAGTGAGGCAATCCATCTCAATGGACCCCAGAGTTTAAAAACCAGGCGGGAAAACACGCTGACACTTCATCAGAGGCTGCACTGAGGATGTTACCCAGCATGGTAATGAAATGTCTGCGAAACAAGAAACCAGCCCGGCGAGCCAACCAACCTCAACACCCAAAACCCGATCTACAAATCTACTCCAACGCAAGGTCTTTGTGGAGACTCCAGGAGGCAAGTCCAGTAAAACTTCCAAGTGACACATCATTGTCTGACCTGCCTTATCCACTTCAAAATGAAGCTCTAGTACAGGCTATTTTGCATTTCCAATTATCAATGGCTTTTGCCCTCTGTGAAGCACAGTGTCAAGAGGGCCATAGGTTGACTATATATGTGAGTGTGTGTGCTGTGCAGATAGGGATGTAGAAGTACCTCACCTAATATTTTTCTGCTTAACTACAAAGTTGCCTTTTTGAACAGAGGAGAAACGAATGATGCTTTTGCACTCCAAATAAATGAAATGGAATAATTGACAGGTACTTTAGGGAGTGCTGCCCAGTTCACTGTTTACCAGCTCCCTGGTTCTGACACTGGGCTTATGTATGTAGTGTGGTGTGGTGGAAAATCACTGGATGCAGATGTTTCAAAGGCCAAGAAAACTCTGATTTTATTAAACAAACAAGCAAGATTAATATATTTATAAAGCAAGAAAGTGAATATCAAATTGAACACCAACCCCCGCCGCCTCTGACTGAGAATGTCTCCCAGTTAATTAAATACAGTCAGTAAAATAAATACAATGGGTGACTATTAGTATACTAGTAGGGGGAAAGAGAGACAGACAGAGTTACCTGTTCTAATCCACTTCCCTTCCTCAGAGATGCCCTACACCATTGACCCCAAACCCCCCTTCCCCTGTCTGTGACTAGCCCAGCTGGGTTAGAGGTCTCAATGACCTTAGGTTCTGTCCATAGTCGTTTGCTGTAGCTGGGACTCCGCAAAGGGCCGCAGGTACCAATAATCGTCTGTCAATGCGGTTGAACGCGTGGACCCGGCCTGGTGAGTACCCTGATTTTACTCCTCCTCCTGGTTGTCCTTGTGAGCGGGTTGTTGTTGCGGCTGGTGGAGAATGTTGCTGGTGTTGCCCCGGTTGGTGCTACATGTCTCAGGATGCCTTCAGTCACCTCCAAACATTGAGTTGAGGTTTGTAGTTAGTTTTCAGTAGTTAGTCTCGCTGTACTGGCTCCGCGGTGCCCCACTCACAGTGCAGGATTCTTGCTGTCTTTTCTTGCTTCTCTCTCCTTTTCATTCACTTTTAGCTGCACCTTCCACTTCACTCTCTCTCTCCTGCTGGACTCAGGGTCTCCAGTTATACCCCACTGCAGACCCCCCTTATCACCTGCCAAATCTGTGAGCTATTGTTCCTCCTTTCAGGCTGAAAAGGTTTCCTGAGTACTGAAGTGAGCGATAATCGTTTATCGATTGGAAAGAATGGTTTTGATGGGTTTGGAATGTCTGGCATTTCCTTTGGACTGGTGTCAGTTCAGTTCACATAGTGGTGTGAAGGTTCCAAGGTGAAACAGGTTTTCATGTAGCACAATGGTGTGGAATGTTCACTAACTGAGCACTGATTTGGAAGTGAATGATTTGATACCTGCGTAGGCTCCAAAGGGTCTGAAATTGTTGAGGTTATTATTTCTTGTAGGCTGGCTTGAATTGTTTTAGCTGAGGCATGAATGGGAGGTTTTCCTTTTGGTTTCACTTAGCTAGCCCCTGTCCCAGACATCTGCCCCTGGCCTTGTATATTTTCCCCAGTCTGTTCCAGCCAGCCTTTTCCTGGCTCAGTTGCAGCTCCTGGTTCTTGGAGTTCCAGTGACTTTAATCCAATATACTATAATTACCATTACTTCTCCCTTGAGAGGGTTGTTTTAAGTCCAGGGTATGTCCAACAACTGATGGGGATTTTTGGCCCAGCTCACAGTACAAACACAATCAGCAGTTTATTGAGCATATTGGCAGCACTGCAGCTCTCGCTAAACGACTTCTCCATAGTAATGCCTTTTCTCATTCCTCTTGTGCCTTTAGATTTTACAATAAGTCGTTCAGTCTGTCAGATCATCCTTCCTTTTGTGGTTAGAGTTGGGAAAATCGTCACTTCGGAAAAGCTGGGATAATGGTCATTCAACAAATGCATGACAAAGTTAAACATTTTGTCGTAATAGGGATTTACCACTTTCTGGGTGAAGAATTTCCTCCTCATTTCTATCTTCCTGACCCTTCTCCTGAGATTATGTCTCCCATTCTAGAGTCACCAGTCAGGGGAAACCTTATGTACATCCACACTGTAAAAACTGCCCTTGTTCTTTGAAGCTCCAGAGATACAAACCAAATTTCCTTAATGTTTCACAATAAAATAACCCAGCCATTCCAGGGATTAATCTGGTTAACATGATGCACCTCCCCTAGAACAAGTCTATCCTTCCTTAGATAAAGGGAACAAAACCATACAAAGCAGTCCAGGTGACATCTCACTAAGGATCTATGGTAAGACCTTTTCAGATCTGTACTCAGGTGCCCTTGATATGATTGCTAATTTTTAGTGATTCACGGACAATGGCACTTAGATCGCTTTGGAATATATACTTCCTATTCTCTCACCATTCAAGAAATATTCTGCTTTTCTGTTTTTCCAAAATCAGGGATGTAATTCACACTTGCCTGAATGGGTGCACCTGCAAAAATTTTCCAAAGTGAATAATTTTCTATTCTCATTTTCTTCCACCTGTCATGTTCTAGACAATTCCCTTAGCTTTTCCAAGTCCTGTTGAAGTCTTCTTCCATTCTTTGCACAGCATATGTTCAACGCAGTTCCATGTCATCAGTAAATTTATTATAACTGGTGTGGTAAAGAATATCTAATTTTGACTACTTTCCCACAATTATAAGGTCAGCTGTTTTTACCTCCATAACACCACCCAACTCCACTCCACCATCAGTACATTTTCCCCTGCCATGCCTTTTTACCTTTAGGCCTGACCGTTCCAGTGCACTGCAGGCCGACAACCATATATTCGAACATTTAAAGTTGAGGTTGTCCGAAACTGTGCTGCTTTTGTAGTTATTACTGGCAAAGTTTGTTCACCTATTAACCAATTCTTCTCACAGTCAAACAGTGCTTAGTTCAAATCTCTCTTTGGCCTCCCTGCAGACTACCTCTGTATTCTCCTGTAGTCCATCAAACATTCAGGCTATCTGCACACATCAAATTCTGGCTCCCAAGCATCCCTGATTGTTATTGCTCAGCTTGTGGTGGCCAGGGCTTCTGCTATTTAAGCTTAAACTCTGACATCCATATCTTAAAGCTCTCTTCATCTCTCGGCTACCTTCCCTGGTATCTCCTTTGTGGTTGAGTCTCTAATTCTTAAAAAATACTCAATGGGATTCAGGTGTCATTAGCCAGGTGAGAATTTTTCTTCATCTCTAGTTTTCCTTGAAAAGGTGGTGATGGGCTACTTTCTTGAATCACTGCTTCTAATTGGTGTAGATATATTCACAAAGTCATTGGCGAGGCAGTTCTGGAATTTGATCCAGTGTCACTGAAGGAACAGCAATATATTTCCAAGTCAGGATGGTGAGTGGCTTGGAGAGAAACTTGCAAGTGGTGGTGTTCCCATGTATCTGATGCCTTTGCCCTTCTAGTTAGTAATATACATGAGTTTTGAAGGTGCTGCCTAATGAGCCTTGGTGAATTTTTGCTGTACATCTTGTAAATGGTACACACCACTGCTGCTGTGCCTTCGTGGTGAGGGGAGTGAATATTTGTAGATATGATGTTAATCAAGTGGGCTGTTTTGTCCTAGACGGTAACAAACCTCTTGCATGTTTTTGGAGCTGCACTCATCCAGGCAAGTGTGAATTACATCCCTGATTTCATTACACTCCTGACTTCTGCCGTGAAGGTGATTGACAGGCTTTAAGAACTCAGGAGATGATTTACTCACATCAGGATCTCTGTCCTCTGACCTGCTCCGGTAGCCACAGTATTTGTATGGCTAGTCTCGATCTGTTTCAGGCCAATCAAAGCTGCCAAGATGTTGATAATGGGGGAATTCAGTGATGATAATGCCATTGAACGTCAAGGGATGATGGTTAGATTCTCTTTCATTAGGGAATTTCTTTCATAAAGTTTGGGATATAAGATTAATGCTGATTTTGGAAATTAAACGCACGTCTTGTTAGCTTCCAGTTAGAAAATTTGATTAGACCCAGTGGTCTTTGAGGCTGACATTTATAACAGATTATCTATAAATGCCAACTTTCCCAAAGATATGCAATCTATTTCAAAATCCTATGACGTGAACATGAACCCATTATATTCTTGGACATGTTCAATGATATTTTTACAGCCCAGTAATAGTGTCAATGGTTCATCCTTTTGCCTTAGCACAGAAAGATTAACACATAAAGTACTCATCGCCTTCCAAAGAGCAAGCAAGAGATTTTTTTGTCCTCTCGTTGAACATATCCTCCTTTCATGACCTATAAAATAACGTTATTTCTGCAATCTCTAGAGCAGAGAAGTAAGTTCCTATCTTTTGAACTCCTGGGTCATGTGGCTATTTCATTATGTCATTACGGTGGTGAGTCTTAGAAGGATTTGTATCTTTGGGAGGTTCTAGATGTATTGAAGAATCTAAGCTGTTGCTAAGGTTACCTTTTTTATGTAACATTTTGTGAATTATTAATGCTAATACACTCAACACAAGATTGAACATAATTGTTTTTCTGTAGATATTGCTATCATGTGATCTCTTGTGTTACTACTGATGTAGTTTGACTATTTACATATTTGGATACTAACCCTTTAATGTGCATCCCCGACTTTGTATTCCTCCCACATTTTATTTTTGTCAATGTTACTGAACCAGCTTGTGATCGCAAACTGAAAGTTGTACAATAAGTATTCCAGCAAAGTAACTCTTGGATAATAGAATTTTTTTTTGCCTTATTGCAAAGAGATTATTTGATCTACACTCGTATCATTACACTTGGATCATAAACAATTTTGTTTTCCTACTGCTGTGGAGATCCCTCATCTTTTCTTCATGCTACAGATCACCCAACAGTGAAATGTTTGCGTTCAGTGACTTTATTCTCAATTAGGCCTCCTCAGAATAACATATTGCTTTGCAAGAGTTTTCTCTCTTGCGTTGTGTCATGTGAGTAAAGCAGGTTTGAATTGTTTCTGGATCCTATCTGTGAAAGCTGACAATTACCTTTTTTATTTAGAGCCAGAAGTGTCTCTTCAAGTGTATTTATAATAACTTGCTCTATAATAATGTTGTTCTGTGAATTTCCTACATTGCCTCCCTAATCTAGGGTTTTACATCTCTCTGTATAATTGTTTTGGTGCCGTACTATTGTAGCTTAGCCCATTTATTTGGAACGTTGACTTCTTTTCTCTTTTTCTGGTGACTGATTATTTCTGACTGCCTCCTAGGAGTTTCACCTTTTGTTTTACTTCATTCGTGATTTGAGTGATGGGCTAACTTGTCATCTAATTGTAATCTCTCAAATGGTGTTAAGTAAGGAGAACATACTCTCACTGGAAAGAAGGACACCAAGCAGAAGGTCAAAAATGAAGCAGCTAGTGGCTAAAGAACAAAATTTGAAGATGGCAAATTTGTTTATGCAGCGAATTATTACGATTTAGAATGCAATGCCCGAAGGAATGGAGGAAGCAGATTTAAAAGCAACTTACAAAAGGAAATTGGGTAAAAACTTGAAAAGTGAAGAAGTGTGCGAGTCTCCAGAGAAAGAGCAAGGGTGAAACTAATTGGTAGCTTTTGAAAGATCTCATTGTCCCAACATAATATTATCACGAACCATTAAGTGAAACAGAACATAGAACATAGAACAATACAGCGCAGAATAGGCCCTTCAGCCCTCGATGTTGCGCCGACCTGTGAACTAATCTAAGCCCATCCCCCTACACTATCCCATCATCATCCATATGCTTATCCAAGGACTGTTTAAATGCCCCTGATGTGGCTGAGTTAACTACATTGGCAGGCCGGGCATTCCACACCCTTACCACTCTCTGAGTAAAGAACCTGCCTCTGACATCTGTCTTAAATCTATCACCCCTCAATTTGCAGCTATGCCCCCTCGTACTAGCCGATGTCATCATCCTGGGAAAAAGACTCTCACTGTCCACCCTACCTAATCCTCTGATCATTTTGTATGTCTCTATTAAATCCCCTCTTAGCCTTCTTCTCTCCAATGAGAACAGACCCAAGTCCCTCAGCCTTTCCTCATAAGACCTTCGCTCCAAACCAGGCAACATCCTGGTAAATCTCCTCTGCACCTTTTCCAATGCTTCCACATCCTTCCTGTAATGAGGCGACCAGAACTGTACGCAATATTCCAAGTGAGGCCGCACTAGCGTTTTGTACAGTTGCAGCATGACATCACGGCTCCGGAACTCTATCCCTCTACCAATGAAACCTAACACACCGTATGCCTTCTTAACAGCACTATCAACCTGGGTGGCAACTTTCAGGGATCTATGTATCTGGACACCAAGATCCCTCTGCACATCCACACTACCAAGAATCTTTCCATTGACCCAGTATTCTGCCTTCCTATTATTCTTCCCAAAGTGCATCACCTCACATTTATCTGCATTGAACTCCATTTGCCACCTTTCAGCCCAATTCTGCAGTTTATCCAAGTCTCCCTGCAACCTGCAACATTCTTCCACACTATCCACCACTCCACCGACTTTAGTGTCATCTGCAAACTTACTAACCCATCCACCTATGTCTGCGTCCAAGTCATTTATAAAAATGACAAACAGCAGTGGTCCCAAAACAGATCCTTGTGGCACACCACTAGTAACCGGACTCCAGGCTGAATATTTTCCATCAACCGCCACTCTTTGCCTTCTTTCAGAAAGCCAGTTTCTAATCCAAACTGCTAAATCTCCCTCAATCCCATGCCTCCGCATTTTCTCCAATAGCCTACCATGTGGAACCTTATCAAAGGCTTTACTGAAGTCCATGTACACCACGTCAACTGCCCTACCCTCATCCACATGCTTGGTCACCTTCTCAAAAAACTCAATGAGGTTTGTGAGACACGACCTGCCCTTGACGAATCCATGTTGACTATCTCCAATCAAATTGTTGCTTGCTAGATGATTATAAATCCTATCTCTTATAATCCTTTCCAAAACTTTTCCTACAACAGATGCAAGGCTCACTGGTCTATAATTACCTGGGTCATCTCTACTGCCCTTCTTGAACAAGGGCACAACATTTGCAATCCTCCAGTCCTCTGGTACTAAACCTGTAGACAATGACGACTCAAAGATCAAGGCCAAAGTCTCCGCCATCTCCTCCCTAGCTTCCCAGAGAATCTTCAGAAAAATCCCATCCGGCGCAGGGGATTTATCTACCTTCACACCTTCTAGGATTGATAACACCTCCTCCTTACTAACCTCAATCCTTTCAAGTCTAATAGCCCGTATCTCAGTCTTCTCCTCTACAATATTCTCCTTTTCCTGAGTGAAAACAGATGAGAAATATTTGTTTAGCACCTCTCCGATCTCCACAGGATCCACACACAACTTCCCACTTCTGTCTTTGACTGGCCCTATTCTTACCCTAGTCATCCTTTTATTCCCCACATACCTATAGAAAGCTTTAGGGTTCTCCTTAATTCTACCTGCTAATGACTGCTCATATCCCCTCCTTGCTCTTCTTAACTCTCTCTTTAAATCCTTCCTAGCTAATCTGTAACTCTCCATCGCCTCATCTGAACCATCTCGTCTCAATGTCACATAAGCCTCCCTCTTCTGCTTAACAAGAGATACAATTTCTTTTGTAAACCAAGGTTCCCTTACCTTATCACTTCCTCCCTGCCTGACAGGGACATACCTATCAAGGACACGCAATATCTGTTCCTTAAACCAGCTCCACATTTCGATTGTCCCCATCCCCTGCATTTTGCTCCCCCATTCTATCCCTCCTAAGTCTTGCCTAATCGCATTATATTTGCCCTTCCCCCATCTATAACTCTTGCCCAGTGGCATGTTCCTATCCCTTTCCATCGCTAAACTAAACGTAACCGAATTATGGTCACTCTCTCCAAAGTGCTCACCTACCACTAAATCAAACACCTGGCCTGGTTCATTATCAAGTACCAGATCCAGTGTGGCCTCCCCTCTTGTCGGCCCTTCGACATACTGTGTCAGGAAACCCTCCGGCACACATTGGACAAAAACCGATCCATCTGATGTACTAGAGTTATAGCCTTTCCTGTCAATGTTGGGGAAGTTAATGTCTCCCATAATGACCACCTTGTTCCTTTCACTCCTGCCCAGAATCGTTTTGCCGATCCTCTCTTCCACATCCCTGGAACTTTGCGAAGGCCTATAAAAAAATCCCAGCAGTGTGACCTCTCCTCTCCTCTCCTGTTTCTGACCTCAGCCCATACCACCTTAGTAGACGAGTCCTCATCAAAAGTTCTTTCAGCCACCGTTATACTGTCCGTGACTAACAAAGCCACACCTCCCCCTCTTTTACCACCTTCCCTGATCTTTATGAAAGATCTAAACCCTGGAAACTGCAACATCCATTCCTGACCCTGCTCTATCCACGTCTCCGAAATGGCCACAACATCGAAGTCCCAGGTACCTATCCATGGTGCAAGCTCACCTACCTTATTCCGGATACTCCTGGCGTTGAAGTAGACACACTTCAAACCAGCTTGCTGTCTGCCAGCACACTCCTGTGACGGTGAAATCCTGTCCATGTCCTCCCTACTCTCATCCTCCTGCGTACTGGAACTACACCACAGGTTCCCATGCCCCTGCTGAGCTAGTTTAAATCCACCCAAATAGCACTAGCAAATTTCCCACCGAGGATATTAGTACCCCTCTGGTTCAAGTGAAGACCGTCCTGTTTGTAGAGGTCCCACCTTCCCCAGAATGAGCCCCAGTTATCCATATACCTGAAACCCTCCCTCCTGCACCATCCCTGCAGCCACGTGTTCAGCTGATATCTCTCCCTGTTCTTTGCCTCGCTATCACGTGGCACGGGTAACAAACCAGAGATAACAACTCTGTTTGTTCTAGCTCTCAGCTTCCACCCCAGCTCCCTGAAATCCTACCTTATATCCCTATCCCTTTTTCTACCTATGTCATTGGTACCTATGTCTGAATAAATCTATATCTGAGCTCTGGGCTTGATTCAAGCCTTTCAATTTTGCTGATGTGTCTGAGTTTATTACAGCAACTTTAACTAACCACCCTTCAACATCCCAACCAACCCCACCCTGCAACCCTCAGGCACTAGTCCCCATCCTTAACACAATTCTTTACCTGATTCTATTTCTTCCAGGCACTGAAAACCTGTTTTATTTTGCTCTTGTGAGAGCTTTCAAATGAAGGAAGCTGCATGAGCAGAAGCAGAACAGTTGTCCTTGAAGATGGTGCTCATTTGGGGGCCAGGAAGTGACTGCCAGAGATCAGGCATCATTTTGCAGGCAGCAGAGTAAAGGGAGATGTCCAAGTTGCAAATTGTCCAAAGTAAGTTGAAAAAGGGGACCAATTTAAATACTACATTCCTGATAAAAACTGGTTAAGGAGTTGCTATTCTGCCTGTGTTGAAGTCTCCCATTTTCAGCTTTCCTTTCGATCAGGCAGGAATGGCACTTGTCTGTAGCAAGAGGGATCATTCCCTCATTATACAGATTGAAATCCAATTGGATCATCAGATCACCCATCATATCCTCATTCTACTGAGTGAGAAAGACCCTGTAGCTTTCCTGTCAAGGAATATGAAAGTCAGCAAAAGATCAGTAGCAACTGAGGCCATTTGAGGCAAGAGTTTTTATCAAACAATCACTGTGAAGACCAAGAGGAACAGGAGTTCTCCCTCTTGCTCCACAAATGCAGCTTTGACCTCACATGTCCCAGGGTCCCAGTGCTGTCCTTCCCTGAACAGAGTGTTAATTGCTGTGACCCAGAAGATAAGTCATTGTGGCTTCAATCTGCAAAGGAGGATTATCTATTGGAAACCAATATATCCCAAAGAAGTTCACTAGGAGTGAACAAATGTTGCCCCCCCCCCACCCCCAGAACACAAACAGATCCCTCAGACCCCAACTCCCACACTTTTTCTCTCTCTTCACCTCTCTGTCTCCTTCTCCCTCTCTTTGTGTTCCTTAACCTAATAGAAACATAGAAGTGTTTTCCCAATGTCACTGTTGGCTCAGTCAATTGATACATATTCCTGTTTCTGAACACTTTCATCAATAAGAACCATTTCCTCTGCTTGCTCTGCTTGGACCCCTCATGAATTTGATTATATTCTTCAAATCTCTTTTCAACCTCCTCTCTTCCAAGAAGAATATCCCCATAACTAAAAACCCATTTTCCTAGAAGCATTCTAGTAAATCAAGCTAAAACAAAAATGTTGAAAGAGAGTGAAAAATCTTCTTACTTTAAAAAACATATCATTATGATTTTTGTCCTAGATTGCTTACAACAGTGTTCTAGAGATTATTTGGTGATTCTTAAAGCCTCCAGTACAATCCTGGAGTGTTGGCAACACTTGCATATAGAATATTACTGCTAATTAGTCAGTTGTTCTACCAGCAATGTTGCAATCTTCCAATTGCTGCCATTGTTTCCTTTGTAATAGGTACAGTTACATGAAATTTGGATATTAATTTCCAGTAGTAGAAAATGATTTGGAATCATATCCTCGATAAGTGATGAGCTATCCTGTTAAATAGCCCTTTCCCTTTAAACATGCTCGATTGTGCTTGTATGTTAAAAAGAAGGATTAACACTATGATATGGTTTTATAATTGGAAATTTGGCATCTTATTCATGCACTACATGAGAGTTCATAGTTAGCATCTTAATGAACTGCCATGTCTTTAGCTATAAGGGGATATCCATTATTCATATGATTAATTAAAGATGCTTTTATGCACTCTCTCAGCCATCTGATTTTGGAGATTTTTGTAACTGCTACAGAATTAACGATACAATAATTTACCAAGACTTCTTAAACATTTTTTAACCACTCAAAAATATCACAACATAAAAATTGTTCTCTGCTTTAACAAAACAAGGTTCCTCTTTAGAATGATTGGCATTTACTAAACAATTCTTTAACCAAAGTATCGAGGAAATAATCCACTGTTTAAATCATGCAAGGATGACAGAATTCATCTGAACCACAAGCAGGTGCCAACATTTAATATTTGGACAGAAAAGGTGAGCAGAGCCGCCAGTTACTATTTTAAGATTATCTCCCTGATTGGCACATGCATATAATGATAAAGAATTAACCATTCTTTTTGGCTTGATTTCCAATTTGAAACCAAAAATCAGAATTTAAAGCTTAATAGCGGGGGATTAACAGATGCCAGAAAGGTAATCCACAGAACTTGACTTGAACATAGTTAATGAATAGTCTACACTGTGGGAGGAGAGTAGATTGACCACAGCATGGATCATGTCCACGGTAATTCTCATGGTTTCATGCTACAACATTCTCACTTTCATGTTGCTGCTGGATTGAGTGGTTATCAAGGTTCTTCAGTTTAATCATGGAAGAAGAAAATCACTGTTCTCTGTCAATGTTTTTTCTTGTCTACTTTTGAGTTTTATTTGAGTCATTAATGCACTTGGTGACCTCCTGCCAGACCCTTCTGTCCTTGTAGTTTGATTTCTGTGCATCCAGGTAGATGACAAGCTATATGGCCAAAACATAAAGGTAAGAAATATTTCCTTTACATCTAAGATAAAATTCCATGCCTTACATTCTTGCATTTTCTCACTTGCAGACATAAACTGTCAGGACTGCTAATTAAGCCAATTGTGCTGTGTTCTGCCACAGAGAAGCTACAATTCATGAGTTCTAACACGAGACTTGACTACAGGTCAAAGGGCACAGGCTATAATATCATAAAGGGTACAGATCCAGATATGATTTTCGCTTCACTGGACCAATTGAAGATTAAAACTGTCACTTCAAATATAGCCTGTGAAGAATAAAAACAGAAGTTGCTGGAAAAGCTTAGCCGGTCTGGCAGCATCTGTGAAGAAAAAATCAGAATTAATGTTTTGGGTCCTGTGACCCTTCCTCAGCTTGTGAAGAATTAGATTATTAAACTGGCAGCTGTGTCAAATCACAAGTGAATGGAGCTGTGTTCATTTCAAATTAGGAAGCAGAGCACTTGAGTTTATTTCAACAAGAATAAAATTGATAAGGTGAGGAGTTATGCTAACTTTTTGTAGAAACTTGCTTAGACCTAATATGCAGAGCCATATGTATGATTCTGATCACTTTATTATAAACCAAATCTGGAGGCACCAGGGAAAGTGCCAAACAGATTTACTGGAATGTTAGCAGTCCTGAACTAATTTGGCTTTTATCTTCAGGAAAGGGAAGACAATGGATGACCCGAGAGAGATCATCAAAATTATGAAAGAGTTCGACAGAGTAGAAGAAGAAATGTTTCCATTTGAGGACAAGACCAGGACGAGGCAACATGAATGGATTGTGGTAATTCACTTGGAGCAAGAGCTTCTGTTGTGAAAGGCCCACAAAAATAAAGATTTTCTTTTTCTCAACTTGAAGACAAAATCCACGGCCTTCAAAAGAGCAAAAACATTGAACACATTCAGCTAGACTCTGCTTTATCTTGTGTTATACTTAAGATACTGCACATTAGGTAATGACCTAGGGCATTTCAGACCCTCTGTGTTTGCGTATATGATCTCCCTGAGGCTTTTTGTTCCTCATCTCAAAATAAGGCTCTACAACACCTGATGTACTGTAACATTCTTTTTACTTATAACTACTCATTGGAACTTATCAAACACAGCTCTCTATTTTAATGTCTAAGACCTCTCTTTTTACTTTTTAATATAATGTTCGAATGAAGCAAGGGAAATGTGAGTAAAGTTTTCTCAAACAGCAGCTAGTTGGGATATGAAATATAGTGCCTGGAAATATGGTGGAGGTAGGGTCAATAGAGGCATTCAAAAGGGTATTGGATGATTATTTGGATAGAAATGGTGTGCAAGGATATCAGGGGTAAAGCAGGATCTTAGATTAGGTGCAGGCAGGCACAATGGGCCAGCCAACCACCTCCCGCACCATGACAATTCTGTGATTCACATACTCACTCTGGACTGCTGTTTTCTCTCAAAGATGCCAAAGTCATGTTATAACTTACATCATCTTCATTTACATGAATCTCATCATACCACAGATTTTATTAGGCTACAAAGCATACACATCAAAGCTATGACATGTAACATCAGTAACATGGAAATTCTCCCTAATCTCCTATATCTGACAGAAAGAGCACTTGGCTCTTCTAAAGGCCATTGCTGCACCTTAACAATCCACAGACCCAAAAATAGCACAGACTAACTGCTCTAAAAACACTATTCTAGGATAATTTAGTACCTATGTTTTATATTTTTAAAGTTCAATCAAGAGACAGATCTCAATAAAATGCACAAAAAATACCCACTCTAATCACTATTATAGATTTTTTTAAAAAAAGAACGGTTACATTTTGAAAAAGCCACTTATGTGCTCCCCTACTGTGAGCTCCCCCACATGGGTTTTTCCAAAGCCAGCTGTGAATTTCACTGTTTGCTTATTTTTCTTAGAACTAACTCTGATGTCCAGAGGTAGTCAGTTGTGAAGGCTCACTGCCTGGTCAGACAGCTGTGCGGGTTTACTGCTTGCTTTTACATCTCTCACGTGGTCCCTGCTTGCTGTCTCTTCTTTTTTAAAAATGTTGTTGTTGTGATCTCTGTTTTGGAACTTTGGAAATAAAAATGCATTAGCTTATAAAACAGTAATTACTACTCCAAAAATTTGAGGAAATCAGCTCCCACAAAGAAAATAGCACGAAAAGGACCAGCTCTTACAGCCACAGTTTTTTCCTGTCCTCCATCTTGGAATACCCAGATTCCTAATTTGGAGAGCGGGTTCATAGTTTCTTGAAAGTAAAGTCGCAGGTAGACAGGATAGTAAAGAAGGCATTTGGTATGTTTGCCTGCATTGGTCAGAGCATTGAGTATAGGAATTGGGAGGTAATGCTGACACTATTTAGGACATCGGTTAGGCCACTTTTGGAAGACTGCATTCAATTCTAGTGTCCCTACTTTAGGAAGGATGCTGTGAAACTTGAAAGGGTTCAGAAAAGATTTACAAGGATGTTGCTAGGGTTGGGAAGTTTGAGCTATAGGGAGACGCTGAATAGACTGGATCTGTTTTCCCTGTAGCATCAGAGGCTAAGGGGTGACCTTATAGAAATTTATAAAATCATGAGGAACATAGATAGAGTGAATAGCCAAGGTCTTTTCCCCAGGATCGCAGAGTCCAAAATTCGAGACCATATGTTTAAGGTGGAAGGGGAAAGATTTAAAAGGGCCTTAAGGGGCAACTTTTTCACGCAGAGGGTGGTGTGTGTGTGTGGAATGAGCTGCCAGAGGAAGTGGTGGAAGTGGGTACAATTACAACATTTAAAAGGCATCTGGATAGGTATATGAATAGGAAGGGTTTAGAGGGATATGGGCCAAATGCTGGAAAATGGGACTAGATTAATTTAGAATATCTTGTCGGTATGGTCGAGTTGGACCGAAGTGTCTGTTTCCATGCTGTACACCCCTATGACTATGTAGCTCTATAGGGCACATTAATATGCTGCTCAACACAATATCTACCTTTGAGCAATGGGTATTAAGTCACAATCATTTAGACAGTGCAAACACAAGAATGCATTGCGCATGAAAGGTACTTCAAATTTGTTCCTTTTACAACTCTTATAAATTTTATATAAAATATGGAACACGCCTAACTTATTTAAATTCCATGCACCCGAAATCTTCAAGATTTCTCCTGACTCTCAAAAGAGTTCACATAAAATTCAGGAATATATCTAATGTTATAATCAACTTCATTCACCCTGAGCTGTTGCCCAGGATATGTTCATGTAGATCATAAAAGACCCTGACTGTTCTCTTACTCATATGTGAAAGATCCCAGAACGTTACTGTGAAGTAGAGCTGTGGAGTTGTCCCAGTGTGTCCCTGTCAGTATTTATCTCTTAGCCAATATAAAAGACTGATCTCTGATCATGTCATTCATTGCTGTCTGTGGAACTTGTCTGTGGGCAAAATTGAATACTTTGTTTCCTGCATGACCATTACCCCTACATTTCCTTCAATTCACAAAAAAACCCTAACATTGACGTCGCAGTTTCTTCCATCTCACAGCATCAAAATCTCTGAAGACCTCACACAATAACATTGTGAGTGTACTTTAGCCATTCAAACTACAGAAATTCAAAGCAGTAGCTCACTGTGACCTTCTCAAGATCAACTAGCGATAGGCAATAAATGCTAGCCTTGCTAGTGATATCCATATCCCAACCATATACATATATATATATAGAAATTACAATAGTAGCACCATTTTCAAAGTATTTAATTGGCTTTGAAAATCTTTGAAAAGTTCTGAATGTAGGAAAGATACTGCACAAATGCAATTTTTTTTCAAGTTACTCCAGCTTGGCCCATCAAATGGATTTCCAGCTCCCATTTCTTTAATCAACTCTTTATTTCAGTTTACTTTTGAAAGAGATCACTCAAGTACTTGTGCTTAGATTTCCAAGATTGGTTAATGTCCACCATCTTTTACATTTCACTCAATCTCAATCTAGCAAAAGCGTCATTTTGGGTTTCTTTTCATGAGGCAATTAGATATGCTCAGCAGATTTCACCTGAAAACAGCTTGAGGAGCACGGCTGACAGCAGTAAACAGTCAGCTGTTTATGTGTTCTCACGTCGCTAGATTCTGGGCCAACTAATTAGACCTGCTTCTCTTCATATTGCAGTGGTGACAGTGTTGGTGGTGACGTGAATCATTGATTTATGGCAGATAATTAGTTTAATTTACTGCAAAATTACTTTGATGGTATTGTACAAATGTCAAAGTTTTTTTTATGAGAAATTCAAATGAAGTTTGCACAACCAAGAGTAAGCCAAACCAAAGCTGTGTACCCATTGAATACTAATTTCATATGTTTCATCCCAGAGATTGCATACAGCTTGTTTTCATGCATTTATTCATTTGGAGATCTATAATACTTCTCGTGTGACAATACAATTCAGAATGCAAAACAGTTCCCAGTTCAGTCAAAATCATTGACCTTTTGCATTTTCACTTGTCTATAAAGGAGAATGGATGTTTTACTTGGACCTTTAATTTTTAATGAAGCGATGTCAAAAAGATAAGTATAAACTCCAGCCTAGAAATGTCTGTTTGTATTAATGGTGAATGTTTAATGTTCTGCTTTCTATTTGAAAATGGATAGATCAACACATCTATTAATAGCAGAACTTGATACTCAGGTGAATAGCACAGATTAGCATGAAGGAAAACTAGATAAATACATGAGGGAGAAAGAGATAGAAGGAAATAGGAATAAGATGAGGTGAATTGGAGTGGGAGGAGGCTCCAGTGGAACATAGAAATTAGCATGGACCAATTGAGCTGAGTGCCTGCATATATGCTGGAAATTCTATGCAGTTCTATGTAAAATCATTGACAGAGGAATGACATATAAACAATGATCCATCACACATCACAGAAATAGTTTCAAAGCAAATGTTCATAAACCAACACTGGAAAGTACATACTACTTAGTGTGGACTGGATGTTCCAACTATTTCTGGGAAAGGACGACAGAACACTTGGTGCTTGAGGTGGTTTGCACCCCAGCAGAATGCTTATTTGTATACATTATGGCAGCAAACCTGTTTTATTGTCTTCTATTCAGCTGTTGAATAACTGGGTACAGCTTTTCCTCACTCCCTTTCAAGCTTTATTTCTTATTGTTTTAGCTAGTCATACATCATGTGAATTATTTCATCTTTATCATAAACTTTCTTCTTCAGATTTTTTTTTTATTCACTTGTGGGATGTGAGTGCTGCTGGCTGGGCCAGCATTTATTGCCCATCCCTAGTTGTCCTTGAGAAGGTGATGGTGAACTGCCTGTTGAACCGTGGCAGCCCACATTCTATAGATTGACACACAGTGCCCTTAGGAAGGGACTTCATTCCTTTGTTGCGACTTTGTAGCCACTGATGCAACTGAGTGCCTTGCTGGGCCATTTTTTAGAGGGCAGTTGAGAGTCAATCCCATTGCTGTGGTGGGTGGTTTAGTGAGCCAGACGGGTTTTTCAGACAATCGACAATGGTCATCAGTAGATTCCAAATATCTTTTATTGAATAATAAAGGTGTAGAGTACAGAGCAGGGAAGTGGTATTGAACTTGTACAAGATGCTTGTTAGACCTTAGATAGTGTTTTGGCTAGAGTATGATTGCCCCAATATAGGAAATATGTGAATGCATTAGAGACAGTGCAAAGCGATTTACAATAGTGGTTCCAGGAATAAGAAACTTTAGTTACAAGGATAGATTGAAGAATTTAGAATTGTTATCCTTGAAGTGAAGAGTATTTGATTCTTGAAACATGCTGCAACTTTTATTTGAGAAATAAGTGGCTATGCACTAAATATGAAAGGATACCTCAAGAGACTGCCTGTCATTAAAACACACCCTTTTACCTTCATAATGAGATAGTAGGAACTGCAGATGCTGGAGAATCTGAGATAACAAGGTGTAGAGCTGGATGAACGCAGCAGGCCAAGCAGCATCAGAGGAGCAGGAAAGCTGACGTTTTGGGCCTAGGCCCTTCTTCAGATTTTTTTGCTTGGCCTGGATGAACACCATCCAGCTCTATACCTTATTATCTCTACCTTCATAATGAGTCTGTTTTGGTAAGGAATGTCCATATTGATATTCCCTTTCATGATTTTGTTCTGTTGTATGTAGAGCACAAAAATGGGCCATACAGTCCCACCTAGTCTGTGCTGATATTTATGTTTGAGATTACTATCTTCCCAATCTACTTCATCTAACCCTGTCTCATATTTATCTAGTCATTTGTCACTCATGCTTTCCTCTAATTTCAATTCACCACACCTGCTCCATGTTGTAGTGTGTACCATTCTCCATTACTTATTTGCGATTATCTTGTATTTATGGCCTATAGTCAAGGACTCCTCACAAGTGATAGCAATTTTGATAAATCAACCTTCACAAATCCCTCCAGAATTTTGAAAAGCTCAATTCAGCATTTATCTTTTCTATTAGCAGATATGAAAAGAAAAGATGTGTTCTTGTATATAATTTCAACCGACCTGCAAGAGTGGAATGCAGATTATGCAACTTTACTCTTCCTTCTGGCATGTAGGCTGGGTCTCAGGAGAAAGGTTCGTGACTTATTTTGAAATGGTCCATGGATAGCACATATGGGAACTGATGGAAACAGATAAAGTGGGTTCAGTGATCTTTATGTTGAAAGATGCGATGTTGTGGGAATGTGAATGTATGATATCATCAGATTGTCACCTTGCTCATGTCAATCAATTTCTTACTTTACTCATTGATAAAATACATTGATCTTGTAGTTTAGAGAGGTGGTATTGCTTACATTACAAAACAAAACAATTAATTTAGTGACTGGCAACTCAGAGGCATCAATAGGCAAAGAAAATAAAGCAGGACTTTGGATTCAGTACAGGAAGGGTTCAGCATAGAAACTGGATTCTAGACCTTTGTCAACTCCATAAATCAAGCCCACATCATTTGTACATAGTTCACCCTTGCTTAAAGATTAAATTTGGAGTTGGCCAATATTTAGTCATGTACATAACTGTCTTGCTATCATCAAATAAACTCATGAGAACATAGAACAGAATAAATAGGAACAGGAATAGACTATTCTCCCATTCAAACATGCCCCATAATTCAACATGACATATTTTCTACATTAATGCCACTTTTCAGTCTGCTTTTCTTGTTTGCTGCAAAATTGAAAGTCTCAAAATTAAATATACTTGATGAACCTACAGCCACAATTCATTGGGAGTAAGTAATCCCAAAGATTCATAACCCCCAGTGAAGAAATTCTTCCTCATTTAAAAACTGAACGATTGCCTCCTCATCCTGAGGCAACGTCCCATTTTAGACATTCCCAAACTAAGGGAAACATCGTCTCAATTTCTATCCCGTCAAGCCCTTTCCAAACTGTGTATGTTTCAATGAGATCAATTGTTTATCTTCTCAAATCCATGCAGTCTAGACCCCCAAGTTATTCAGTTTATCACCATAAGGGTGCTGTCTTACCCCAGGAATCAATCAAGTGAACCTTTGACAAGGCAAGTTTATTCTTCCTGAGACATGGAAATGAAAACGGTACACCGTGTTTCATGTCAAATCTCATTAAAGCTCAATAACAAGACTTTCTCTTTTTACTCGCCAATCTCTAAGTTCTTGCTGTACTTGCATGCTGACTTTCTGTATTCCTTGTAGGCGTGAGAAACGTCAACATTTCTAAGTTTCGTACCTTTTAAAAATATTCTGCTTTCTATACTAATTGCCAAAGTGAATAACCTCAACTCCCCACAGTATGCTGTATTCTCCACCATTACTCCCACTCAAATAATTTATCACTTTGCAGCCTCTTTGTATCCTCTTCACTAACATTAGACAACAGTTTCATGTACACTTCTCAGAGGTGCTGTCCAGAATTGGGTTATCTCTCAAATATGGCTGAGGTTAAGCAAATGAAATAGGTGTAGGGATGTCCATTGAACTTTGAATATCCCTGATTGAGTGTCTTATTTCCATGGCCACTTATGTTTGGAGGTCTTGGATCAGAGATGAACATCCAGAACAAGAGACTGGAATTTATATATAGCCTTTTACAATCATGATAAATCCCACAGGGCTTTACATCCAATAAAGTTTAGTCACTGTTGCAATGCAGAAAACATTCTAATTTTCATCAGGAGAAGTTTTCACAAATTGCAACACAATAATGATCAAAATGATTGGGGGAGAATTATTGACCAGGACACCAGAGAGAATTTATTTGCTTTTCTTCTCCATCCATATGGGAAAGCATAAGAAGCCTCCAATTAAGGTCACAACCAACAGTGCTGCATTCATTGAAGCAATTAAATATCTTTGAACACTTTCTTTCATTAATTTTAAAAATAATAGAGATGAGATATAAGGCTGTATGGCTGACTGTCAAGAAATATCCCATCAAATACTGAACAGCTTATTTGCTTTCTGATCAGTTAGGAAGGTGGCACATTAGGCAGAATGTGGAAATAGGATGATTCAAATCCAATATGGAATAAAACCAGTCAAAACCAACAACCCTTAAGTTACATCCCATACTAGTCATTTGGACTGTGATATAACACCATTCAATTCTTGAAGCTGTCGGGAGACTTCATGTTCAAATCAGCAATGCTGCTAAAAGAGGCCCTTTAGTTTTATTACCAAATAAAACATCAAGTAAGCACTTCATTGCAAAGGGTTTTTCTGCTCGATGAGCTTTTACTTTTATCACTTCTTTCTCTTAGTCAGCATGAAATAATAATAATAAAACTTCAGTACCTACCAAGTTATCAATCTCGTAATTGCAGAATAATGAATAGAATGCTACTATAGCAAGAAATAATCTTAGTTTGAAAGATACATGTGAATGGAGGTAATAAATAAAAAAAGGAAGAAGAAACTGGTAGGCATAGTCTTTAGGCTCTCTGATAATAGTTATAAGTTGGGACAGAGAATAAATCAGGACGTACTGAGGCAGGTAATAAAAAAGACAGTACCTTGACGTTCATGTAGATTGAGATGGTCAGATTAGCAGAGGTAGCCATGAGGAAGAATTTGTGGAATTAGTTTGGAACAGTTTCCCAGAACAATATGTTGTCGATTCAAATAAGGATCAGGCTAGTTTGGATCTGGCAACGTAGAATGAGGCAGATCGAAGAAAAGGTGTCAGAGTAAAAGACCACCTAAGAAAAAAAAGACCATAATATAATAGAATTTACCATTCAGGTGGAAAAGGTGTAACTTGGGTAAGAAACAAATGTGGAAAGCTTATATAAAAATAATTACAAAGGAATGAGGATTTCAGAAGAGTGAGAGTCAACTTTATTGAAACATACAACATTCTTAGGGACTTGACAAGGTAGATAAGGAACAAATTTTTTCCCCTTGGAGCACAGTCTAGGATGAGAGAGCATAATCTCAGAGTCACCCATTTAAGACAGAGATGAGGAGGATATTCTACTCTCAAAAGGTTTTGAATCAGTGGAATTCTTTACCACAGAGGGCTGTTGAGGTTGTGTCATTAAACATATTTAACATTGAAATAGATAGATTTTTAATCAGTAAGGGAATAAAGGATTAAGGGGAAAAGGGAGGAAAGTGAAGTTTAGAATTATCAGACCAACCATGATCCCATTGAACATTGGAGCAGACATATGGACTAAATGGCCTACTTCTGCTCTTATGTCTTATAATCCTAATAGTGGTTTATAAGAGGAATGGTGACCATTCTATTATCATTGATGGAATTATAGCAGTGAATTTTATTCTAATTCTCACTACCCAACTTGCCGCGACTATCATCCTTAAGGCTACATGTTGAGTTTAGATTCTGAGAGCCTCCAGTAAATAAATCACTTCCTCCCTGCTGCTGACCACAACTCTGAATTCCCTCTGGCATCAGCATCTTCAGCATACTTTCATCAGGGCAATTACAGTTTCAGCCATAATTGGCTCCACGGTTTGGATTGACTTTTTAAACCTTTTCACCCTTTCTATTTTCCTAGAGAATCTATTTAAATCATATCCCTTTGCTCAAACTTCAGGTCCTGACTGTCCTGAAACACCCCATTATAACGTTTTCACTGTTTCGTTGCATAATGTTTTTTAAAATGATGCATCTTGGTACGTTCATTCTGTTAGAAGAGGTTTTTAAATGGAAATTGCTGTTGAACTCTGCTACTCTTTCCCAAACAATTTTGTTCAACTGTTATCTCTAAAAATGTCTCCCTATCTCTTCCTAGTACACCATTATTCTCTCATTACATGTAAAAGATAATGTAAAGTATTTAATATCCCCTTTGTACATTTAAATCCCTCTTAATCTCTGACCACTCTATGCTCAGCTTATCTATCCTTCTGCTTTTCAAATGTTTTGGCATATTTAACTTATCGCTGTTCATCATTAGAGAAAACATAAATATACACTTGAATAGCAAATCTCTTAAAATGAAAATTTTCTGTAAATAGACTTTCAGAAGCACCTTGTGAAGAGCAAATGTTTTATTTTAAGATGAATTTGTAACTTAGATTGCTTCTGATAGAATTTCTCATTCAGCTTTCTGCACAGGAGGAGAATTGAAGGAAAGTTGGCTATGCTTGTTCACCAGATGTGACACTTCCTGCATCTCGTAATTAAGTAATTGTCCCACATCCAATAATCTCCTCTACAATCATTGTTGAGGATAGTTTTATTTTATGAAGATGATTACAATGGCTTCCTATTCATTATGTCAGGTTCATACTCCCTGTCACTATTTAGGAGATAAATCATTGATGTTACAACACAGTAATTGGAAAGCCTAAATTGAGTTCAGTTCATGGCTTAAGGAACATAACCCTTATGTTTTATTATTTTCTGCAGGTTCTAATCCCCCAATCGCATATTGTACCGGTACTATTTATGTTATCGCAAATAGCCCCACCTTAATCACAGATAATGTGCTTTTAGAAAATTAATGGGAGGTTAAGCTGTTATAAATGTGATATTATTTTCAAGTTTGCTCTTGCTTCTTGAATACTGCTTAACAATTTGATAGCAAGACACGAACTAAGTACAAAAATACTTTTCGCTGTGGTTATGAATGCAAGAATTTTCTTAGTATTTTAAAATGACTGCTTTATCTTAAAGTGAAGTGGAATGTTCTGGATAGGGAGAATGGTAGTCATATTAAGCTTCTGACCAGAGACAGCCACCATGTGAACTGACTGCTATGGGGAAATAGATCCAAAGTAAACCCTGTTGAAAGTCAAGTAACATTTTATCCTTTGACGTAGAACAGGGATAGCTGCTTTTTGGACAATGGAGACAAAGAGAAAGAGAAAACTGTGGCTGCAAAGAACAGACAACAGTACTTCTTTTGTGTGTGTTAGCCACTAAGTAGGATGCTGGTGACTGGTGAAAGCAGATGTGACTTTTGGTCATTTGTAGATCAAGGGGTTAGATTTTACATGCTCCCACCGGAGGTATATTTCATGTGGAGACCATGTCAAATAAATGAGGTAGCTGGACCACCTTTCCACCTACCCCCATAATACAGGCAGTTGGGTGGAAGGGGTGGCTGGCACCAAAATCAAATGTCCACTAGTCGTGCTTAAATAAACAATTAATTTCTGGTTCATTAAGCTTGTTAAATGCTCAATTAACCCCAGCATTACCTTGCCCATGCCAAAATATGGCATAGGAGGACGTGCAGGAATTTTTAGGGTTGAATGGAAAGTTGTATTTCCTTGAGATGTGTTCTTTGCACAAAGAGAGCACCCTTCCAGAAGACAGTATTCCCACTTCCTTCATCCTCACCTGAATTTTAAAATCTACCCCTATGTTCCCTTGCTCCCCCAATTCCTAAAATGCTCGAGCTCTACCCACCTAACGCCGTTATCTTAAAAGGATCAAGATCTGTTGAAATCTATGACTACTAATGTCTTGGCACTGTCAATCGGTTTAGTTGCTCGAGAGGGCGGGATGTCCTCTCTCTAAGAGGTGGAAGACTCACCCAGTACCAAGTTATCTCCTGAATGTTACAGCTATAAACAGGGGATGACGTTGGAGTCTGTAGACTGCTTGCTGATCTTCCTTCAGGAAGTGTGGTGAATTCATCCCCCCCAGCACCACTCTAAGATTCAAGTCACCAACGTGGGCCTTGCTGGTGGAAGCTTGTTGAAATATTGAGTGAAATGTTTTTCAAAGGGCATTGGAAGATTCACCTTGATGCGGCAATGGAATGCAAGTGTCCTGGAAAACTGGAAGTTCTAAATATCTGCTGATCTTGGTCCTATTTAAGATGGCAGCAGTGGGTGGGTAGAGTGCAAGCTTCTTAGGAATTGGGGGACCATGGGAATGTAGGGGTAGATTTTAAAATTCAGATAAGGTGGAAGGGAGGGAGAATATTATCTTCTGGAAGGAATGCCCCTCTTTGTGCAAAGGACACACTGAAAATTGTTCATCCTTCCATTTAAACGTTCTACTGATGTGCAATATAGAGCTGACTTTTTAAAATAAAATCTACTTTGTTTAGCATTTTTTTTCTCTTCACTTATATACTTTTTCACAAAAATATTAATCATAAAATGACTACAGTGAAGAAGCAGGCCATTTGGCGCATACCCACCCTCCAATGAGCATCCTAGCCATGTCCAACCTCTACTCTGTAACTGCATTTCCCATGGCTAATCCACCTAACCTGCACATCTTTGGACCGTGGGAGGAAACTAGAGCACCCAGAGGAAACCCACACAGACATGGGGAGAATGAGTAAACTCCACTTGTACGGTTGCCTGAGAGTGGAAGTGAACCAGTGTCCCTGGCACTGTGCAGTAGCAGTGCTAACCACTGAGTCACTATGCCACCCCTGAGGTTTAGTTATGTTTTTATGATTCTTCATTTCAATTCTTTTTCAGGAATTTCGCTGCTACTCGGCATGCTCCTGGGTATAAGCAAATGCAACCATTTATCTGCCAAAAATGCACTGCACTGTGAAAGTAGGTGTAAAACATATATGAATTGTGTAAAATAGTTAATGAAGTTTTATGCATTGGCTGTTTTTTAGTTTTGTTCATGCTAGCTCTTTAAATAATGTTTGATTTGTGTTAACTTTAATTTGTGTGTTAAATTGACATTCCTAAAATTTGGCGATATTAGGAGGGGGAACACCTACGCTCGGTTTGCACTAAACAACTGCATCTCCCAGTCGCGAACCATTTCAACTTCCCCTCCCATTCCTGAGACAACATGTCCATCCTGGGCCTCCTACAGTGCCACAATGATGCCACCTGAAGGTTGCAGGAACAGCACCTCATATTTCGCTTGGGAACCCCGCAGCCCAATGGTATCAATGTGGACTTCACAAGCTTCAAAATCTCCCCTCCCCCTACCGCATCCCAAAACCAGCCCAGCTTGTCCCCGCCTCCCTAACCTGTCCTTCCTCCCACCTATACCCTCCTCCCACCTCAAGACCCACCCCCATCTCCTACCTACTAGCCTAATCCCACCCCCTTGACCTGTCCGTCCTCCCTGGACTGACCTATCCCCTCTCTAACTCCCCACCTACACTCACCTTTCCTGGCTCCACTCCAGCCCCTTTGACCTGTCTGTCTCCTCTCCTCTCCACCTGTCTTCTCCTTTATCCATCTTCTGTCCACCTCCCCCTCTACCCCTATTTATTTCAGAATCCCCTTCCCCTCCTCCATTTCTGAAGAATGGTCTAGGCCCGAAACGTCAGCTTTACTGCTCCTCTGATGCTGCTTGGCCTGCTGTGTTCATGCAGCTCTATACCTTGTTATTCCTTTTCCTAAAATTTGGAACCTTGTCTATTGCTAATTTCTATCAGTTGTTAGGAAATTCACCTTTTTATTCAACCTATCTGTCCCTATAAGGAACTTAACACTGTTGAATATAAGGTACATAAATCACGAGCTAGAAGACAAAGTAATACTAATGGCTTGCACACACAAAGCAATTTTCATCCAGCAGAAAGTCCCAAGTGTCTTTTCCACAGTAGGTGAGGGCACTGAGCAGAAAATTGAAAGAACGCACAGGTGCTGATCAAAGCCACAGTCAGAGACATAAGCTTTTGAAGCTGAGATAAGAAGTGGGAAGAACACCTGCAAATGGATAAAACTATCAATTATTTGTGGCTCAATTGGCAATCCTACACTAATCCTTTTCTCTTGCATTCTTTCCTAGTACCTTGGGAACAGAAAGAAACCTTTCAACCCCTTATTGCCTGATACACTCTCCAATTAGATCATAGCTTATTTGAGTCTTAACTTGAACTAACCACTTTCATACCATAATCCTGAAGGCCCTTGCCTAAGAAATAATTGACAAATCTCAATTTTTATATATTCATTTTATACCCCACTCCTCCTTGACAGACTCACTGGGGGAGAAGGTTTCATATTTCCATCTCCTTCATCTGAAAGATCCCCTGATTCACACCGAAAAGCTTAGATCAACTCTTATAGCTACGCTCCCGTCTTTTTATTTGTCTATGAGAAAAACTAGCTTCTATGAACCATGTTGATTTGTTTAACCCCCTTAAACATTTTTGAACCACACCCTAATCTTTTATATTCCAGAAATATTCTTCTTTAAGTGAAATTATGAGAGTTGTGTTCCCAATGTTGAAGTTTGTTTGCTGGGAACAAGTATAGGAATTCTCACATGAGGTTCATAGATTCCATGGATTTTCCTAAGTTATATTTTTCTAATATGCATTGTTGGCAATGGAGGTTCCTTACCATGCCACAATGCTTGCCACTTACTTTAAATTACCTTCTAGTTTCTCTGGTAATATTTCCAAGTATTATATGCATACCCTTTACTTATAAAATGCCAAACTAAGGGAAACAGTTTCTCACTTGGTTGAAATGTTCATCGCATTCATTTTTTTTCAATATTTTGAACATAATGGGAAAAATAGTGTATGAGAGAAAGCTATCTAGAAATATAAAACCAAATAATAAGTTCTAGAAATAATATTAAATGAAAATATTCAACACAGTCAGCATGAATGTATTGAAAGTGATTTTGGAGAACTAATACCGGAAATTAAGGGCATGATTAGAGCAAGTATTCAACATCTGTTTTCTCTGTAGAGCACACAAGTAACATCCTACAGCTGTCTGTAAACCAGGAAATAGAGTGAAGAACTCAGGAAAATTACCATGACCAGGGATGCTGACTAACCAAATTGGATTTCATTCTAGGACCTTAAATTGACTAATGAAATTTTTAATGCCTTGGTTCTAATTTTCCAAAATTTCTTTGATTTGGGGAAGGTTCCGTTACACTGGTATAAAGCAAATGTAACTTCTGTGTTTAAATGGGGAAGGTGACAGAAAGCAGGAAAACCTAAGGTAGTTACCTAATATCCGTCATCAAAAAATGTTAGAAGTCATTATTCAACATGTTATAGCAAGGCACTTGAAAAAACAATATAATCAAGTAGTTGACATGGTTTTATGAAAGGTAAATCATGTTTGACTAATTTATTGGAGTTCTTTGAAGAAGTAACAGAGTAGACAAAGGGGTGCAATCCATTTTTGCATTCCAATCTAGTTTTGCCTCATACTGTAATTCCCTCTACCTGATTAACCTTTTAGTCATGCTCAGCCACTTTTAATATTCTGAACAATTGTCTGATCTGCTGCTCATCTTTGCACAGTTAACTTTTTTCCTTAAGTTTGATGTTTTCCCTAATTTCCATTGTGAATGATAGATGGTGGGTCTTCCCTTTAGTATTTTTCTTAATAGTCTTTGTCCCTCAAACTTATGTTATCAATGTATCTAATTGAAGTTTTGTGATTTTTCTCGTGTGTAAATTTGCTGCAACACTTACCTAACACCATAGTGACTATGCATCAAAAAACTGGCTATGAAACATAATAGAAGGTTCTGACAATATGGGAGAGATTTATAAAGCAGATCCTTTCCTTACTAGGACTGGGATTTAGGAATTATCAGGTTTTTTTTTTTTAACATGTTAATTTTATCCATATAACTACATTTTCATTATCATTATACATCATCATTGTACCAGAGTAAGTAGATGGACATTGTTTCCAATGGCAGAATGTTCAGTAACCAGACAATACAGATTTAAAGTAATCTGTAAAAGAACCAGGGGAGTGATATGTAACAAGTTGTTATAATCCTGAATGTGCTGCCTGAATGGATGATAAAAACAGGTTCAACAGTAACGTTCTCACAGAGAATTATATAAAAATGAATAAGGGATGAAATTGAAGGGCTATGGGGAAGAAGCAAGAAAATGCAATCTTTAATTGCAGAGAACTAAAGTGGAAAACAGAGAATGTCTACGCATGCTTCGTGAACTCCAGAACGTATTTGATTTAATCCCCCATAAAAAATTGCTGGCTATAGCTGAAGCTCATTGAATTGATCAAGAGTTGTTGACCTGGTCATGAAATTAGCTGAATGACAGACACCAGAGAGTAGGGACAATGGATAGGTGCACTAATTGCTGTTGTATTCTTGGTGACAGTCATAGAAATACCCCAACAAGAATACATTTTGTGCTTTTGCCACCTTCAGTGTTTCTGTCCATAAGACCATAAGACATAGGGGTGGAAGTAAGGCCATTCGGCCCATCGAGTCTACTCCGCCATTTAATCATGGCTGATGGGTATTTCAACTCCACTTACCTGCACTCTCCCCGTAGCCCTTGATTCATTGCGAGATCAAGAATTTATCAATCTCTGCCTTGAAGACATTCAACGTCCCGGCCTCCACTGCGCTCCGTGGCAATGAATTCCACAGGCCCACCACTCTCTGGCTGAAGAAATGTCTCCTCATTTCTGTTCTAAATTGACCCCCTCTAATTCTAAGGCTGTGCCCACGGGTCCTAGTATCCCCACCTCACGGAAACAACTTCCCAGCGTCCACCCTTTCTAAGCCATGCATTATCTTGTGAGTTTCTATTAGATCTCCCCTCAACCTACTAAACTCTAATGAATACAATCCCAGGATCCTCAGCCGTTCATCGTATGTTAGGCCTACCATTCCAGGGATCATCCATGTGAATCTCCGCTGGACATGCTCCAGTGCCAGTATGTCCTTCCTGAGGTGTGGGGCCCAAAATTGGACACAGTATTCTAAATGGGGCCTAACTAGAGCTTTATAAAGTCTCAGAAGCACATCGCTGCTTTTATATGCCAACCCTCTTGAGATAAATGACAACATTCCATTCGCTTTCTTAATCACGGACTCAACCTGCAAGTTAACCTTTAGAGAATCCTGTACTAGCACTCCCAGATCCCTTTGTACTTCGGCTTTATGAATTTTCTCACCGTTCAGAAAATAGTCCATGCCTGTATTCTTTTTTCCAAGGTGCAAGACCTCGCATTTGCTCACGTTGAATTTCATCAGCCGTTTCCTGGACCACTCTCCTAAACTGTCTAAATCATTCTGCAGCCTCCCCACCTCCTCCGTACTACCTGCCTGTCCACCCAACTTCGTAAAATAGCTGATTGTGTCAAATGGTGTGCAACATGGTGAAGTATGGAGAGTAGGTGGTGGGTTGGATGGTGTGGGGTACAAATGTTGTAATCAATAGGATGTTTCCTTCTTCCTCATGTTTGACCTGATTCCAAGAAACCCCAGAGAGCCAATGTTGAAGACACCCTGAAGAACTTGTTCTTAGCTGTATACAACTGCGTCAGTTTGCTGAGTTTGTGGGACAGGACATAGCCAGAGATAGCGATGGTGTTGTCTGTGACATTGGCTATATCTGCAATTATTGTTGTGTTTATTCTTGTAGCCATAATGTCACTTTAAGGAACATACTCAAGATGTCCTCACTGTGCCATGTTTTGTGACCTATTGGTAGAAAAGTCTCAGTTTCAATCTTACTGAGACATTCTACATACAGTTTGAAAAAAAGAATCATTTTGTTTCTTCACTGCTATATTATTTTTTACAATCTATCTGTTAAGTTAAGAGTTAAATAGGAAACATTTATTGACTCTGCATTATATTCATGTCAAGTGCTGCCAGTGATCATTTTTATGTAGAGGTCACTTGAAGCCTGAAGGCATCACAAAATAATTAACCCTAGACTATCAATCATATTGAATTTTTGCTATGCTATGTAGAACAATTCCACCATGGGGCATTTTACGGTCTCCAAATCAGAACTGGCAAGTCACATGCATCTACCCTCCAGCAGTAATCAGCTATTGTCAAAAGGACAATTGTAGATTTGTAGGCCTATTGGATTTTAGATACATGAATCTCAATCATGTGTAAACGTATTAGGTAGATATATAGATATATACTTTAAATACAACACAGCATTTTATCATTTTTGCTAGAGTGGAAAAGATTAACTAGATTAGCACTTTTATATCCTTTCACAGAAGATGGACATTGTTAGTTAGGCCAACATTTGTTTCCCCATCACTAATTGTCCTTGAGAAGGTGGAAGTGAGCTGCCTTCTTGAACTGCTGCAGTCCATCTTGCGTAGGTACATTTCCAGTGCTGTTAGAGAGCGAATTCCAGGATACTAATCCAGCTACAGTGGAAGAACAATGATGTGATTTGAAGTGAGCATGGTGTGTCGCTTGGAGGGGAACACACAGCTTGATGGCTTCCATATCCGTACCCGTGTCCTTCTTGGTGATAGAGGTTGCGGATTTTGAAGATGATATCAAAGACGTCTTCATGATTTGCTGCACTCCATTGTGTAGATGGTAGACAATGGTGCCCATTGCGTTTGGCAATGAAAGGAAAGAATTCTTACGGTGGTTGATGGGGTTCCAATTAAAAGGAAAGCTTTATATACTGAAAATGTTGTTCAAAAAATTCATGTCTGAGAGAACACTATTGATTTCTAACTTTTGCCAGCTTAGTGTAAAAACATTGGTGTATTCAAATTTCCTCAATCATTTGTACCACTCCTGGATGATACACGGTATAACCATTTGGCCATTATAAACAACCTAGCATAAAGTGTACAGGGAAGTATTGCAAAGTTTGTAGTGCTATGTGATTTGGCAAAGTAGTGTTTAGGTTAGTTGTAAGTTTCAGAATGACATAGACAGGATGGTGAAATAGACACAAGCTTGGCAGATGATAATCAGTGTAAAGGAAGTGTGTGATGATACACTGCTGGAGGACCTGTCTGGAAAGTACAGTATAAATGGCATGATTTTGAAAAATCAAAACCAGCAATGAGATTCAGGTATCCAAATACACCGATGTTTAAAGTCAGGGCAGTTGATGAGGATGTTCAAAGAGAAAATGAGTCACTTTGACTTATAAACTGAGAATGAAGGATAAAAGCAAAAAGCTTGTATTAGAAACGTATTAATTATTACTTAGACCTCAGTTGGAGTATTGGGAACCACAGTTCAAGAACAATTTAAAGAAAATGGAAAGAGTGCAGGGAAAGTTTACTGGGAAGTCACTGAAAATGACAGCCTTCAGTTAGGAGGAGGCATTGGAATGATTCGGACTGTTGTCCTTGGAACAGAGAGAGCAAAACAGTGACATAATAAAGATGTTTTGATTTGATTTGATTTATTATTGTCACATGTACCAAAATATAATGGAAAGAGCAGTTTTGCATGCTGTACAAGCAGATCGTACCATACAAAGTGCATCAGGTTGCAGAACAGAGTGCAGAATACAGTGTTACAGCTGGAGCGAAGGTGCAGAGAGAGATCAACATTAACAGAATAGGCTTTGATAAAGGTGAGATGTTATGAAATGATAATATCATTGTATTAATAATCCAAAGGCCCAGGCTAATTACACCTTAGCATTGGTAGAATTGAAATTCAGTTAATGAAACTGAAATTGAAGTCTGGCCTTAGTCATGGTGTCATGAAATTACTAACAATTGTTTAATATAAATCCTCCTGGTTCACTAATTTCTTCGAGGAACAAGATCTGCTGTCCTTACCTGGTCTGGTTGATGTGTACTCCAGACTCAGCAATGCGGTTGACTCGTAACTGCCCCTCTGAAGTGGCCGTACAAGCCATTGGGTTGGCAAAAGTGACAAAAAATATGAATGGAAGACCAGGACAATTTGTTTTATCCAGAGAATCGAGATCGTGAACACTCCATAGTGCCTGCAAAACTAGTAGAAATGGTTTTCTTTAATAATATTAAAGGGAAATCAAACAAGGAATAGTCAAGGTGACAGGGAATAAAAGGATGGAGAGGAAAGCATGATTGATATTTCAGAAAGCTAGCACTGGCCTAATAGGCTGAATGGTCTCCGACTGGGCTGGAAGTTCAGTTCCTTTGATTCGAAGAACATAAATTCAGACCTTTGTAAAAGATCAAAGAATTGAAGAGATAGCACAGTGTGGAGCCAGAGGAACACAGCAGGCTAGGCAGCATCAGACGAGCCAGAAAATTGACATTTCGGGTCGGGACCCTTCTTCAGAAAAGAATTGAAGTTTCTTTCATTTGCTTTATTGCTATACATGAACAAAATCATGTTCATATCTTAGGTGCAACAGGACCTCTCATCATTTTCTTTGTTTTAAATTTGTCTTCGTTGAGAACTGTACTGTATTTATTAAATAGTAGAATCATATATCAGATTAGGGATATTCAACTCTCCATGAATGATTTCTTTACGCAAGTACCTGTATTTTTTTAATACAGTTGACTACTTTGACATGCATCTGTTCAGATTTTGCTTGAGATTTGTTTGTGCGTTATTTTTAATTTATGCTTTTCAATTAGAAGTTTAAAAGTATTAGTCAACAGATTAATCTTCCTCTCCTTGACAGAAGCTAGGCTGGTGGCTATGTTCAGTCTTCAGATGTAATGTAGTTGGGATAGGAGTCGAGATACTTCACAATTTATAAACTAAATGTTGCCCAGGTATTCCCCACAAGACACAAGAACAGAAGTTGCTGGAAAAGCTCAGCTGGTCTGGTAGCATCTGCGGAGAGAAAAATCTGTTCTGAAGAAGGGTCACCAGATGCAAAACATTAACTCTGATTTTTTTTCTTCACAGATGCTGCGAGACCTGCTGAGCTTTTAAAGCAACTTCTGTTTTTGTTCCACATTTACAGCATCCACAGGTTTTTAAGTTTTTGTATCCCAGAAGAAACTGTTACAGTCAAGGAGAGATAGCTACACAAATTGGACCCCTCTCCTTCATTTTTCTCAAAATGTCCCTTCTCAAGTCCCCAGAAGTAAACCTTACATGTAATTTTACATAGATAGTAGGAACTGCAGATGCTGGACAATCTGAGATAACAAGGTGTAGAGCTGGATGAACGCAGCAGGCCAAGCAGCATCAAAGGAACAGGAAAGCTGACGTTTCGGGCCTAGACCCTTCTTCAGAAATGGGGGAGGGGAAGGGGGTTCTGAAATAAATAGGGAGAGAGGGGGAGGCGGACAGTATATGGATAAAGGAGAGGATAAGTGGAGAGGAGACAGACAGGTCAAAGAGGCTGGGATGGAGACAGTAAAGGTGAGTGGAGGTAGGGAGTTAGGGAGGGGATAGGTCAGTCCAGGGAGGACGGACAGGTCAAGGGGGTGGGATGAGGCTAGTAAGTAGGAGATGGGGGTGGGGCTTGAGGTGGGAGGAGGAGATAGGTGGGAGGAAGGACAGGTTAGGGAGGCAGGGACAAGCTGGGCTGGTTTTGGGATGCGGTAGGGGGAGGGGAGATTTTGAAGCTTGTGAAGTCCACTTTGATACCATTGGGCTGCAGGGTTCCCCAGCGGAATATGAGGTGCTGTTCCTGCAACCTTCGGGTGGCATCTTTGTGGCACTGCAGGAGGCCCAGGACGGACATGTCATCTGAGGAATGGGAGGGGGAGTTGAAATGCTTCACGACTGGGAGATGCAGTTGTTTAGTGCGAACCGAGCATAGATGTTCCGCAAAGCAGTCCCCAAGCCTCTGCTTGGTTTCCCTGATGTAGAGGAGGCCACAACGGGGACATCGGATACAGTATACCACATTAGCAGATGTGCAGGTGAACATCTGCTTGATGTGGAAAGTCTTCCTGGGGCCTGGGATGGGGGTGAGGGGGGAGGTGTAAGGGGCAGGTGTAGCACTTCCTGCGGTTGCAGGGAAAAGTGCCTGGTGTGGTGGGGCTGGAGGGGAGTGTGGAGCAGACAAGGGAGTCCCGGAGAGAGTGGTCCCTCCGGAAAGCAGATAAGGGTGGGGAGGGAAAAATGTCTTTGGTGGGATCGGATTGCAGATGGTGGAAGTGTCGGAGGATGATGCGTTGGATCCGGAGGTTGGTGGGGTGGTACGTGAGGACAATGGGGATTCTGTTTTGGTTATTATTGTGGGGAGGCGGTGCGAGGGATGTGTTGTGGGAAATGCGAGAGATGCAGTCGAGGGAATTCTCGACCACTGAGGGGGAGATGTTGCAGGCCTTGAAAAATGAGGACATCTGAGATGTTCGGGAGTGGAATGCCTTATCCTGGGAGCAGATGAGGCAGAGGCGAAGGAATTGGAAATAGGGGATGGCATTTTTGCTGGAAGGTGGTTGGGACGAGGTGTGTTCTCGGTAGCTGTGGGAGTCAGTGAGCTTGAAATGGATATCGGTTTCCAGGTGGTTACCAGAGATGGAAACAGAGAGGTCCAGGAAGGAGAGAGAGGTATCAGAGATGGTCCAGGTGAACTTAAGGTTAGGGTGGAAGGTGTTGGTGAAGTGGATGAACTGTTCGAGCCCGTCGTGGGATCGCAAGGCAGCGCCGATACAGTCATCAATGTAACTGAGGAAGCGGTGGGGTTTAGGGCCAGTGTAGCTACGAAAGAGGGATTGTTCCACTTAACCTATAAAGAGACAAGCATAGCTTGGGCCCATGCGGGTACCCATGGCCACCCCCTTTGTCTGTAGGAAGTGGGAGGAATTGAAAGAGAAGTTGTTGAGGGTGAGGACGAGTTCAGCTAAGGGGGTGAGGGTGTCAGTGGAGGAGGACTGGTCGGGCCTGCGGGACAGGAAGAAGCAGAGGGCCTTTAGGCCACCTGCATGGGGAATGCAGGTGTATAGGGACTGGACGTCCATGGTAAAGATGAGGTTTTGGGGACCAGGGAATCGGAAGTTTTGGAGGAAGTGCAGGGCGTGGGTGGTGTCACAGATGTAAGTAGGGAGTTCCTGGACCAAGGGGGAGAAAATGGAGTCGAGATAGGTGGAGATAAGTTCGGTGCTGCACGTTCTGCGGGGGAGAGGTTGGAGTGGGTGAGAGGGGTGGAGAGGTTGAGGCGATTGATGTCACGACGGCGGTTGGAAATGAAGAGGTCGAGGGAGGGTAGGAGGCCTTGGGGTGGTGTCCAGGAGGATGGGGTGTGTAGGAGGCGGAAGAAGGGGTCTGTCCTCCCTTGGCTGACCTATCCCCTCCCTAACTCCCCACCTACACTCACCTTTACTGGCTCCATCCCCGCCTCTTTTACCTGTCTGTCTCCTCTCCACCTATCTTCTCCTCTATCCATCTTTTATCCACCTCCCCCTCTCTCCCAAATTTATTTCAGAACCCCCTTCCCCTTCCCCGTTTCTGAAGAAGGGTTTTGGCCCGAAACGTCAGCCTTCCTGCTCCTCTGATGCTGCGTGGCCTACTGCGTTCATCCAGCTCTACACCTTGTTATCTCATGTAATTTTACATGCTTTTTGAAGTAGATGGAGTCTACAAGCCAAATATAGTTTCGTATATAACCATCTCCAATGATCTTACCCAATTCCCATACCCCACTTCATTGGATAATAAGTGGTATTATCGAATATAAAGTAGATGAGAGTCTTAACATTCATCTCATAGATTTTAGTCACGGCCATGGAGAGCTGATCCAGTAAGCTATGGCATATGACGACCAGCAGCAGAAGCTCGAAGTTCATTATGGACAGACTGAACTTTAATTTTGGTCATTTACAGATGAACTGGGACTCTCTGAGATTGTATTATTCAAGGCCAAACAAGTCATAATTCCACAAGCTGTACATCAAGAAATGTTAGACCATATTTTCAGATCAGAGGGGAAAAAAAGATTTCTAATTGAATCTATTTATTGGCTTGGCATTAATAAGGACATTGATCAGCTCATGAACTCATGAAAACATGTCAATTCCACCAACATCTCAATCAAGGGAATGTTTCCTTCCACAATAGATTCATTCTGAGCCATGATGCAAGATTGCAACTGATATCTTCCAAGGCCAAGAAGATGATTACATCCTGCTGACAATTTCCGCCGTTTTATGCAACAAATCAAAGATACCACTACTGCAACAGTTGTTGATGCATTGATTGTCATATTCAGTAACTTTTTCATACTCAGCAAATTGTGTCTGATAACTTCCTGCTGTACACTAATGCACCCTTTCAAGATATGTGTACGGAAATGGGTTCTTCAACATACTACCCCTTGTTGTCACTGCCCTCAGTTGAATGGTCTCACAAGATGCATTGCTAGTTCGGTAAAATCCGTGATGATTAAATGTAAAGAGAGATGTCAAGATTTTCAGATGGCTATTTAAAACTACATTCTATCCCTGTAGGCAGTGGCCTACCCTCACCCACAGGTTCTCATGTTTAGAAAACAGCCCTCACAGTTCTTCCCTTTCACATTCTGACTACCCAAACCTATGTACACAAAGCATTGTTGGAAAGATGGAAAAATGGTATTCAGCATGATCAATGCGTTATAAGTTAATTATCATAAATAGAACCAGGGTCAAGACAAAGCATACAAATTTGAAGTTTTCATATGAACTCACAGGAGCTTGGGAAAATACAATGTCATGGTGTCTAGCCTAGGTCATATGAGATGGTAATGAGCAATGATCAAAACTTATGAAGAAATGAATTACATATCCAAAATGCATATCATCAACACCATACTACCCCCTACAATGATTTACATCAGTCTATGACAACACTGCAGAGTGATGTTACATCACCAAGGCATGAAAACTGCAAAAATTAGATGTGGTTGTACTGCATTGTTGTATAGATTTCAGATCAGCAAGGATCTGTGTATTTAAGACAGTTTCATGGCATCGTGGCATTAAAGGATCTGATACAAGGGTATCTGCCTCACCTTCAGTCATTGTCACTGTGTAATGGAGTCAGCATAGTCAGTCATTCATGTGTATGTAATATACAATAACATCAGGAAGCACAGAACTTGGATGACACTGTAAATCTGTCATATCACGGTTTAAAATTAATTAGCATTATAAATAAACTTAAAGACATTTGTTTCATAAGAACCCAACTATTTTTATTATATATTACATGGGCTAATATATAGTAAATCACAAGTGACATCATCAGTGGATATTGATTGTTAGTAGTAGATTACTGACATTCCCCTTAATACTCTGACAAACCCAAATCTAGTCCCCTCACCCTACCTCTTCAAATCATGTTTATTGGAGTTAATTATGATGACATATACAAAATGCTTATCATCAATGCCAATCCCCATCCAACAACCTTCTGGACCCCAACCCATCCACAGGATAACAATTAGGCTACTGAAAATATCATGCTTGACAACAATCACACATCGACAAAAGATACAACAGACAGCATCCATCAGAGTGAAGTCACATCACAAAAACATGACAACTGTATAAACTCCACTAAGTAGGAGCTAACAGTAATGTAATAATGAAAGGGGAGAAGAAGCAGAGACAAAGGATGTGGCAGAAAAAAAAATGATTAAGGCACAAGAGTACGAAAACATTTGGGAATAAAGAGAAGTTAGTGCGAGATGGTCAATAAAATTTATCACTCTATGATGGTAGATTACAACTCATATCAATCAATTGTATGAAGAGCAGTTCAAGGTTGAAAAAGATAATGGACTGCAGTATATAACCGCCAATGGCAGAAATATTGAAACAAGCTGTAACTTATGTTATAGTGAAGACATCCCAAAGCTAATATTAGTTGAGTGGTTTCACGTCCGTGCCTTTCCATAATCACTTCAGATGCTATCCCTGAATAGCTGCAGATTGTATTGTAGACGCGTGCCTTGCATCCTTTGCTTAAGTCAGCCCAGGCATTTTCAAACACTTCAATAATGCTTTTGCATGTTATTTTCTGACCACTATTCTCATGTTTCTTCATTAAATAACAGCTGCAAAACTTCAGTACCTAAAAAGGGCAATCAGCGATGGGTAATAAATATTTGCCTTATCAGTAATGCCCTCATTCAGTGACAAAGGAAGAAAAAACAAATTAAATGGGTAAAAAAAATGTGATGAATTAATAAAGTTTTACTTTTCATTACAGCATGCATCACATTTTCTTTTAATTTTATTTCATGCTGCATCATTTAAATTGTAGCATTTTTAGTGGCAATTAGTGGCAAAAAGCAGTAAGTGAAAGAGGTAGTGTCTTTCTTGTTTTGATGTCTGAAGTAATGGGTCAATTTTTCTGAACCTGGCTAGAGGTATCAGAAGGGCATGTGGGCAAGTTAATGAGGAGGGAGGCAAAAATTGAGTTTACTGACAGTGGGCTAAAGTTTCACCACAAGTTAGAATCACTTCATAGAATCCCTACAGTGTGGAAACAGGACATTCAGCCCAACAAGTCCACACCGCCCCTCCAAAGAGCATCCCACCCTGACTCATTCCCCTACCCCTGCATTTCCCCATGTCTAACCCAAACATCCCTGGACACTACAGGCAATTTAGCATGGCCAATCCACCTAGCCTGTACATCCTTGGATAGTGGGAGGAAACTGGAGCACCTAAAGGAAACCCATGCAGACACAGGGAGAAGTGCAAACTCCACATAGACAGTCACCCGAGGGTGGAATTGAACCTGGGTCCCTGGCACTGTGAGGCAGTAATGCTAGCCACTGAGCCACCATGCCGTCCATCTCAGACCCTTTCAGGTGGATTGTGGTTCTCAACTTTGGAACCTCTTTTGCAATTACTCGTTAGAACTTAAGCCCACTAAAATTATTAGAGACAAAAATCCTGCAGATGCTGGAACCCAAGGTAGACATATTTTACCAATTCAATTTTTTTTTCTTTCTTTATCACTGAATGAGGGCATCACTGATCATGCCAATATTTATTACCCATCGCTGATTGCCCTTTTTAGGTACCGAAGTTTTGCTTATAAAAATTTACCTCGTGAGTCAGCGGCCTACTTGATTCGAGCGGTGGGAGTGGTGACAGCGCGAGACATGAAGTGAACTATTTTATTCGGGCATTGTCTAAACCTGAAACACTACACGTGTAGTGTCTCCCATCCATCCTCATCCTCTAACCAAAAAAAAAATTCGGTGTGGAGAGCCGGTAACGTAAGGTAAGGTAAGGCTTTTGTTTTCCTTTATTCTTTTGGTAATCTAGAGTAGAGGGATTTTTTTTTATTTTTTTGCTTTTTCTTTGGCGGAAAGCTGTTGGAGGGAGGAAAGTATCAACAAATTTAATTAACGCATTGTAATAAATTATATAAATTAATAAAGTGATTAACTAAGTAGAAATGGCTGGACAGTTGATGTGTTGTAGCTTTATGATGTGGAAGCTGGCTGATCCCATTGCGAACTGCAGTGACCACATCTGCAGCAAGCGTTGGTTGCTTGAGGAACTTCGGCTCAGAGTTGATGAGCTGGAATCGGAGCTTCAAGCACTGCAGCACATCCAGGAGGGGGAGAACTACCTGGACACTTTGTTTCAGGAGGCAGTCACACCTGGTAGATTAAGTACTTCAAATTTGGTCAGTGGCCAGGGACACCAGGGTGTGACTGTAAGCGAGGCCGGTAGAGGGATTCTGCAGTCAGGAACAGAGGAGCCTCAGCTCTTGATCTTGTCCAACCGGTACGAGGTACTTGCTCCCTGTGTGGATGAGGAAAAGGGCTGCAGAGAGGATGAGCCAACTGCCCACTGCACCGTTGTACCGGAGGCCATTCAAGAGGGGGGAGCAAAAAGACAAGTGGTAGTTGTAGGAGATTCTATAATTAGGGGGATAGGGATAGATAGTATCCTTTGTAAGCAGAATCGAGAGTTCCGCATGGTGTGTTGCCTGCCCGATGCCAGGGTAAGGGATATCTCAGACCGGCTTGAAAGTATATTGGAGCGGGAGGGGGAAGATCCAGTTGTTGTGGGCCACGCCAAATTAAACAACATTGGCAAGACTAGGAAAGAGCACCTGTTCAGAGACTATCAGGACCTAGGAACCAAATTAAAGAACAGGTCCTCAAGGGTTATAATCTCCGGACTACTACCTGAGCCACGTGCTAATTGGCATAAGAGACATGAGAATAATGGAAGTAAACACGTGGCTAAAAGAGTGGTGCGGGAAAGAGGGGTTCCTTTTCTTGGGGCACTGGCATCAGTATTGGAACCGGAGGGATCAGTACTTTTGGGACGGTCTCCGCCTGAATCGAGCTGGGACCAATGTTCTAGCGAAAAAGGTAAATAGACTGGTCAACAGGACTTTAAACTGGAAAGTTGGGGGGGGGAAGGGAAGGATGAAACTTGCCCCAGTGGGAAACAAAGCAGCAGGTTAACGTCTGTAGTGGTGGATTCAAATAAGTGAAAAAACATGACACAAATGACAGGGAAGGAGAACTCAGGAGATGCTATTAAAGTCTCCAGCGCAGACACGAATAGAACAGAGTGTTTGGAAAGGCCTAGCAATTGAACCCTGGAAAAATGAATGAAAATGAGAAGAGGGAGGGTTAATACAGGACTAAAGGTGTTATATCTGAATGCACGCAGTAAAAGCTATAAGGTAAATGAGCTTGTGGCGCAGATCGATACTGGTAGGTATGATGTGGTAGGCATCACGGAGATGTGGCTGCAAGGGGATCAGGATTGGGTGCTGAATATCCAAGGATTTACATCCTATCGAAAAGGTAGGCAGGTGGGCTGAGGGGGAGGGGTTGCCTTATTAGTGAGAAATGAAATTAAATCAATAGGAAGAAATGAAGTACGGTCAGATGGTGTAGAATCTCTGTGGGTAGAATTGAGGAACCACAAAGGTTAAAAAAACCATAGTTGGAGTTGCGTACAGGCCTCCAAACAGTAGTCTGGTGCTGGGGCGCAAGATACACCAGGAGATAGAAAAGATGTGTAAGAAAGGCAAAATCACAGTGATCATGGGGGATTTCAATATACAGGCTGACTGGGAAAATCATGTCGGTAGTGGATTGCGAGAAAAGGAGTTTGTGGAATGTCTACAAGATGGCTTTTCGGAGCAGGTCATGGTAGAGCTCACAAGGGAACAAGCAATACTGGATTTATTGTTGTGCAATGAGGCAGGCTTGATAAGGGAGCTTAAGGTAAAGAAACCCTTAGGAGGCAGCGATCATAAGATGATAGAATTTAGTCTGAAATTTGAGAGGAAGAAGATAGACTCAGAGGTAAAGGTATTACAGCTGAATAAAGGCAACTACAGAGGTATGAAGGAGGAGCTGGGCAGCATTGACTGGAAGAGGAGCCTAGCAGGAAAGACAGAGGAACAGCAATAGCAGGAGTTTCTGGGAGTAATTCAGGAGATGCAGCTAAAATTCATCTCTAGGAAAAAGAAGCATGGTACAGAGAGAATGAGGCAACCATGACTGATAAAGGAAGTCAGGGATAGCATAAAAGCAAAAGAGAAAGCATATAATGTGACAAAGGGCAATGGGAAACCAGAGGACTGGGAAGCTTACAAAGACCAAGAGAGGGCAACAAAAAAAGAAATAAAGAGGGAGAAGATTAAATATGAGGGTAAGCTAGCCAGTAATATAAATGAAGACTGTAAGAGTTTATTTAGATATATAAAGGGCAAGAGAGAGGCAAAAGTGGACATTGGACCATTGGGGAACGACGATGGGGAGATAGTAATGGGGAACAAGGAAATGGCTGAGGAACTGAATAATCACTTTGCGTCAGTCTTCACAGTGGAAGACATGTGTAATCTCCCAAAAATTCAAGAGAGTCAGGGGGCAGAACTGATTATGGTGGCCATCTCCAAGGAAAAGGTGCTAGTAAAACTGATTGGCCTCAAGGTAGATGAATAACCTGAACCAGATGGACTACACCCCAGAGCTCCAAAGGAGATAGCTGAAGAGACAGTGGAAGCATTAGTGGTGATCTTTCAGGAATCGCTTGAGTCAGGGAGGGCCCCAGCAGACTGGAAAATCGCTAATGTGACACCCCTGTTTAAAAAGGGAATAAGTCAAAAGACAGAAAATTACAGGTCAATTAACCTAACCTTGGTCGTGGGTAAGATTTTGGAGTCCATTATAAAGGATGAGATTTCTGAATATTTGGAACTGTATGGTAAAATAGGGCAAAGTCAGCATGGTTTCATCAAGGGGAGGTCATGCCTGACAAATCTGCTAGAGTCCTTTGAGGAAATAACGAGCACGGTAGACCAAGGAGAGCCAAGGGATGTTATCGACCTGGACTTCAAAAAAGCCTTTGACAAGGTGCGGCACAGGAGGCTGCTGTCTAAAATAAGGGTCCATGGTGTTCGAGGCAAGATGCTAGCATGAATAGAAGATCGGCTGTCTGGCAGAAAGCAGAGAGTGGGGATAAAAGGGCCTTTCTCAGGATGGCAGCCAGTGACAAGTTGTGTTCCGCAAAGGTCAGTATTGGGAACACAACTTTTCACTTAATACATTAATGATCTAGATGAAGGAACTGTGGGCATTCTAGCTAAGTTTGCAGACAATACAAAGATAAGTGGAGGGACAGGTAGTATTGAGGAGGTGGGGAGGCTGCAGAAGGATTTGGACAGATTAGGAGAGTAGGCAAAGAAGTGGCAAATGGAGTACAACGTGGGAAAGTGTGAGCTCATGCACTTTGGTAAGAAGAATAAAAGCATGGACTATTTTTTTAAATGGGGACAAAATTCAGAAGTCTGAAGTGCAAAAAGACTTGGGAGTTCTATCCAGGATTCTCTCAAGGTAAACTTTCAGGTTGAGTCAGTAATTAGGAAGGCAAATGCAACTTTGGCAGGAAGGATATACTGGCCCTGGAGCAGGTTCAGAGGAGGTTCACAAGAATGGTCCCACGCATGAAAAGCTTAACATATGAGGAACGTTTGAGGATTCTGAGACTATACTCATTGGAGTTTGGAAGGATGATGGAGGATCTAATTGAAACTTCCAGAATACTGAATGGCCTGGACACAGTGGATGTTGGCAAGTTGCTTCCATTTGTAGGATAGACTAGGACCCGAGGGCACAGCCTTAGCGTAAAGGGGAGACCTTTTAGAACGGAGATTAGGAGAAACATCTTCAGCCAGAGAGAGGTGAATCTATGGAATTCACTGCCACAGAGGGCAGTGGAGGCTGGGTCATTGAGTACATTTAAGACTGATATAGATAAGTTCTTGATTATCAAGGGGATCAAGGGTTACGGGGAGAAAGTGGGAGAAGGGGGTTGAGGAACTTAGCAGCCATGACTGAATGGTGGAGCAGAGTTGATGGGCTGAATGGCCTAATTTCTGCTCCTATGTCTTATGGAGGCTGGAAGAACACAGCAAGCCAGGTAGCTTAATAATAGCTTAGTTATGAAGGAGCCAAATTACTAAAGATGTTTGAACTGCCTGGGGATTAGATGAAAAAGATTCGCCCACTAGGCACAGTATCATGTATATAGTTGGATTTGTGAACACTTGTTTCTATTTTTGCTAACTGGATTGTGCCTGTGAACATACTGTTAGTGGGTAGACAGACAGGAGGCTGGAAGAACACAGCAAGCCAGGCAGAGTTTGGAGGAAAGGAGAAGTCAATGTTTTGGTTGACTTTGCAAGAGTTCGCAAATCCAACTATATACATGACACCTTGCCTAGTGGGCTAATCTTCTTCATCTAATCTCCCGGCAGTTCAAACATCTTCAGTAATTTGGCTCCTTCATAACTAAGCTATTACTTCGCACAACACTGACAGTGTAAGATGTGAAGCCTCTGTGTCAATCAGCTCTTGAGAAGTTTCAGTCACACGTTTTCTTGCATGATGTAGTTAAACACTTATTGTGTAAGTGGTGAATCCTCACTGGGCATACAGCTCATGAGTAGTCTGCCATACCCAGTTTTGCTTATACCTCTCAAACACTTACAGTGTAAGCTGTGAAGTGTTGTGTCGAACAACTCCCAAGAAGTCTCGGTTTTATGTGGTTATGATTGTTGTAGTTCTCACCTACATTATAAATGTGAAGGCTGTCCAGACCATTAACCTCCCCAAGTGTAGCAGCCACACTGGCTGCATCAATAAACCTCACCACAGCAGGGAAGCAGGATTCAACTGAAAAGGGTCTGAAATGTAAAGGCCGCGCTACTGGAAAGGAGGGTCATCAGACATGTTTCACAGAAAGGTGACAAGTAACAGTTGGGAAACTAACTTAAAGGACATAGTTTTTGAGATTATTAGAAGTGTCCTGGGAAATAGAGCCAGAAAAGTGGGATATAGAGGAGACAGTCTAAGTAATAGGGGTAAGTTGGTTAAGGAAGTGTGGGAACTGCAAATGCTGGGGAGAGAGAATTAAATACAGCATAGTGTAAGCTAGGCAAGGGGATCTAGATTGAAGCAGGATCCAGGGGAAGATCTGTACTATTGAGGGAGATAGTACAAGGGTCAATAGTCACAGGGAGACATTGAAGCAGGACAAGGGGAATGCCAGAGGAAAGGTGAAAGTTATCTACTGACCTGGGAAGAAATGTACTGTTAGAAAAAGAGGATCGAGTGTAAATGACTTGAAAGAAAAATTTACAAAATCCATCTTTTTCTAAATCGCTTTTCAAAATAAGAGCCTCCAAGAACGTGCAGGAGAATGAGAGGGGCTCTGGCACAGTGCAAAAACAGAGGCAAGCAAAACAAACTGAGAAATATTTCTGCATGATTGCTCAGTTAAGAACTTGGCACTGAAAGGAAACACTCACTGCAGAACACAGGTTATTAAGATCTTACAGATCCAAAAACCAACGTCCCAAACGTGTTCTATCCATTGTTAATCCTGGAAAGGAAGGGCAGTTAAGAAACACCAGCAGTAATTCTGTTGGGACCTATCCTACATTCAGCCATCCAGTCCAATGTTGTACGGCTATATCATGGGGCTAATGAAAGCCAACAAGAGTCAGAATTGCTAATTGCCACAAAAGAAATGCAAAGATGAAGGACACAAGTATCTTGCACATAGCAGCACGACAAAATTGAAAATCAGTCCTGGGTTATGGAGGACGTACTTCAGCATATAGAGTTACCCAAGATGTGAGCAGCCTGATAAGGAACCAACATGCAGATCGACTTTATCAAGATTTCAAATGGAAAACACATCTTATTCCCAATGTTATTTCCACATTCAGTGCTACCATACCAGCAGTGTGTTAGCTTTCCTAACGGTAGATAGAAGGCGGAGAAGGAAGCAAGAGCAATGCCAACAGAACCAGAGGCATATGGCTCAGGGGGTTACAGCTATGAATGAGCAAGCAGACCATAAAGAGAGAAGCCAGTTTTCAGCATCACAGAGGTGTCTGTCAAAAGCGAGTGCACAGAAGGTGCCTACAGATGAGTTTCAGGCAATGCTGGAAACATCTTCACATGACTGCAGATGCTTTCACAGATCTGCAGCCAGAGAGCTTAGAAGGCAGTGTTGAGTCTGTGGCACCAAAAATCTCAGAACCACTTAATTTTCTTGCCAATAGCTCCTTTCAAACATCAACTAGGGACATGAATGGTTTCTCCAATTGGCAGACTACAAGAGTATTACTGATTTCGCTGATGTCCTTTGCAGAAAAGCAATAACGTTTGTCCAGTTCACCATGAACTCAGGCAGCCAAAGTGACCGAGCTGTTGCATTTTTAAAAATTGATGGGTCCGTGAAGGGACAAGGTGCTCAGAGTTCCATAGCGTTATCCAAACAGATTTCTGCACAGGAAGTTGATTTACTCTCTCAATGTCCAGCTCATTGTGACGCAAACAATAGTTCCTGAAGGTGAGTGCTTCCTTCCCAAGGAGCAATCATGATGCTTACATTATGCATAACTCCCAGATTCCTTGAATGTTTGCTTTCCCCCTCTCACCCTCAAAGGATTAGTTTCATGGCTGACTCAAGAATAAAATGGTGTATCTCATGAAGTCATGGTTGATGACCACAGTGGCAAGAAAGCTGATAATGAGCATATTGAAGAAGCTAGCACAGAAATGAGACAAAGTAGACAGGTTCCAGAGAACAGCCAGCAGTTAGATTTGAGGGTGAATGTTTTTGCATTAAGATACATGGGCACACAGAACTGTGAACTAAGTATTGCATGTAGGAGTTCTTACCGTCAAGAGCTTGGCTTATAAAATTAAAATAGTAACGACTTTGTTTGTCATAAACTATAATTTGATTTGTCCCCTTTTCACCTATAACTGCTGATTAATTTTCTGGCTAGTGTTTAAGTATGAATTTATTCAGGATTACATGCAGGCTGTACTTATATGAATCAAACATTCACTGGAACCTTCAGGGAGTTGTAACAGGGCTAAACTATGTTGACTGAACTCCCCAAAACTGCCATGTGTCTAAGTTCTCTATGTGCACTGATGCATATAATGTACATATGAGTGTCTAGGGTGATCTACAAAGGAAAACATAACTAGTCAGAAACCTTGACAGATTGCCGCACAAAGTAATTATGCAATCCAGTGCTGATTGAGTAGAAACTCTCTCCAGTTGTACATTGGCAAAACTCAAGCTATTGTTTTCAGGCCTCATTTGAAACATGGTTCACTAACTAGAGACTCAGGTCTCTTCCAGTGTCACATTGCACAGCAGATTAACACTCAGGCACCCAAAATGACTTCAAATATCATCAGTCTTTCTTTTCCTGTTGCTACATCTTGGTGCCACCTTGACAGATACAACTGAGCTTGAGGAACCCTTTTGACTGCTTTGCCACTTTGTCTTGGATGACTTTGGTGAGTGCACTTTTGCTGTCTGAGACCTAGAAGTCTCTGCCTTTATGGGGCTCTCGGGTACAGGTACAGATAGAACCTCCTCTGCCTGGCCTGCAGGTGGCATTTGGGTTCACTAGCAAAGGGGAGGCAGTTCAGCAGGGCACTTCTGTAGAGTCCTGATGTGACAATCCTTGGATGCCTGTTCCAAGTTGGAATCTATGACAACTCCCTCCCGCCTTGAGAGAATGGGGAAACTGGAGGGAGGTTAAGATTCCTTGCCCCCACCATCCTCACACAGCCATTGAATGAATGCATCAACGACTCAAGCAACGGAAAGAATGTCCACCAGTATATTTGTAGACGTTGATTGTTTTGCTAGTCCACGGAGGCAGCCATGAGCCTGCATGGCAGAACCATCACATCAGAATGAACTTAGGCAGGGTCCTTTCTAGCTTTATTATTTTTCCTAACTTATACTTAAATTACGTATATCTGAAATGTAGTGAAACCTTTTCCTTTATTTTCTCTTTTTTTGTACCAAAGATTTGTACCCAGGTATTCTGTACCTAAGATGGCACCATGCTTTAGTGACATTTTACACGCTTCACTGTGCTCCTGTTCTTTGTAACTTCAGTACATGACAATAAACCGAATTCTAATTCTAATCCCTGGGATCATTATTGTAAACTTCCTTTGGATCCCCTCAAAGCAAGCACATCCTTTCCTAGATACAAGGTCCAAAACTACTCATGATGTTCCATATGGGGCCTGACCATAGCGTCATACATCCTCAGCAGGACATCTCTGCTCTTGTACTAGACCTCTCAGAATGAATTCCAACATTGCATTTTCCTTGCTAACTGCCAACTGAACCTGTATGTTAACCTTAAGAAAATCCTGACCAACTTGTGCTTAATTATGTGATTAAGAGGGCAGAATTAGAAGAGTGTAAAAATATTGAAGGATTGAATAACTGGTGGAGATTACAGAGATGAGGAGGGAACTTTGTCACAGATACAGAATGTCATTTCTGACTTTGTGAAAAGCTGTTTTAGTACTTTGGCAGCAGCAGAAACTTGATTAGGGAATTTTAAGCTGTCAACAAAAGGACAACGTAAACAGTGGAATTTGGAAGTTGGGTAGTGTTCTGCTGAAATCTCAATAGTTTCATTTACTATGGTCAGATAAGCCAATAACATTAAATAATCATGCTGTACCTTAAGATCAGATTATCATCTTAGGTCACATGAATTTCAAATCGATTCCAAATTCAACAACAAGTAAACAGAAATTAATTTACAACAAAAGCAGGACAAAGGCAGGTAGAACAAAATTATTTGCTTAGCTCTAATTATGGACTAATAAGATGTGAATGCCCTTAACAGACTCTGTCGGCTCTTTGAAATCCGACCTCCTTATGTTTGAATTTGTTTAAGTGCATCATTAGTATCTACAAACAAGTTAGAATCGCATTTACGAAGTGTGCCTTTTTAAGAAAGCTGAAATTCCTTTTGTGAAGAAGATATTTTGTAATTTATTTGCATAGAGGTTAAAGTTTATTAAATAACTTTAAAATGCCTCTGCTATCTGGAAAAACCATCAAAACCAAAATGTGATCCAAACTGAATTATTTAACAGCCAGTTGATGAACCAAATTTACCGGTGTATTGTACAAGAGTTAACTTACTATATCCAAGTCCAACCTTTGTATTAATTAGATCAATGCCAATTTAATCAAGCTTGTCACTTGGCTGGTTTGCTTTGCAGCCTCCAAAACACTTTTAATCTGGATAGACATAAAAGTCTCTCAGGAAGCTAGCTTCTCTTGGGAATTTACTCTTTACTATTGATTTTCTGCCTCTACATTATCCTTTGTCTCTAACAGGTTCTCAGACGTATTTCCATCTTCATTAGAAAATATGGAAGTTTAATTTCAGATAAGAAAATGAAAAGATCTTGACTATTTTGCTTTTAAAATTCTAAGCTTTTAAAATTGCTGTATATCATATAAGTTTTCTTTTCCTTGAACACAAATAGACTGCATGCTTTTGCAAAATAGTTGGACATTAGTCAATTGTCAAACCTTGTTTTCTCAGCGCATAAGGTGATCCTTCAATCCTTCGTGTCTTTATTAGGAAGTCATGAGTATTCTATAAATTTTGCATTCTGGTCAGTATAGTTCTTGTTTCTAAATTTGTTTATATTGTCAAAACATTCATTCAAAGCTTTAATGGTTTATGATAAGCAGGCAATATTCTCAAACTTACTTGAGATATAAAAACAGGAATTGCTGGAAAAGCTCAGCAGGTCTGGCAGCATTTGTGAAGAGAAATCAGAGTCTGCGTTTTGAGTCCAGTGACCCTTCCTCAGAGCAGACCTGAGGAAGAGTCACCTGACCTGAAATGTTAACTCTGATTTCTCTTCACAGATGCTGCCAGACCTGCTAAGCTTTTCCAGCAACTCCTGTTTTTGTTTCTGATTTACAGCAACTGCAGTTCTTTTGGTTTTTACTTGTGATATAGTTCATTACATACATAGTGTTAAGGCAACTATTTAACATTAGAGGTTTTGAGCGTGGCAGAAGATGGAGAATTGAAACCAGGCGACAATATTTGCCATTCAAATACTGCGCTACTATTGTTTTAAGATATCAAGGTTGGGATAGCCACCTGTGTCAGGTGGTCACATTATAAATGTATGTACATTTGAGTTCTGTCACTCAGAGCCACTGAGGCAACGTAGTTGACGTTCTGACCAGCGAAATCAACGGAAGGCCCAAAAGTTAATTACAGAGGTGTTCTTTGCAGGATCTAGGATTTCCCGCCCCAGTTTCCAAGGAAGGTTTTTGAAATAATTCATCACAGGCCAGTATTCCATCAAAGCCACCCTTTATTAACAAATGAACAGTCCTTGACTTTAGAATAGAAGATCATAGAATCTCTACAGTGTGGAAACAGGCCCTTTGGCCCAAGAAGTCCACACTGACCTTTGGAGCACCTACCCAGCCCCAGGCCCCTTATAACCCGCCTAACCTACACACCTCTGAACAATACATGCAATTTAACACGGCCAATCCACCTAGCCTGCACATCTTTGGACTGTGGGAGGAAACTGGAGCAAACCCACTCAGACACGAGGAGAATGTGCGAACGCCACAGACAGTCACCCGAGGGTGGAATCAAACCTGTGTCTCTGGCGCTGTGAGGCAGTAGTGCTAACGACTGAGTCACTGTGCCACCCTGAACTTACTTCCTGAACTTAGTCCTACATCTGAGCTTTAATACTGCCTGATTCAGAATCAGCTATCAGATTGGCAGTATCTCTGCCATTCTCAGAGATAGTAGGAACTGCAGATGATGGAGAATCTGAGATAACAAGGTATAGAGCTGCATGAACACAGCAGGCCAAGCAGCATCAGAGGAGCAGGAAAGCTGACGTTTCGGGCCTAGACCCTGCTTCAGAAATGGGGGAGGGGAAGGGGGTTCTGAAATAAATAGGGATAGAGGGGGAGGCGGACAGAAGATGGATAAAGGAGAAGACAGGTGGAGAGGAGAGGAGACAGACAGGTCAAAGGGGCTGGGATGGAGACAGTAAAGGTGAGTGGAGGTGGGGAGTTAGGGAGGGGATAGGTTAGTGCAGGGAGGACCAACAAGTCAAGGGGGCAGAATGAGGCTAGTAGGTAGGAGATGGGGGTGGGTCTTGAGGTGGGAGGAAGGGATAGGTGGGAGGAAGGACAGGTTAGGGAGGCAGGGACAAGTTGGGCTGGTTTTCAGATGTGGTAGGGGGACAGGGGAGATTTTGAAGCTTGTGAAGTCCACATTAATACCATTGGGCTTCAGGTTTCCCCAGCGGAATATGAGGTGCTGTTCCTGCAACCTTTGGGTGGCATCGTTGTGGCACTGTAGGAGGCCCAGGATGGACATGTCATCTGAGGAATGGGAAGGGGAGTTGAAACAGTTCATGATTGGGAGGTGCAGTTGTTTAGTGTGAACTGAGCGTAGGTGTTCTGCAAAGCGGTCCCCAAGCTTCCGCTTGGTTTACCCGATGTAGAGGAGGCCACAACAAATACAGTATACCACATTAGCAGATGTGCAGGTGAACATCTGCTTGATGTGGAAAGACTTCTTGGGGTCTGTGATGGGGGTGAGGGGGGAGGTGTGGGGGCAGGTGTAGAACCTAGAATACACCTCCTCCCACAGGTCCAGCTGGCTGGCCTCATTACAATCACAACTGTTTGAATGTCTACTGTCATGGGTTTCCTTAAGCAACAATTAGTGAACCCCATAGTGAATCAGATGAGTGATGATGGGCAGAATCCTGGCCACCTGATCTTTGAAGGATGGCATTCATTCTGTTGCCATATTCTTTAAGGGCAGCTGCTGAGCAAAGTATTATCAAGGCCTGGTAGCCAAAAACACCTAAGTTTCCTGTGGTATCCCCTGGAAAGGAGACTTGATAACTATTTCACATCTGAACTTGAGAACCTTTGCTTTTAAGCCCGAATACATTGTCGCTATCCTTGATATAACAACTGTAGTTTTGGTACTTGTTCCCAACAATGATGTATTATGCATTCACAAGCCAAATCATTTGTAACCCATCCATGTTCATATTTGTGCTTTATGAGGATCGTGTAAAATTACTGCGTAATAGTAGTAAAATAGATCTGGGAGTCATATATGGTACTAAACATATTTCCCTTTCTTTCCAGAACTGCAAAAAATTTAACACCCAACAAAGAAAGACATGTCTGCTCAAATTACTAGGTTCAATTTATTTTCAGGTTAAATATTATGCAGAATCCATTATACAGAAATTTGCTAAATCAGTACAATATATAAAAACAATAAAATTGGAATCAGTTCATCTTGCCTTTAAGTCAAAAAATTATGGATTTGATACCCATTCCAGAAATTTCAACAAATATTGTAAACCAATACAGGAGTGGAATACTAAGATTCTGAGATTAAAATTCTGTCTACACCCTCAGGTGGATGTAAAGGTGTTATGGTACTAGCTTGAAGAGGAGGAGAGAAGACATCCTGGCCCGTACTTAACCACTAATCACCAAAAATTTAGTATCTCATCATTTATCACATTTGCTGTGGCCAAATTGCTGCCTTTTTGTAATTAATACACTGTATACTTCAAAATCAATTACCAAGTTGTTATAAAAAAAGGTTCTTTCTTTATAAAGGCATCAATAAGACTTTTAAATTAATTTGCAATATCTGTAGTGTTGTAGATATAAATGAGACATCCTGGGTGGTGAATGCAAATTTCATTTCAATTCAGAGTTTCTGTGTCCTGCCAGAAAACAAAGCCTGAATTTATTCAGTTTAAACATCTAATAAAGCAGATCTGATCATCATCTGTAATTAAAGACATAATGTTATGAAGTTCTTTGTAGAATGCTGATTAGCAGGCGCTCATGATTTACCTAGTTTCTAAATATCTATTATTCCTTAGCAACATGCAAGTTATTTCACATTAAGAATAAAGCCCAAAACCTGACTAATTTCCAGATCAACGCATCTAATTCAAAGTTGTAGGTAGGCCATCTCAAATTGTTACTCTCTGTTCTGATCAAGAGCAAACAGATTCCGTCTGAATTCAAAAATTTTCAATATTAAAGAAATTTAAGTACTGTCATGGAGTCAAATGGCTGGATTTTCAAATAGTTTCCCCCAATAGCCCTTAGAGCTGGTGAGTGGGATTTTCATCTTCTGGAGGATCGCAAGGCTCGAAGGTGAGTCTGCATCCAGAGGCAGCAGGCATGAGGTGGAGATGGGATGTTGGCTGTTAACAAAGTGCACAGTTTAAAAAGGCCAACATCCATCCACACAATCAATGGCCCACTTCTTCAGATCAGACCATAGCCTCACCTTGCCTCTCAATGCTTTCATCTGCTGCATTAATCCTTTAACTCAAACCCCCTTCAATCTCCAGTCCCCCGAGATCTTTTGCAAAAAATAAATGAGCACCCAGACATCTGTCTAAGCTTTCAAGAAGCCAAAAAAAAGGTTGATCTCTTTAAACAATTATCTTCAGATATAACAGTGGACCAACTTTTCAGTATTGTACAAAACACAATAGCAGTTTATCCAGTGGATACATTAGTCTAATGAATCTGAAAACATTTTGACGTATACAATGCAGTGTTTTTTCTTACTTTGCAGCTTGACTGCTGACATAAATATCGAATAACACCCACGTTTTATTACGGATACTTACAATTTCCAGTCACAGCACTATAATTACAGATTTTTGTACTCACAGATATAAACCAGACTTCTGCATTTCATGATGAACTGAAAGGAAGCAACATCAGTTGTACACAAGTTTTACATTTGTCCACTTTCAGAAAATGGTCCAAATGTCCACTGAGCAAGTTTGATTTCAGAAGCAACTGCCGTGTTGAAAATCAAAGTTCTGAAATTCTTGCTCCCAGAATGGTGTCTGCAACCTGAAACAGCAGAGTGCAGCATTGCCAACCCTCTCACTTACCTGCTTTCCTGCAAGTAGCTAAAGATGGAAATGGAGCCTTGACTTCTGCCTTTGTTGCTGAGCAGCCATTTTCTCCTTCCTACTCCTGACTCGGAATTGTCCTAAAATGGGAGTACAAAATACTGCTTCTCGAGTCATAGCATCACAGAAGGTAGCCATTGGGTCAATCTAGTCAATACCGGTTTTCTACAGAGAAATCTGATCAATCACTTTAGCCCTGCAGGTGTATTTCCCTTAAGTGACCGTCTAGTTCCCTTTTGAAATCCATCATTTTCCCCACTTACATCATTGTGGCAGTATAACAATTATTTTTGTAGTCATTGTCATAGAGTCATACAGCACGGAAACAGACCCTTCGGTATAAACAGTCCCATAATCCCAAACTAAAGTAGTCCCACCTGCCTGCTCCTGGCCCATATCCCTCCAAACCTTTTCTATTCATGTACTTATCCAAGTATCTTTTAAACAGTGTAATTGTATCTACATCCATCATTTCCTCAGGTAATTCATTCCACACATGAACTACCCTCTGCCTAAAAAAAATAGTCCCGCATGTCTTTTTTAAAGCTGTCTCCTCTCACTATAAAAATGTGTCTCCTAGTCTTGAAATCCCCCATCCTAGGGAAATGACAACTACCATTGACCTTATCTATACCCCTCATTATTTTGTAAACTTCTATGTCAAATATAATACCCTTACTTGTGGTAAATGCAAGGTTTCTGCTACAACTTAATGAACAAACTGACATTTCAAACATAAGTTCTGAGTAAGTTTCATTTCATTATTAGAAAATTAGACTTTAAGAAAAAATATTTTGTGCATTAGTCCTCTGCTATTCACTAATGTAAAATGATGTTTAGTGTTAGAATACATGTGATCAGAATCTGGATGAAAGTGAAAAGTGCTTAATCACCCTTTCTTCACTTTAGCTTGTATTTATACGGCATTTTTCATGCAAAGAATAAAGAATATTTCCAAAACCAAAAGACAAAACTGACATTAAGCCAGATAAATTACCATTAGGGGCCAGAAACACGCTTACAACTAAAAGGTTTTTAAGGACAGTGTTTTGGAACAAATGAATGTAAATAAATCAAGGAGTTTAGGGGTTAGGGCAGGGAATTACAATGAGTCGACATGTGGCCATCAGTCCTGGGGGAAAGGCATGGAGGTTAGACAAGTTGAAAGTAACAAATAGAGATGGAAGTTTCAGAGAGAGGGAATAGTTGAAATGAGGAGAGTCTAATGATGTAGAGGGGCAAGACCATAAAAGGAAATAAACACAAGGATGGAATTTTCCCATTTGTAGTTTGGTGCTGAATGAATTTGATGGTGACTGCTCAACCATGGCCCAGAGTATATTCAGCTTTTCACCTCATTAATAATGCAACCAAGATGTTGAGCATCTTCCATGGGGAATCTCATGGAGAAAATACTGGATTCAGCCAGAAAAGAGTACATCTGCTCATGGGGAGATGTTGAGACCTCAATGAACAACCAGCCCGGTACATTTCAGTGCTGTACTCCCATTATCAGTAGCGCTAAGCCAGTGCTAAGTGTAAAGCCTTTGTTCATCTTCTCTGACTAATTAACTCTCTTCTCTTATGCAGGCACTAGCTGCTCCCAGCAAACCTTTGCTGAGAAAAGGCCAGGACTGGAGAACTTTAGCTTGACCTCAACTTCTGAGAAGGAATCCATTGCTTAAGTCTAACAACTCCCTGACTGCAGATTGCTTCAGATGTTAGAGATCTTTGAACCATGACTTTGAGGAATACTGCCACAATATTGCATGTTAATGCAAACAAAACTGAAAGTTAAACACAATGCACAGGGAATGTGTTAAGGCCTAGCCTTCACACATTGTTCCATACTTCATTCACCTAATGAGTGAGAATATAGTATCATATCAGGTGTTGCACTTGAGAGGTGACATATCTTGAAGAGTAGCTTAATGAAGGGCACCATTTTCCCCCAAAATGTGCATAGAAGGAGTGCAAGGGAGTTTTCCCTGGTATCATGATGAATATTTATCCATCAGTCAAATCAGATTTATTTAGTAATGACCACATTGCAGCTTATGGTTGCGTACGTATGGACATATTTGCTTGCTTTGCAGAAATGAACTATTGCATTTCTTATAATACTGACCATTCTTTTAAAAGCACTCATTTCACTGTCATGATCTTCAGAAAATCCCAGGGTTGTGTTAGATGCTACATAAATGCAAAATTGTCCTTTCCTAAAATTGTGAAGCAGTCCTTTGGAAGACAAGCATATCTATCTTCCCACTGTCAACATGAGGCAACTTGAGATGTCTGCTGGCATCTTGTCTTTAGCCAAGCACAAGGTTCATGGATCATGTAAACAAATATCCATCAGATCACTTCCCATGAGTCAGCCACATTCAGTAATGAAAAAGTGTTTCATTCTTTGAATGTCCTTTGCACCAGATTTGCTGTGTGCAACATTCTTAGCAAAGGTCTCTGACGCTGCCATGCAGTTTTGTTTGAAGTCCAACGTACTCTATTCCTTTTCAACAGGAGTAACCAGTTCATGTTTCACAGCTGAGAGATAAGTATTATCTAATGGAAATCTATCTGAAGATCCTGCCATATCATTGTAACACACTGGTGGGATACCATGACAACAAAATCCTGAGAATAAGAAATACCTGGAATTTTCAAGATTGAAATAGATATTTTTATTACATAATGACATAAAGGGATGGGGATCAATAGTGAGCTAGTCAAATCATGGTCTGATTGAATAGCAGAATAGTCTTGAGGGACTGAATGGCTTACACTAGAGCAATGGCAGTGCCAGTGTTGTGATAGAAAAGATAATCGGTGTCCTGATCAATAATTTTACATCAGGATTGTTCGCAGTAGAATGCTGGTCCACAGACAACAGTGAGTTTTCCAAATGTTTATGGTATGCTGCATATAATCACTGTCCGTCATGGCCAAAGTATGGAGCTTGACCTCTAGAATTGCAGCTGATTCTCTGAGGAGGGGAGTGCTAATGAGGAATGGGATCTTTTCAGCAACTCGAGAGTGAAGGTGCTCCCCAGCCAAATCTGCCAACAGAAGTCTTCTTCATTGTCCTCCCCGCTCCTTACACCTTTTCCAAATGAAATGAAAGCTAAGCAATCATACACTTGGTACCTGTCAATAGAAGACCTGATTGCAATGAAACACACACAGAGAGCGGAATTCACTCCTCTCCCTCATGAGGATTTTGATGAAGGGGACGGCATTTAATTGCATGGGACATTGGGGATTAATCTGCTTTCTTTTCACTGTGCCAAATAATTCCAGGGTGAGAATGCCCAAGGACAGTCTTCCGGGTCTGCCATTAACTGAGTCTCTCCAGCAGGCAATGAATACCCACTTAAGGTTTCTTCATGCCTTCTATGGTTTCACCCAGCAATCAGTGGCAGTCAGGAGATGAGTGAAGTACAAAAAAACCAAACCCTATTCTGTTTGCTTGTTAGCTTCAGCAGGAACAGGAGTATACCTCATTCAAATGGACCCAGAGTCAGTATTATAAATGCAGATCCCTTTAACAGTAAACCAGACCAGCTCCAGAGCTGATGAAGAATGGTGTTGTTCATTGGACTTTGCATCTGAGAGTTGAATTTGACACCCTCACCATCCCGCTGTCTCTCCCTCACCTTTGAATATCTAGATTGCCCTTAGCAGGATTTGCAATATCGGTGATTTATTAGTCATATTCAATTGGTGAAACAAACATCATTGATTTGATAATGAAAGAAAAAAACATTCAGTTTTGTATCAGAACACTTCTGAATACAAAAAAAAATCTGGGTTTGTTGAGACTATTTTTGCACAGTTGTAAGTCCTGCCTTTGTTGCAGGAGGCCTGGGTTTAAGTTCCATCTGCTCCAGAGATGTGTAATAACATCTCTGAACAAGTTGGTTTAAAACTAAAAAAAAATTTGTGAAAAAGCAAGAGCTGGGTTTGTTCCCCACCTTTGGTGGTCTGCATTGCCCTTAATGGGTTTTGTATGTAAACTAATCAATTGGCAAACACAGCTGATTTACTGGTGGTGGTTAATAGATGGAAAAGACCGCTGGTGATTCAGTGATGGCAAAAAGCCATTCAGTTGTGTGATAACACTTCTGGATGTAAAATAAAGACCCAGGTCTCCTTATACGTATATTCACTTGCTCAAAGATTCTTGTGGCACGGCGGTAGTGTCTCTACCTCTGAACTAGGAGGCCTGGTTTCAGGTCCTACCTGTTACAGAGGTATGTCATATCTGAACAAGTCAAGTAAACATATCTACCTTACCCAAATCAATAAGCAAGAGCTGTGTTCTTAGACCAGTATGGACTTAATTTATATACATCATCTAAATAGTAATGTTTGCAAAATGACTTGTAGATCAATGGTTTTAAAGCATTGTGCAAGGTTATGTACACTTCAATGATCTTGGCGATTTGCAGTATGCAATTTGTTTATGTGTGTTTTGCCGGGCAAATCCTAGTTAAGTCTTCAAAACATAAATAAAACACCTGGAAAGAAAATAAGGAGCTGGATTCTCCGCCTCTCCCAACCTCACTCCATTTTGATTTAAGCCCCTCCCTCCCTCCCTCATTCACTTTGGATGTTAATGTACTGGCCCTGATAGGTTTTACATGCAAATTGTTAAGGAATTGGAGACACTGAGGATCTAGTAGTGGGGAGTGAAGATAAAAATTAACATGGGTGATTTGATGGATGGAAAAACACTATTCAACTGGGCATGAAAGCATTTCTGGATATAAAAAGAAACAGCAGGGTTTTTCCCTCCAACTAAACGATAATTTGGTCTCCTCTTCCTCTTCTTACCTTTCCTCACTTTTGTTATTGCTGCACTTCCACTGTCAAGCTATACTTGTAAATGCTTTGCTTAAAGCAAAATACAAGTGGTTAGGTGATGGTAAAAGAATGGTGAGAGATGTTTGAAAACTTCTTTGAATATCAAAACAAAGAAATGAAAGAGCCAGCTCTTGGAGGGCTGTTGTGGCACATGCCTCTGAGCCTAAAAGCCTAGGTTCAGGTCCTACCTGTACAGAGGGGTGTCCTAACAGGTTAAGTAAAAAAATCAGTGCTGGGTTCTTGCCTCTTCATTTGAACTTAATCCCTTCCTTTTCTTGCTACCCTCCCATATTTTTGTTATTGTTGAAATCCCTCTCTATAGGCACAGCTTGCTAATTGTCAATTGTTTAGTTAGTGATTTGGTACTGGTTTAATTTAAAAAAGAACACTTTTTTCCCCTGAGGTGAGAGGTTGGCTTCTGGACAGGGAACGAATCTAATGGAGATAGAGGGAAACCAGTGTTTGTGCCAAACTATGGATTTACATTTCCTGCCTTTTTGAACATATGGCTATGAGTGTGTGAAACATACAGTGCCTGAACGAGGGCTTTGGGAAGGCGAAGAGACACCTGCTTTGCTTACTGTTGACACACCTGTTCCAACTGAGTGACCCCACACCCCATACCCCGACTCCAACCCAAACCTGCCCATTCCATGTCACCATTATGTTCTTGTTCCTTATGACTCTTGCTGATCTTGAGCCTTGGGCAGTTGGACTAATGCCAACTCTTATTATCTCTGCTGTCACTACACAGCTGTCTGGATGTGAGATAGCCCCATGGGTGGAGCAGAAGGGTCTTGTTTGCTGATCCAGCCTTTGTTATGTCTTCAATGTTGGATTTGGATAGCTTCAAGCTTATTGAGGGTGGAAAATGGGAAGTCAACCAGAAGGTATGAAGCATAATTGAGTCTACAGGTAACAAAGACATAAATGGGTGTTTTATCAGCTCTTAAACTGAAGGAGGTTTAGAGTCAGGTGACCTTGCAGTGGGGCAGAAAAGCCATCTCAGGAATAGTGTGGTTATGTGGTCAGAATCTCACCTCATGGTCAACTGTCATACCAGGATTGCAAATTCTTGACTCTGAGAGTAGCCAAGGTGACAGACGGAGTCAGTGATAAGGGAATGGATTTTTGTGACCGAGACCAAACCTAATGGCTCAGGCTTTCCATTATTTAATTGAAGGACCTTTTTTGATAATTGAAATTCCATGGCAAGTTCGAGAGAGTCAATGGTAGAATAAAACCAAAGTGGAGGGATGAAGGTTGGGTGGAGGCCTGGACTGTCAATGTACATTTAGAAGCTGACATTGTGATGTTGGATGATTCAATCAAGGAACAATATGGAAATGAGAAACAACAAGTGTATCAAAGACAGATCTGTGGTGGACACCAGGTGTAACAGTGCACAAGCAGGAAGAGAAGTTAATGCAGATTATTCTCTGGCTATGACTGGAAGATAAAATTTGCTACAAATAAAGAAAAAAGAATAGTTCTGTACAGGACCAACACTTCGGTCCACCAAACCCACGCTGACACATAGTGCCTTTCTAAATTGAAAACCTTTTGCCTCTGCGCAGCCTGTGTCACTCTATTCCCCAATTATTCACATACCTGTCAAGATGCCTCTTAAACATTGCTATTATATCTGCTTCCACCACCTCCTCTGGAAGTGCATTTCAGGCATTTGCCACCCTCTGTGTAAAAAAATTGCCTCTCACATCTTCTTTAAACTTTTCCCTTTTTACCTTAAACCCATGTCCCCTGGAGGACATTTCTATCCTGGGAAAAAGACTCCAACTATCCATTCTATCCCTGACTCTCATAATTTTGTAAACTTCTATCAGGTTGCCCCATTGCCTCCAATATTCAAGTGAAAACAAATCAAGTTTGTCCAATTTCACCTCATAGCTAATACCCTCCAAACCAGACAACTTCCTGTTAAACTTTTTCTGTACTCTCTCCAAAGCCTCCACATCCTCTGGCACTTCCTTCCTGCATTAGACCTTCCAAAATGCATCACCTTACATTTTTCTGGCTTAAATTCCACCTGCCCATTTCTCTGCCCAAGTCTCCAGCCTGCCTATATCCTTGTATTCTCTGGCAATGCTCTTCACTATCCACAACTCCCCCAATCTCTCTGTCATTCACAACTTCACTGATCAGACTACCTACATTCTCCACCAAATCATTTATATCTATTACAGGCAACAGCACTAACCCCTGTGGAGCACCACTGGTCATACACCTCCAGTCAGAAAAATACCCTTCCACTGCTACTCTCCGTCTTCTATGACCAAACCAGTTCTGTATCCATCCTATCAGCTCACCACAGATCACATGTGACTTCACCTTCTGTATTAGTTTGCCATGGGGGACTTATCAAAGGCCTTGCTAAAGTCCACTTGGACAACATCTACTGCCCTGGCCGCAATCATATTTGTTACTTCCTCAAAAATGCTCAATCAAGTTTGTGAGACATAATCTACCTCTTTTTGATCAAAATATATTGTTGTCAACCCTGCACTGATGTTACTGGAAATTTCTTTGCGAGCTCAATTCATGACTGAGAGGAGAACTAGCTCTGGAACGATGATGAAATGTTACAGTGGGTTAACATACTTGCCTATATTAAAAATTAAAGAGTAAGAAAAATAACACTGCTAATTTTTCAAAGCAATCGCTACCACGCCCTTGAATGATACTATTTGTCAAATGTTAGCAAACAATGCTCTCAGAATGCATGGAGATCAAAATATTGTCTATTAGCACAGTGATTGTCACTGAAGTCATTTAGTTGTAATTGTTCAGCTTAAAGAACAATGCCATTATGAAAAGGATAATGATTCTTGTGTCAGGTTTTCTATTGAAGGGAAATCCATCTCACATGCACTTCCTTTGTCTAGTTTGGCATGTATGTTTGCAGCAGGGCCAAAATAAGAAAACAGGAAATTGGCAACATTTGCAAAATTATGACACAGAGGAAACTCCTCTCAAGGTTTGCTGTTTCAACAATACAGGCTCACTTGAGCTTAGCTTTGCTACCACCATCTGACTGTCTTCTGGATAACTGAAAGAATGACAGCAATTAAAATGATTTCAGACAATTCAGGCAAAGCAATCCCAAAGCATATAAAGCACTCTGCTCAATGAAGATATAAAATTTATCCAAGCACACATAACACTGCTTCATCCACTTGACTCAACTTCTAACCCAAAGGTAACCACACATGCATCACATTTGCCAACTTAGTGTCATCACTTAACTATCCTTCATCTGACTCTCAAAGGATTTCAACTTAGGGACCAGAGGCCAAAAGGGACTCACAAGAGGATCTCAGGAAGCTTCGTGTTCAGATTTCTGGGAAACTGAATATGCCATACAAGTATCACAAAAATTTGGTAATCTATATTCCTACAGAACTGTATGCTAATTTAATTCCGCTACTTCCTGATGATCCAGACTGTTATGTATGCGGCTCTATATTGTCATAAAAGATTTCAGAGAGGCACCATTTTCCTTTTAATCAATAATAACAGTTCCTTAAAACGAAAATGGAGAGGTTCAGATTTGAGAAAATGTCAATGTTAATGAGCAATCCCATTAATTGAAAATATTGAAAACTACATCCGAAGATAGTTGTCGACTGTAAATACTATCATGATTTGCTTTATTTTTTAAATAAGGATGGCTGGACACTGTTTTAAACAGTGGTCTTAATTTGATGATCTTGGAAGATGGGAACAGGAATAGGCCATTCAGCTTCTCAGGCCTGTTCACCATTTGAGTTAATCTTAGCTAATGTCTATCTTAAAACTATTTACTTATTTTTGTTCCTTCTACTTTAATGAACAAAAGTCTATCAATTAAAGCTTTTAATTTTTGAAAATTTAATAGTTTTCTAGGGCACAGAGAACTTCGGGTTTTATGTGGCATGATGACTCAGTGGTTAGCTCTGCTGTCTCACAATGCTAGAGACCTGGTTCAATTCCACCCTCAGGCTGAGTGGGGTTTGCACCTTCTCCCCGTTTCTGCATTAGTTTCCTTTGGGTGCTCCAGTTTCTTCCCATAGTCCAACGACGTGCAACTTAGGTGGATTGGCCATGCTAAATTACCTATGGAGTCCAGAGATGTATAGGCTAGGTGGATTAGCCATGGAAAATGCAGGATTACAGGGATAGGGTAGACGGTTGGGTCTGGTGGGAGGATCTTCAAGTGGGTTGGTGTGGACTTGATGGGCCGAATGGCCTGCTTCCACTTGTAGAGATTCTTTGATGTGAAGAAGTCATTCCTGTTATCACTCCTGAACAGCTCATTTCTAAGTTTAGGTTTATGTCCTTCTTCTCTACTCTGACATCAAAGAAAATAAATTTTCTCTATTTACACTCTGGGAAGTCAATGGCCTAGTGGTATTATTGCTGGACTGTTAATCAAGAGATCCAAGTAATGTTCTAGTGACCTGGGTTCAAATCCTGCCACAGCAGATGGTAGAATTTGAATTCAATATAGATCTGGAGTTAAGAGTCTAATGATGACCTTGAATCCGTTGTTGGAAAAAAACCCATCTGGTTCACTAGCGTATGTTAGGGATTGAAACTGCCATCCTTACCTGGTCTGGCCTACATATGACTCTGTTCCCACAGCAATGTGGTTGACTCTTAATTTAGGGATGGACAATAAACTCTGGCCTAGCCAGCGATGCCCTCAATCGTGAATGAACAAGGAAAAAAAAAAATCCAAAAATCATTCGAACTGAATAATCATTAATCTCCTGTGTGTATCTTGAAGGTATGATTGACGTAGGACTGAATGGAAATTGAATTTAAGCAGGTTGTAAAAATGCACAGGTCAATCAGGATATATAAGGGAAGTTTAGATTTAACATTTCAAGTTAATTCTATGTCAGAACTGTCATAATCTATGCTGAAGAATCATCCTCTTATACACTGATGTGGATAAAGCAGACAGAAAATTATTACTGATTTGAACATAGGATAAAACTTCTCAAGCTGGTGTAGGATTGAGTAAAAATCCACATCATCTAAAATACTGGGCAAAACCCTGGACTTTCCTAATATCGAAAATACTGGACAAAATCTTGAGCTCAGACTCCGACAAACGCACAAAGATCCGGAATGGTTACAGTCTGGGGCTATTGTTCAGACTGGAATTCCAATTTACTCCTCCATGCTAAGAGAATAATTGATCAAAGCTAACACTCTGGACTGAAACTAACTTTTACACCTCAGGCTACACAGCACAAGACAGTATGGGGCTTACACAGTTCCCAAACCTTCAACTTCAATCGAAAAACATTCCTAGAGATACTGGACATTTAACCTCAATCAAAATTCATTCACACATACTCTTAACTATCGGGAAACCAGTTGACTTTAAACGGAACACCAGAAACACAATGGCAAGCACAGGTTTGGTTTGAAGATAAGGGGGCCACAATCAGTATAATTGCAGGCCCTGATCTCACCTGAGGTGCTATTCCCCAGGAAATGTTCCAAACAGTGATCCCATAAGAAGAATTCCAACAGCTAATTCCAGTAGCTATTTCCAAGAGCTATCTCTAGAAGAGGTATCACAATAGCAATTCCGGAACCTACCGACACAGGCCTGTTCTGCATCAGGGGAACCAACAGCAACCAACTACGACCAGCGACTTAAGAACTGACAACCTCCAAAAACCACCAATCCAACCAACACCGCAAGGCCTCAGACACATCCTGAGGTGAACACTGGCCGCAAAACCACCAGAAAATAAGGAAAATCAAGTAGTCACCCAATAAATCTAATACGCTTCCAGCTGTATTAGCAGATTCAACACCAACTGAAAGCCTACATGGTCCCAAGTCTTCATTCAAGCATCGGGTACGGCAAGCGGGAACAGCCAGCTATACTTCAAAATCGTGTTTTCCTCAGTGGTGAGCTTAAACTCCTGCGACCACATTGTTTCCAACCCAGGAGAAGAAGGCCGGTGGTGATAGTGCATGGGACCCCAAGGGTAGAAAGCCTGACTAAAGTTTCTGTGATTAAAACTACTGTTTAGGTTCTAATTGTGTTTAATCTGTGTTTAATTTAGCGCTGTATTTATACTGTCCTTTGTATAATTGATAGTGTTCAATGTTTAGTGCTTTTACCTATATTTGCCTCATACTTACATTTTGTATTAAATATACACCGAGATTCTTTTGCCCTGAAACACCTGTCCACTGCCTTCTTCATTTTAGATTCCTTAAAATAAATCCAGCGTCTAGAACCAGAGATCTGGGGGTGATTCTAACCACCTAATATCAGCAAATTACTGACTGCAAACCAGAACCTTACATAAAACATAATGCCCATATTATTTCCTGGTAATCAATGGTTAATTATTAATACTTATTAATACTAAAATACTTATTAATATTGTAGAAAGGATCTGTCATGATCAGTCAATTTATATCAAGAATACATGACATTCACTGTTAAGCAGATTCTTGCTTTTACGACTAGAAGAAAGAAAATGACCCCTAAATATAATAAAACCATCGCATTCAGGCTGCAGCAGCTAGTATTTAAAACATTCACGTAACTTCTGGAGCAATTGAATTTCTGTAATCTCACCAGGGACTTTAGCCCATGATATAAACTTTTCATCTATATTTAAATGATATCTAAAATTCTTCCACATTCTCTCCATTTGGAACTATTCCTAGATAGCCTATTCTATCATACAGAAAAGCATTTAAACATAACATGCTAAAACGCACAATTAATAGAACAGTGATAAATAGATTTAAAGACTACATGAAGGAACATCTTCAGACTGTAAAATCACTTCAAAATAGAAGAATCCTTGGATACAGTTCTGGTTCACTGTGACAGATGTTTATCCTAAGGCAATCAGCAACATATGATATAATCAACATGTTATGTTTTTGCACTATTACAGAATGGCTTTGCCTATGTTTATATGATGCCAAAGAACATTGTAGACTAGGGATTGATTTAAATGGACAAGATAATTGTTTTCTGCCACTGGACTGTCAATTGATTTCATGACACAAATGACGTTGTTAATGCAGAAGAATTAGTTTTCCCTTACTCAACTCGTGTGGTTACAAGACTGGAAACCTCTAATGAAGGCCAAATATATATAAATACTCAATTTTATTAAGAAAGTGCTATCTAATCCAAGATGATATATCAGGTTCAGTGCACTCATTGACATCAGCTTAGAGGATATACCATACCCATTAGGATAATGAAATAAATAACTCTTAACTCGCAGCAAGTTATTCTTTTTCCCAGTCATCCCAGCACTCACTCATATACACTAGGATCTGTTCAAGGAACAACTTGATTGTTAAAAACTCATCCTGGTTTTCAAATCCCTCCTTGGCCTCATCTCTCTCTACCTCAGTGATCTACTCCAGCCCACAATCCACTGAGATATCTTTGTCCTTCCAATTCTGGTCTCATGTGAAACCCCAATTTTAAAGACTCTACCGTTTTTGGCTGAGCTTCCAATGCCCATCTCAAATTCCCTTCTCTGCCTGTACACATTTCTTTCTTCCTTTAAGATACTCCTTTTCGACCAAGCCTTTGGTCTCTGACCTATATCAATTTATGTGGTTCAGTGTCACATTTTGTTGTATAATGTTCCTGCAAACCAGCTTGAGATCTTCTATTTTATTAAAGTCGTTATATAACTATAAACTTTTGAAAAGGAATTCAAGATTTCCCCATTACATAATTTTCTCTTCATTTCAGAAGGTGTTATTGGAGACATAGAGATAGAGATCTACAGCACAGAAAAAGGCCCTTTAGCTCATCACATCTGCAGAGATCAAAACAGCAACTTAACTATTCTAATCCCATTTTCCAGCACGTGGCCTATAGCCTTGTGTGCCTTGCCATCTCAGCTGCACATCTAAATACTTCTTAAACATTACGTGGGTTTCTGATATTATCTTCCTTGGAAACAATAAGTTCTAGGTTTCTATCATCCTCTGGATGAAAAGGGGTTTTGTCACTTTTCCTCTAAACATTTTGCCCCTTACCTTAAATCTTTGCTCTCTTGTCATCGATCCCACCATCAAAGGGAAAAGTTTCTTCCTCTATACCCTATCTTTGTCTCTCATAACTTCATACATCTCAGACATGGCTCCTTTCAATCTCCTCTGCTCTCAGGAAACAATCCCAATCAGTACATCTCTTCATAACTGTAACTCCTGGTAACCAGGTAACATCCTGCTAAATGTCCTTGACGTCCTCTCCAGTGTTATATATCCCTTCTGAAATATGGATTCCAGAACTGCACCACAATACTCTGGCCATGGCCTAACCAACATTTTATTCAGTTCTGGCATATCCTCTCTGTTCTTAAAAGCTACGCCTTGACTAATAAAGGCAAGTACACTATCTACCTTCTTAACCAGTTTATCCACGTGTCCTGATACCTTAAGGGACTAGTATACATGCACACCAAGGTCACTCTGATCCTCGGTGCTTCCCAAGGTCCCATCATTCATCATGTATTCCCATGCCGTGTTTGTACTGCCCAAATACTTCACCTCACATTTATCTGTACTGAATTTCATTTGTCACTGATCAACCCATCTGACCAGCTCATCTAGATCGTCTTGTAGTCTAGGACTATCCTCCTCGCTGTTTACCACCCAACCAATTTTTGTATCAGCTGTAAAATTACTGATTGACCCTCCAACATCCAAAACGAGATCATTTATACAAACCACAACCAACAAAGGCTCCAACACTGACCTCTGTGGGAGCCCACCAGACACAGACTTCCAATCGGAAAATCACCCCTCAAACATCATCCTCTGCTTTCTATCTCTCAGCCAATTGCGGATCCAATTTGTATCAGAGACAATAGGAGCTGCAGATGTTGGAGAATCTGAGATAACAAGGTGTGGAGCTGGATGAACACAGCAGGCCAAGCAGCATCATAGGGGCAGGAAAGCTTGACGTTTCGGGCCTAGACCCTTCATCAGAAATCGAGGCTTCGCAGTGGGGTTAAAATTGTATCAGAGATGATAGGAACTGCAGATGCTGGAGAATCCGAGATAACAAGATGTGGACTCTTCTGATGAAGGGTCTAGGCCTGAAACGTCAAGCTTTCCTGCTCCTATGATGCTGCTTGGCCTGCTGTGTTCATCCAGCTCCACACCTTGTTATCTGCGGATCGAATTTGCCAGTTTCCTTGGATCCCATGGACTCTTACTTTGTTATCAGTCTCCTATGCAGGACTTTATCAAAAGGCTTGCTGAAGTCCAATAGACTGCATCAAAAGCATTGGCCGCATCTCCACCTCTGGTCACGTTTTTGAAAAATTCAATCAAGTTGGTCAGCCATGGCCTCCCCTTAACAAAACAATGCTGACTGTTCTTGATTAATCCCTGCCCCTCCAAATCCAGATTAACTCTGTGCCTCAGAATCACTTCCAATAGTTTCTCCACGACAGAGGTCAGACTGACCAGCCTGTAGTTTCCTGATATATCCCTTGTTTCACATTTTGAATAATGGTTCCAGTTTGGCTTTCCTCCAATCCTCTAGCACCTGTCCTGTGGCCAGAGAGGAATTGAAAAATGTTGCAATTTGTCATTTTCTCCTTTGTTTCACTCAACAACCCGGGATACATTTCATCCAGCCCTGATTGTTTATCAACTTTTGACTCTGCCAGACCATTCAAAACCTACTCTCTGTTTGTGCTAACATTGTATCACGGACCTTCTCCCTGGTTTCTATATCCATATTGTTCCTCTCACAAGTGAACACAGACTAACGGTATTTATTTATGTTGTAGAATTCTACGAGCTTCAGATTATATCCAAGACTATGGCCCAAGTGACTTAAGTGGTGTCATTGGGCATCTTCATGATTTTAAGGTCAGGTTAAATCTTTCCTCAGTTGATATCCTCACACATTCACAGGTTGCTGACAATATTCTGACTGCTATAACAGTTAAACTCAGCAATCTCAGCATGTTCTCCACTCAAGCCTCCAGAACCTGGGTTTGGTTGATTTATCACTCAATAATCCATTAAGTGAACTTATGATGCAAGCATGATCAACCATTGCACTGAAGACATTTTCTTCTGCTGCACAGTTGGCCCACTGTATGTGAGGCTGGACCTCTCATTGAATGAATACAGTGGACATGACCATGACAATGCTCTTCATCGACTATGAAGTATCACAATCCTGTTTTCCAGTTCTGAGAATTCAATGATTTAGCTATTCAGTGAGAAATCCCATACAAGTAAATGGAATCATAGAATCCCTACAGTGTAGAACCAGGCCATTCGGCCCATCAAGTCCACATTGACCATCCAAAGAGCATCCCAGCCAGACCCACCCCTTACCCTACCTCTGCGTTGCCCACCCCAGACACTATGGACAAATAAGCATAGCCAATTCACCTAACCTGCACATCTTTGGACTGTGGGAGGAAACCAGAGCACCTAGAGGAAACGCATGGAGAAATAGGGAGAACGTGCAAAGTCCACACAGACAGTCACCTGAGACTGGAATTGAACATGGGTCCCTGGCACTGTGAGGCAGCAGTGTTAACCACTGAGCCACCATGCTGCTGCACTATTCTATTAAGAATCAGCTAAATAATAAGAACAGTGGCTCGTGGCTAGTTCACACATCTTTGAGTCAGAAGATTGTGAGTTCAAGGTCATTCCAAGAGATGTGTATGAAGACTTGGACTGAGAAAGCAGTGCAGCACATAGACACAACATTGCTATCGATATGCAGGTCACATAGAATCTTCGGGAAGGTGAAGGAATCCTTCACAGTTTATGCGCAATAATCACTCAGTTAGAACTGGTTGTATTAATTCACTCAACCATTTAGACAATTCACATTGTGCAGAACTAGTGATATATAAGTTGAGACATAAGGGGTCATCATTTCTGTGTGTCTTGAGCTATGCATACCTGCATGAATGTTGTGAACCATGACAGTGAATCTTATCACATATACCCCAAGGCACTAACAGGCAGCTATCATCAAGCCAAAAGGACATGCTGTTCACCACATAACAGTGTAAGTTGGGAGATAAATTTCTGTACCAGTGCAATGCTAAGTACTGAGGTCATACATTCCAAACAGCATGTACTCAACCAGGTCATGCATAAAAATCTTTAATGTCTGATAGAATATCTAATTTTAAATGTGGTCCTATGATTGGGAAACAATTGTAGAAAATGTGCTCGGAATTACACTGCTATCCAATTAAAGATTATTAGTTAGGCTTGCAGTATAACTCACTTAAGACTGCAAGAATCTATATATATTCATGCATAGGGCCCAGTCCTGTACAAGCAAATAAGAGCATATCCAGTCATTGTGCACTTTATGAATTAAGTAAACATTAGGTCCCCTGGGTGCATTTTCCATGTTAATCCCTTAACAAATCAGACCTGACTGGCCAACCAATCAACACTTTTTTCTCATGCAATTTGGAATGTTATGTTTTTAGAATTTCAACTATTCCTTGTGTATCCTGATGAGTGCAAGACAGGAAGCTTCAACACAGCGTGTCTCTTTTGTTCAGCAAAATTCAACTTCTTGGTCCAAACTGGATGACCTCAAAATTATCTGTATTCAATCCCAGCTGCAACTGTTTTGTCCATTCTCTTATTCCAGGATTTGGGGTAGCAATGGTGAAATAACTGCACAGAGAGCAGTATCCCATCACCAAGTCACCTTTCATTTATATGTGCACAGCATATAGACTCTGACCAGCCAGCTCAAAGACAGTCCTAGACTGAGGAGAATGTCTGAATCTCCTGTTTATATGTATTAGCCAGAACTCCCCGGTTGGCCCAGATTAATAACCACAATCAATGATCTCATTGTCCTCAAAATATACAGCAGGGCTTCATAAACAGTGGGGCATGATCCTCTCCCTCCATTGGCATGATAGGCTAATATTTTGGAGTTACAAGCTCCAAGGCAGCAGTGGCCTCTTTAAATTCTCACCATTGCTTTTCAATAGATTGAGTGACTTAACTGAGCGAACTTTGAAAACTCGTTGCTGGTCTCTGTGGGGAGTAATTGCTTTCTCACTTTTTTATGAATGTATCAGCTTTGCCTGACTCCCCTGCATACACAGGTCTCTCATCGCTTGCCTACTGCCTGCATGGACCCCACCCCTCCTGCTGAGATATCTCGCTCACCCCCTCCCACATTCTTGCAATCTCAAGGCTCTCAGTGTCTCCACATAATCTCCATGCCCCCACCTACTTTCACAGCTTCCCTTACCCTGCCCCTGTGCACTGTCACAGTTCTCCACCACCTCACTCTCACGGGACTCCCCCCACCCCTGCAACTCTATCCATAGCCCTCATCACATCTGGCCTTGCCACCTCTCCCCAGTCTCACTGGTCTTGGGGGTACAACAGGAAAAGCTTTGGAAGCACTGATCCATTGTATTTTACAGAATGTTGACTGTAGGCAACCAAAGGGAGGAATATCCAAATGGTACGTGGCTTGATGAAACTAAAATCTCCATGGCTTCTAAAAGAATAAATAAATCCGAAGCAATTTGTCAAAAATTCATAGAGGATTTGGAAGCTTGCATGATATGGCCCATGCTGCATTATTTTGGAGACAGACAGGGAGAAATTGTGTTCAAATATTTGAATGAACTTGAAAGCAAAGTCATCCAAAAGTGGAGCCAGAGAAAGAGCAAGAGCTACTAAGAAAGAGAGAGAAGGAGAAAAGACAAGATACGCCACTACACTTTTCTTGGGTATAAATGAAACTCAAAATGAAAATTGTTAGAATTATAATACATGAATGATACTTAAAAGTGCATTTCCAAGTTTTGGTTGTGAAAACAGCTCCTGAATTACTAAACAATGACATCGGCAATTGTTTCATCGCTGTTTTTCTGGTCATTAAATACGTAGGTTGCTTTAAATCAAAACAGTTCAGTAATGAAGGCTTAATTATACACATTAGATCAGCAGTAGTCTTTATAAACCATTTAATAGAGGACGGCAATTTACTTTATGTTGATCAATGACAACAGTCTTGTAGCATAATTAATTCGAAAACTTTCCACCATTCCAGGAGTTAAATCATTGAAGCAAAGTTTTAACCTCCTCCTGAATGACATCAAATATGCAGACCTACCCATCCATGAAATTCAAAAACTAAGCAATTAGGCACTGTCTTACCTCTGGTAATAACACTAAAGTGTTCAGAATTTCAGCAATTTAGCACACATTAGTTCTGCTGCTGGACAACTTAATTTAATATACCTTGCTATAATTAATAGAACATAATTGACTTGAGAAATGTAACATATAAAAGAATACAAGAGTACATTATTTGAAACATTTATCGCCTGGTGCCTTATAAGAATTAGGTTGTTTTTTCTGGTAATAACATAATTCAGAAACATCAAATTGAAGGGAATCAAGTCATATTCATAATTCTTAAGGTTCACAGTGACAAGATATTTTGTTTGCTTTATAGAATACAAATGCTTTATTACACTGTGGTATTGAGTTAATCACTCCGCTGAGTTATCACAGAGAACATGCATCTTCCTAACATTTGGCAACCTCAGCTGAAATGAGATCATTTGCAATAATGGAAAGATTCAAGCTGGAAGGATTTACTTACAGAAGAGCTGATTCCTATTGTAGTCCAATAGACATGCCCTTCTAACCAGTGATTGCATTGTGGAATTGATAACTGATCTGTTCTTCCCTCATTATAACGCAGTAATGAGTTTTTGATCTTCAACAAGGTATTTGTGTCTGACGAGACAATACTTATGTTAGCTCCCATAGCATAAAAAATAGATGTGCGTAATTTAGTACAGAAATATTTAATAGACTTTTATTACAGTCTGTGGTACCTTCGTATATATTAAAATTATAAGCACTGCAATAGCTGTAGCACATTTCCCTCAGCATATCATGCTGCAAGTGGCTCCAGTAGATGGAGAACTTTGTAGCATTGGGCCACCAGATTACATGCGATGAAACAGTGTTGATATCATGAGCATGTCCCTTAAAGTAACATTGGATCCTACCCGTGAGATATAACGCTGTGGTAGCAGGTATAGTAAAAGTTTTTAACCTTAATTTGGTTTTCATTCCCCTTTTCCAGAAAAATCCCGGATATATATTGTTGTACATGGGTGCATGTTATTAATTCAATAATTATGCATACAGGTGAAAACAGAGTTAGCAATAGTAACAATATAAACTTCGGTATTTTGAAAGTTTGACAACTTGTCCGGATCTGATGACATTATATCCATCAGGAGAGGTAGGTATTATCCTTGGTTGATAATCTGATTGCCTTGCTGCTGATTGCTGTCAGTCAACATCATCGCAACAATCACTGTCAGAGTTTTCTTCCTCATTCTCTGCTGCATAATTGCTGAGTCATACATCAGCATGAGCTAGCTTCTGTTCCTTTGAAATGAGCATCATGAGCGGTGATTAATTTGTACGATCTGAGCTGGGTGTGTATTTTAGAAACCCTTAATGTTCGATTATTCTAAACACTATTGAAGTATTTGTGAGTGGATTTCAGACTTGTATTCACTGCTCAGTGTGCAGTTATGGTAGCTTGCTACCTTCTCACTGGTCAGGCATTTCATTTTCCTCCATTGTTGAAGAATGTCATGTTTCTTGGAATGGTTTAACAGTTGGTTGCTAGGCAAGGTCAGTAACATTTGCCCTCTGACCATTGATCAAGCCACCCTTTCTCCTAAAAGTGCATGTTGCACATCATTGAAGGATGAATGAATGAAGTTGCATCATCCTTGAGATGCTTAAAATTGTATGATCCTTAAAATTGCTCATCATGTCAAATTTGTTTGGGTACAGTTAATGGAGATTATTGATTATTTTAACTATATTAACACTTGTCTATTCCACCACTATAGTTGTGGTTCAAATCTCAAAAATTGAGACTGAAATCTGTGCTTGTAGTTCTGCTACGGTTGGACCATTAGTATCTACAAGGGAGAAGACTTTATGAATCAAGATTAACTTACACATTGGCACTGCAGCGTGATTGTGCCAACGCAGATAATTGCTGATCTACTATATACTGTCTCTTGTAGGTTTAACAAAGGAGCTTGGAGGGGTACTTATTTTTTTGGATGCATAGTGGTAATATGTTGGCTCAAGCTCTTGTGTTGATTTTGGCTTCCAAGGTGTTTTTGGGGACATACAATACCACTGGTTCTAAAAGCTTCTGATCACTTTGTGCCATTGACACAATGTGCAAGATTGACAATATGAAATGCTTGGGCAATTTTGTTTGTTTCTCACTTTGTTGGCTCTGAACATCAAAATGGTTCTGCTTGTGCTGTGGACAACTAATCGTTGTATAAAATGTATAAATAAACATAAGTTTTCCGCTTACAATTGCTACTTGCTGGAATTATGTCTAAACTTATAGAAGTTTAGTAATCACCAGGATTCTTTATTTGTAGGACAACCATAGCTGGACACAAAGAGTGCTGGGATTCTTGATATCTTATTTAGCTTATGTCAAAGGCCAAGTTGGGGTTACAGATTGTTGGTTAATTGGTTTTTCTTTGTTAGGAATGTATGCCTGCAAACATGGAATTTTTGTGATATTTCTGTTTAAGATAAAGTTAATACTGTTGTGCTTATAACATTATTGAATAAGTTAGAATTGTTGTTTATTATTCCTGTGTAATAGATGTTAGGGGAAACTGGGGACAGATAGGGGGTGTGAATCTTTTCTGTTACAACAAAGCAGATGAGGAAGCAAACAGGGCAGAAAACAGAGCATTCATCAAATCAGGAGAGCTCTAATGGCACAGTGGTGGTGTTCTTGCCTCTGAGCCAAAAAAGTCCATGTTTAAGTCTCACTTCATTTACAGGTGTGAAATGACACATCTGAACACAGTGATTAAAAACATCTATAATGAATCGCAAATTCCTAGTCGACAGGTTTAGAGGAAATTGGCCAAATTTGTTGCAAAGACTCTTGAAGGGCTGCTGTAGGTGGAAATGGACCAGTCGTGGACAGTTGTACCAGAGAATTGAGCCAACTGAAAATATGTATAGGGCAGAGTGGGGAAAGACCTTCTTCAACACAGACTTGTCTGAACTCAGTGCAATTGCCGCAGCATCTGTAGTTGGCAATCAAAGAACAGCAAAAAGTAGACTGACCACTGACTGTCTTCCTGTATTTCAGGGAAACTAAACAATTAGGGCACAGGATGATTGTGGAAGTATTACTTGACTGTACTTAATGTAATTGGGAGTCAAATAAAGGTATAATTGTTTGGCCAAATTCCAAGCTTGGAGTTATTGATGCGCAGAATATACGCTTGAACCAGACGTTGAGTAGGTACCTGGTGGATATATGGCATAGTGCACATTTCAAATACATCATTTCTGCCAGTGTTATTGTGTCGTACCACCTTGTTTGTCATTTGTGTTGCCTTCTGAGGTGTAGCTTGGCTTTTGAAACCAGATTCCCTGCATATGCTTGCCCAATGTCATTTGGTGTCATATGCTTTGTAGGTGTGAAGAAATGCCAGAGAACTTATGGGTAGATATGACAAAACCACATCGAAGGCAGCTTGTACTGGTTTGGAGCACTTTCTTTATCATAGAAATTGTGTTGTCTGCACCGAAAGCATGTAATTGTTACTGGCTTGCTACTGTGACCTCATGCAGGCATCCATCTTCAAGCATGGCATCATGATATGGCCTTTTTCCTTAACCAGAAGATCCTTCCTGAAGATGTTAATCATTTGACCCTTCTGACAGTTCTTCTTTAGAGAATTCATACTCATATCCTTTACCATGGCATCTTACAACAATGCCATCATAGACTCTTGGGATTTCTCTTTGTACGACCTGAGTCGGAGCAGTTTTATCAAAAGAAGATTCTTAACTCAAGCTAGACTTCAAATGGTCTCCAGATTTTCTATGGATTTTTTTTATCATCAGAAAGATCTGATGTGGTTATTCTGTGAAGTCTCTTGTCACTGATAGCAAATGATAATTTAAGAGATTGTCTCTTGAGGCCATTTATTACGTGACCTGGGAAGTAAATCTGCATCTGTTGCTTAAAGAGCTGTAACTCACTGAAAATATTATTTACTGTACAATCCATTAATAAGTGTTTGCCATTTCTTATTAACAGCTTGCTTTTCTTTTGTATGAAGTAAGTTGTAAACTTGTTTGTTCATTTACTTGATTTGCTGTCCCGTTGTTTTTACTTTTCCTTCTTTTGCTTCTATATTATTATTTTTTACTGCTGTAGCCCCTTAGGTGAGTTGTTGATTATTTTGGGACTATCTGTTTATGAAATAAATCCTTTATGAATCAACCACTGGAAGGTGTTTGCACCAAATAAGGTATGATGACACATAGCTGCCATCTCGCTTGGCACCAAATTGAAGAGAGAAAATGATGAAACCAACCAACCTCTGTACAAAAGTAAGCATCCTCAGTTCAGAAAATCACATTGTAATGCTTAAAACTCTGTTTCTTTTCTCAAACACAGAGATTGTGTTACAAATGAAAGTAGTCTTTGGCTGCTATTTTCTTTTAAATGTTCTATGAAACCTTTTGGAATGCTGTATCTTAACATTTAAATTGGGAAACAAGCTGATACTGTATGAACTTCTGACTACTGAAACTTCAAGGAGAAAAGAGTAAGTCATCCACCTGCCTACTTAATTTGCAGACCTAGTCTTATCTAAACTTGTGCTGTTGGTCTTATAAACGCTTTGAAGTCCAGTCTGCCTAAGCTCCATTTTTTTTATATGTAATTACTGTTTTTTTACTATCAAGTTGTTATCATAATTTATTCTGCCTCACAATTTGCCACAGATGCAACTATAATCTTTTTACCTTCAACAAAGTATTTGCACATGCTGAGGCAATACTTATGTTAGTTCTTGTAGCGTGGAAAGTAGATGCGGGTAACATAGCACTAAAAGATTCAAGACATTTATTACAGCTTTTGATATCTAAATATGTTGCAATCATGTCTGAGCTAGTACTGAACAATTTGATTATAAACTGTTTCAGAGATAGTAGGAACTGCAGATGCTGGAGAATCTGAGATAACTAGGTATAGAGCTGGATGAACACAGCAGGCCAAGCAGCATCAGAGGAGCAGGAAGGCTGATGTTTTGGGCCTAGACCCAACTGTACTTGCTTTCCTAAGCATGTTGTTCTGCAAGTGGCCCCAGTAAAATGGAGACTGTGACCGAAATGCCATCAGGTCACATGCTATCATACAGTGATGGTATCATGAGCATGTCTCTGAAAACTATACTAGCTGTGAGACACAACACAACAACACCAGTTATGGGAAAATTATTTAATATCAATACCTTTTCCTTGGTTTTCATTGTTCCTCAGTTTACTTCCAATAAAGTGAATGCTTTTCTGAGTTGGAAACATCAATTAAATTTCAGGCATTAATAAGATGGATAACAAATTTGTGCTTTCCTGAAACCCGCATTGAGCAAACATTAGGTTTATGCAAATGTAAAGTCTCTCATTTAATAAATTCCCTCTTGCCTTTCTCATTTTAAGACCTTGTACCATTAGACTAATATTAGCAACTGCATAATTTCTTGCACTCTTTCCAGTTGTATTTGGGTAGAGAATTCACTATTGCACAGCAAGTTGTCAGTAAGTCATGTTAACTACTCTCAGTTGTTTTCTAGTGTCTAACCAAATAATTTCAATGAACTATGCACCATTTACCTCCTGACATGCAATGGCTGTTCCATCCTGTCATCTGAAGAAAGTCTGCAGTCTGGATGGGAGCTTGTTTATGTAGGATCCTCCCTTCATCATTAGAGGATTTGGCACGTACACTGTTGCACGTGGCAGTTGCAAGCAATGGACTGTGAAGTCAGTGCACAGACTCCGCGTTCCCAGTAATTTCTGCCACCTGGACTCCATGTCTCACATTTGTATAGAACCTATGAGGTAGCTGCCCCATGTCCATTAATTGTGGAGGCTGTCTTCAACTTCTGGCTGCACCTCAGTTACGCACTTCTGATCTTTAGTCTCCCAGAGTGGTAAGAGAGTGGGAGGATCCTGGACCTAGTTGACCTGGTCATTGATAGGTCCAGGCGGTCTGTGATGACTAATTTGGTCTAACTTGTTTCTTTTGTCTGGCTACATCCATGCCTGGCAATCCATCAGAGGGTCAGCAAGTCTCCTCTGGAACACATGAAGCCTTCGTGAGTGGACACTTTAGGGACTGGAGTCCTTCATCACCATTGAGAATATACTTTAAATTGAATAATGAAGAGTATTTAAAATTTGAAATACACACTGGTTGGAAGCTCATAAATTCTCATTTCATTCAGATATACATTTAAGTTTCATTTTAATATGATGACTAATGTTAATGAATGTTGTGCTGGAATGCATGCTGAATTTGCAGAGGATATTTTTTTCAAATTCAGCATTGGGCTTTGGATTTATATTCTGAGAGCTGGAGTAAGGATTGGTTTTCTCAACTGTATGTTTGTTTGACTGGATTTATGCTTGAATGAAGAACGGCACATGAGAGTTTGGGATGCTTGAGGAAACTGGAGTCACCAGAGAAGGTGTGAAGTTTGCCAAAAGCTAATTAGCAAGCAGACTTCACCACAGTCACCAGTCCTGGGGCAGCACATAATTACTCTTGTGGCTGTTTTCCTTTTGTGCAGTGCCCTGTCTCCATTGTTTGCTCGAGGAGCATTAATCAATGAGAATTTCTTCTTCTTGCCTCAATTTACTGCAGTCCTCTTTCTCTCCAGCAGAGACTCTCTAATGTACCTAAACAGTAGACTTAACCAATCTTTTTGTGCATTGTGGAGGGGTGGAGGGCAGAGTGCAATTTTTCTCTCATCAAGGGAAGAATGAGCAAATTTCAGAAATTTGAGGTTTGGCACAACAGAAGATGTATTCCAGAGTAATACATTGATTAATTAAATAAATTATTGAATTAAAATGGCCATCAAAAAAGTGCCAAGCAACAGAGCTAACTAATAGAATATTTCCTTGACACCTCGCTTAAGAAGCAAAACTAGAAAGAGACAGACTAAACCCCAGGTCCAGGAAAGGGAGTGGGGACTGAGACTAAGCTAATGATTTGAGTTTAGCTGACAGTGACCTTGCATTCACCACTAGTGGCACACACACACAAGAGAAGGTGATGGCCTCGTGGTATTATCATTAGAACATTAATCCAGAAATTCAGCTAATGTTCTGGGGACCTGGGTTTGAATCCCACCACGACAGATGGTAGAATTTGAATTCAATATAAAATTCTGGAATTAAGAATCTACTGTTGACCATGAAACCATTGTGGATTTTTGGGAAAAAGCCCATCTGGTTCACTAATATCCTTCAAGGAAGGAAATCTGCCATCCTCATCTGATCTGGCCTTACACGCAACTCCAGATCCGCAGTAATGCAGTTGACTCTCAATTGCCCTCTGAAATGGCCTAACAGTCAATTCAGTTGTAGCAATCATTACAAATTCTCAAAGAAATGAAACTGGACGGATCACCTGGCGCCGACCTAGGCACTGGAAAAGACAAAGCAGAAACAGCCCTGTTGACCGTGCAAAGTCCTCCTTACTAACATCTGGCAGTTAGTGCCAAAATTGGGAGAGCTGTCTCACAGACTAGTCAAGCCACAGCCTGACATAGACATACTCATGAAATCATACCTTACAGACAATGTCCCAGACATCACCATCACCATCCCTGGATATGTCCTGTCCCACGGACAGGACAGACCTAGCACAGTGGCATACAGTCAGGAGGGAGTTGTCCTGGGAGTCCTCAACTTTGACTCCGGACCTCTTGAAGTCTCATAGCTTCAGGTTAAATATGGGCAAGGAAACCGCCTGCTGATTACCACATTCCATCCTCCGTCAGCTGATGATTCAGTACTCCTCAATGTTGAACACCACTTGGGAGGAAGTACTGAGGATGGCTTGGGCACAAAATGTACTCTGGGTGGGGGATTTCAATGTCCACCTCTAAGAGTGGCTCAATAGCACTACGACAGGTCAAGCAGGTTGGGTCCTAAAGGACATAGCTGCTAGATTGGGTCTGCAGCACATGGTGAGGGAATCAACAAGAAGGAAAGACATACTTTACCTCTTCCTTACCAATCTGCCAGCTGCAGATGCACTTGTCCATGACAGTAATGTTAAGATGAACAACAACACAATTCTTGTGGAGACAAAGTCCTGCCTTCACATCAAAAATAACCTCCATTGAATTGTGTGGCACTATCACCATGCGAAATGGGATAGACTTCAAACAGATCTAGCAACTCAAGACTGGGCATCCATGGAGGTGTTTTTGGCCATCAAAAGAAGCAGAATTGTACTCCAGCACTATCTATAACCTCATGGCCCGGCATATCCCCCATTCAACCATTACTATCAAGCCGGGGGATTAACCCTAGTTCAGTGGAGAGTGCAGGAGCGCATGCCAGGAGCAGCACCAGGCATACCTGAAGATGAGGTGTCAACCTGGTGAAGCCACCAAACAGGACTACTTGCACATCAAACAGCATAAGCAGCAAGTGATAGACACAACTAAGTGAGTCCACAACCAATGGATCAGATCTAAGCTCTGCAGTCCTGCCACATCCAGTCATGAACGGTGGTGGACAATTAAACAACTCACCGGAGGAGGAGACTCCATAAATACCCCATCACCAATGATGGAAGAGCCCAGTGCATCAGTGTAAAAGATAAGGCTGAAACATTCGCACCCTGTGGGGAGGTGATGGCCTAGATGTATTATCGCTGGACTATTCATCCAGAGATCCAGATAGTGTTCTGGGAATCCGGGTTGGAATGTCGCCACGGCAGATGGTGAAATTTGAATTCAATAAAATATCTGGAATTAAGAATCTAATGATGACCATGAATCCGTTGTCGATTGTCAGAAAAACCCAACTGGTTTACTAATGTCCTTTAGGGGAGGAAACTGTCATCCTTTCCTGGTCTGGCCTACATGTGACTCCAGATCCACAACAATGTGGTTGACTCTCAACTGCCTTCTGGGCAATTAGGGATGGGCAATAAATGCTGCCTGGCCACCGATGCTTTCATCCCATGAATGATTAAAGACAAAAAAAGCAATCTTCAGCCAGGAGTGCTGAGTGGATGATCCAGCTTGGCCTCACGCAGTGGTCCCCAGTGTCACAGATACCAATCTTCACGCAATTTGCTTCACTCCACATGATATCAAGAAACAGTTGGAGACAGTCAATACTGCAAAGGCTACAGGCCCTGACAAGATTCTGGCAATAGTGCTAAATACTTGTGGCCCAGAACTTGCCACTCCCCTAACCAAGCAGTTCCAGTACAATTAGAACACTAGCATCTATCCGACAATGTGGAAAATTGCCCAGGTATGTCCTGTACATAAAAAACAAGACAAATCCAACCGGGCCAATTACTGCCCCATCAGTCTATTCTTGATCATCAGTAAAGTGATGGAAGGTGTCATCAACTGTGCTATGAAGCAGCACCAGCTCAACAATAACCTTCTCAGTGATGCCCAGTTTGGGTTCCATGAGGGCCACTCAGCTCCTGACCTCATTATAGCCTTGGTTCAAACATGGATAAAAGAGCTAAATTCCAGAGGTGAGTTGAGAGTGGCAGTCCTTGACATCAAGAATGGATTCGACCGAGTGTGGCATCAAGGTGCCCTAGCAAAACTGGAAACATTGGGTATCGGGGCAAACTCCGGTGGTTAGACCTATACCTGACACATAGGAAGATGGTCGTGGTTGTTGGAGGTCAATCATCTCAGCTCCAGGAAATCTCTGCTGGAGTTCTACAGGGTAGTGTCCAAGGTCCAAATATCTTCAGCTGCTTCATCAATGACCTTCCCTCCATCATAAGGTCAGAAGTGGGGATTTTCTCCAATGATGGCACAATGTTCAGCACCACTCACAACTCTGCAGATATTGAAGCAGTCCATGTCCAAATGCAACAAGATCTGGACAACATCCAGGTTTAAGCTGACAAGTGGCAAGGAACATTCGCACCATATAAATGCCAGGCTATGACTATCACCAATAAGAAACAATCTAACGACTGCCCCTTGACATTCAAAGGCATTACCATCATGAATTTCCAACTATCAACACCCTGGGGGTTATCATTGACCAGAAAGTCAACTGGACTCGCCACTTAAAGTCAGTGGCTACAAGAGTAGGTCAGAGGCTAGGAATATTGCGACGAGTGACTCACCTCCTGATTCTCCAAAGCCTGTCCACTATCTACAAGGCACAAGCCAGGAGTGTGATAGAATACTCCCCACTTGCCTGGATGAATGCAGCCCCAACTGTACTCAAGGAGCTTGACACCATCCAGGACAAAGCATCCCATTTGATTGGCACTACATCCATAAGCTTCCACTCCCTCCACCACCAACACTCAGCAGCAGCAGTGTATACTATCTACTAGATGAACAGCAGAAATTCACCAAAGATCCTCAGACAACACCTTCCAAACGCACAACCACTTCCATAGAAAGGACAAGGGCAGCAGCCTTTTGAGAGCACCATCTTCAAGTTCCCCTCCAAGCAACTCACCATCCTGACTTGGAAATATATCACTGTTGCTTCACTGTTGTTGGATCAAAATCCTGGATTTCCCTTCCTAATGGTATTGTGGATCAACCCACAGCTGGTGGACTGCAGCAGTTCAAGAAGATAGCTCACCAACGCCTTTTCAAGGGCAAATAGGGACAGGCAATAAATGCTGGCCCAGCCAGCAACTCCCACATCCAACAAATGAAAAACTAAAAACAACTCTAAGGTAGCCACAGTGAAATTCAGTGAATTCATTTGGAAACAGGTTGACTTTCATCCTGAGTTTTGTTTTCTTTCACTCTGCTTTCCTGATAGATATTTGGGGGTGGAAGAGAAGGGGTTTAGTGGGTATTGTCTGGCTCACTCAGTCTCAAGGTTTACGCTCTGTCCGTCTCACACCCACTCCCTCACTCCCTCTCAAACATATTTACTCCTGCAAGCACTCACATAACATGCTTCACACGTACACTCAGTCCCTACCCCCCCCCCAACACACACACACACAAACACACTCTCATATCCACACACTCTCACTCTCTCACTCCTCGGCATACACACACACACTCTCACACACGTATACTCTGTGACTCCTCATCACACAAATCCACATCTTCTCTCTCTCTCTGTGTCTCTCAGACAAACATTCACTCTCACTCATTCCCTCACATTCATTCCATGGTCTTGGGAGTCCCATCCTGCCATTTTAAAAGCAGTCCTTTAGGGGGTGCAAATGAGACAGTCTTGGCTTCCCCAAACTCTCTCTCCACCTCGCTCCTGGACCCACTCTCCACCCACTCCCCAGGTATGCTCCCAAGATCCACTCTCCAACTCCTCCCTGCACCCTCTCCCCAGACCCGTTGACCACACGTTCTTGAGACCCATCCTCTATCTAGTTACCAAACCAGCTCACAGCACTTGACCATGGAATTGTTCAACAAGCATCCTGTCCTTTGCAGTCTCCCCGCTCCCCAAAACCTTACAGATTTTCCACCAAGTGTCAAGCTCAATGAAGCTGGGGACGTTTGCACAATTCACTGCTCTTCCAATCTCTCTCCCACTGCAACTCTCTCATAATCTCTTCGGCCTTGAAACTGCTCGACCACGTCCTGAAGCAAACCAGGTACTACAGCCACATCACCTTTACCTGTCCGTCCTCCCTGGACTGACCTATCTCCTCCCTACCCCCCCAGCTACACTCACCTTTACTGGCTCCATCCCCGCCTCTTCGACTTGTCTGCCTCCTCTCCACCTATCCTCTCCTCTATCCATCTTCTATCCGCCTCCCCCTCTCTCCCTATTTATTTCAGAACCCTCTTCCCCTCCCCCATTTCTGATGAAGGGTCTAGGCCCGAAACATCAAGCTTTCCTGCTCCTATGATGCTGCTTGGCCTGCTGTGTTCATCCAGCCCCACACCTTGTTATCTCCTATTCCTCTCCTGTGTTTGCTGCTGACGGTCAGCAGTGAGCTTATCAGAGCCAAACACGGATGATAAATAGCCTCGAAGTGGACATTTCACACATAATTACTTGTGTCTGGAACACCAGTTGAGGGCTAGAAAGAACCCTTGATGGGCCGCAGTCTGGCATGTGGCATGTCACAGTCTGAAATTTTAGACAGACCTGCTGTAGAACATGGACTGGAGGATTTCAAAAGGGCAGCTCGCCACTATCTTCTCAAGGGCCCTTCACGATAGGTAATGCTGACCCCACCAGTAATACTCAGCCACAATAACAAATATTAAAGACAAAGTCTGAGGAGTTGTTTCAGCTGTCTGTGTGTTATTTTTTACTGAAAACTAATGCAAACAACAGTTAAATGTCGTGAACATATTCGATTCGGCATTAGAGAGAAATGACTCTGCTACAGAACTGGGAAAGAAAACAACAATATCCAATAACTATTTCAAGCTGTCTGACTGCATGTTCAGATGATTACAAATTTCCTCTTCTAAGCAAGTAACTTTAATGTATTTTGACTAAATATTACAATTCAAAAGCGACAGACTGTAGAGGCCGGAAATCTATACAATAAACAAACCATCACATTAGGTCAGGCAGCCTCAGGCTTGGTTTGTTAGTGCAGTCAGTATTGTAGGAATTGCCTCCATGCAGGCAAATGAAAAGTATTCTATCACATTCGTGACTTATTTCCTGTAGATAGAGGACAGACTTTGCAGAATTACAAGGTGAGTTATGTATCGCTGAATTACTAAACTCTGAGTTGCTCTAGTAGCAACAGTGTTTATTTTGGCTGCAAAATAACTGCAGAGAGACCAGTATCCTGTCATCAAGTCACCCTTTATTTACATTTGGTTCATACGTGGGCTCCAACCAGCCAGCTCAGAGCCGATCCCATGATCAGGAGACTCTCTGAATGTCCTGTTTATACCTCTCAGCCAGGGCTCCCTGATTGGGATTGTTAACTTGGGCTAATCAAGTATGTCATAGTCAATGAGATCCACGTGACCAATCACCACAGTTACTCTGGTTCAGTTTTGGGTTAATGATAACTTCCAAGAGGTTAATAGCAAAAAAAATTAATATAATTGAACTTAAAGGAGAGATGGTCCTCTTTTCTTGAAGATGGCTATTGAATAAGAATTAAAATTCTTTGTTTCAACTGTTTCCTTTGTTAAATAGACAGATTCACTATATTGAATTCATTTTGATGAAATTCAGGAGACAATCCTGTTCATCTTTATTTCTGGTGAGGGACTGGCAAAAGCACCAGAGAAACAATGAGGTAAAGTAACTTTCACAGTTTGGGTTACCTTCCACCAGAGGCATTTTGTTCCAGCCCTGTGTTCTCTTTTTGATCTCTATCCTTACATCTCACTGGTTAACAAGATAGGCTGTTGGTCACATTGCTCAAAGAGTTCCCAGATGAGCCATTTACATTACAGCAATTTGTGTGGGGCAAAAGTTTCTTTGTGCTATTGGTCGAGTAGAAAATACTAAGCAATAGGACATGTGGTTCATTTGCATCCTTTGCATCATGAAATACGATATTTCCTGGAATCATACTTTGTATGTACTACCCAATATAACAGATACAGCATTGTTACAGTTCTACCAAGATGGTTAATGGACGTAAGCTGTAATTTATGAGATAGTACGTGTCTACCACATTTCACAAAAAAAAGTTAGGAAATAAAATTAGTGTATCTAAGTTTTCTCAACACAATTATATATAATTTCCAAGCAAACAATAGTTAAGTGATTTATCATTAAACCACCAGTTAAAGGTAATGACGTAAATGATGCTTTCTCTTTAAATCTATTTCTTAAATGGAAAACAAGTCACAGCAAATTTGCTGAAGTCACACAGTAAAGGCATGTTTTGCAGTCCCTGTGTTGGTATGTTTAAATTGAGATTCATTCATGCTATGTGGGTATTTTTGGCAATGTTATTATTTATTTCCCATTTCTGATTGCCTTTGAGAAGATGAGGTGAGCTACCTTCTTGAACTACTGCAGCTCAAGCGGAGTAATGCCCTCTGCTACTCAGGAGGGCATTTCAGAATCTCGACCCAGCCATTTTGAAATAATGTTAATATATTCTCAAGTCAGGATGGTGTGCAGTTTGGAGACCTGGAGGTTTTCAGGTGGTCCAATCCTCATGCACTTTCTGTCTTTATTTTTCCAGCAATAAAGACGTGTGAGTTTGGAAGGTACCACCAAGCCCAAAGAAGCCTAGTTAATTTACTTCACTGTAGTCCATGAATAATTGTGTTCCTTTTCAACATAATGCTTGCACTAATATTCTTGTAGGTATGTGGATGTGTTTTTGGGAGAGGGTATAATATTGACATTTATGGCCATTGCCAGTGTCACTGCACAATTAAGCATTTGAGTTCCCAATGCATACCTGTCTAGCTTTAATGTGTACCTATAATATGTTTCAATACTCTTTGGTGGTCTTACTTCGCACTTTCTCTGCCTTTCTTCTTAACATTACTAAACACAGGATGCACTCGAGTGTGAGTAAGAACAAGTTTTGTTTAAATGGATGTCATTCCATCTCATTGATCACATTAGGTGTCTTTTTGCTCAGGCTTCATAAAAACAGATACTTTTGCAGCAACAAACCGTCACGGAAATTAAGTTGAGTCTTAAAATTGTTTCCATGATCTTTGCAAAACATGAAATGAATACAATTAGTAATGCATTCCAGAGACAGCAAACAGACTGCTTTTAATGAGGGGCAATTGTAAAGGTTGAATTCGTACACTAAAATGAATAAGGCAAATCTCCCAAAAAATATTAAATCAGCTGACTTGTTAAAATTCAAATAATTGTAAACAAGAGCTTACTGAAATTATCCACATCCAAGTAACTTCTTTCTTTGCAGAAACACACCTACATAATAGTGTTGTGGCATCTGAAGCAAAATACTGTTTATATGCGACAACTTTTATTGATATAGCACTTTTTAATGTGTGAAAACATCCCAACATCCGGCAAAACTATAACTAAATTAACACTGAGCCAACGAAGGAAGTATTCGAATGGGTAATCAAAAACTTGGTCAAAGGGATAAGTCTAAAGATAATTTTAAATCTTGAGAGAGAAATTGAGGATTTTCAGAAGAAATTCCAGGGGTTATGGTTTAGTCAGTTGGAAGAGTACATACTAATGGTAGGACAATGAAATGAGAATTACCCAGGAAGCCAGTGAATTACAGGCATGCAGAGATCCTTGTGCACTGAAGACCTTGAAGTAGTGTACAGTTATAAGAGATATGGAGGGGTCTTAACCATAAGAATGAGAATTTAAAATGCGATGACTAAATGGAGGATTTCTTCCAATCACCTCCCACTTTTGTTTTTACAAGTTTAGAGGGATTTTCCTCTTTCATGTTAATCCACCCTTTAGTTATTCCTACGTCAGCAGCATATCAATGCAAATGAGTGGAACGAACCTTTGACAAAATGTCAAGGAATGCAACATTTCAGCTGTAAATTTGTAGTTCTCACAATAGCAGGCACTCTGTGCTGGAGACTGGGCTTTTAGAACTTTCTCCTGTTTGAAATTGAGACGATGTCATCTTCCACAAATCCACAGTTCATCGTACCTGAATGTAGTGGCTTTCTGCTATCACATCAGGAAGACATATGGACAAGCTATGGCCATAAAGAAGAAATCTCTTATTTTGAGTCTATTGGGAGCATGTGGAGCTGTATATTGCATTGGCATTGTGAGGAATTTAATATTTCATTTGCTGAAGTTAGAACCTTTAATTAGACATTTTTCAATGAGTATCAGATCTTTAAGATTAAGATTTTTATCTTAATTTCTAATCAAAGAGGTCTCTGGAAACTTACTGATTCCAGGGCTGAAGTGTCAGAAGTTTCAGGGCTGTTATGGTGCAGTGGTAGTGTCCCTACCTCTGAATCAGTAGGCCTGGGGTCAAGTTTCACCTGCACCAGAAGTGTGTAATAGCATCTCTGAACAGGTTGGTCAGAAATTATGAATCATCTGAGGCTTCAATTTGGCTTGCTAGACTGCTTCATGTTCATCAATTTGGATTAACTAAGCATTTATGTTATCAATCTTTTGGTACTTTGGCAAAGATTCCTAACCCTAAAGTTATGAACTATATTTCTTTAATAACATCACATGATCACAATTAACTGCATATTAGATGTTAATTATGCAAATATTGAGCATTAACTGATAAATTGAATAACAAAGGTGATAAAGGCAATTAGTTTATGTTACAGTGATTCATTTATTATGAGTTAGGTTTGCTGATTATAAATCGCTATTATGCTCAGAGTTCAAGATTGATATAAAACTGCTGAGATTAGTTTATTTTTATAGCTAGCAAATAAGCATTAGCTAGCTGGTCTGTTGACTAAATTCCAGTCTAAATAGCGCAAATTATTACTAACCATTTCAGAAATTATTCAGAGTGTAGCCCTTGGATAAAGTCTACATTTTCTCCATTGCTCCAATGTACTTTCCAGCTTATCCCAGGGTAAACCAGATTGCCTGTGTCCTATTCAGTGACAAGTTGACCTTTTGATGCCATCATGAAATCTGCTTTCTTGTATTCCTGTAAAATTCATGCCTCTGCTCCCTCCAGTCCCACCTTTGCCCATCTTGTCCCTATCCTTGCCTTTATCACCTTCAGACTCAATATTCAAATGCTCCCATGGCCAGTCTCCCCATTCACACTTAGTTTACTCACCTTTGATCTTGCTGGACCACACAGACTTCCATTTCTGCCACTGCCTCAGATTTAAAGGTTTCACCCTCATGTGTAAACTTATCCACTGTTTTTCCTACACTTGTAACCACCAAAAACTGCCCACCCTAATGAACTCTTGGTTCTTTGTCTCTTCTTCTAGGTGCATGCCATTGGTGGTCATTTTCGCTGGTGTATGGACTTCAGGCTCTGTTATTCCTTCCCTGAAGCCTGTCACATAGCAACCAAATTCATCTCTCTCTTTCTTTAACAGCCTTCCTCAAAACACCCCTTTCTTCCCAAACTGTCCTATTATCTGATTGTCTACCTTGGCATCCATGGTAATTGTCTGAAACAGATTAGGGTGTTAACAGAATCACAGAAGTATTAAGGGCTAGAAGGAGACCATTCAGCCCATCATGTCTGCACATACTCAGTAAATGAGCGCCTTTACCTAGTGCTGAAGGTACCATTCAGCTGTAGTTTGTTTATTGCCTTTTATATCATTAAACATCTGTATTATTAATAGTATTGAGCTAAAGATAACCTGTGGAATAAAGAACGAGGCAGCATGTTGTGGCTTCATTCCAATAAATACTCATGCAGCTCTCTTAGATACTCAAAGTTAGATAACAAGTGATGTATTTTCAGTCTCTTAATAAGACAAATCTGAACAGCTTCCCTGACTGTTTGTTCCTAGCAGATCCTATGAGAAATTCTTGTCATCACGAAAGTATGAATAAATCACCTGAGCTTTTCCACGTAGCTTGTCTCAATTTTGGAGACAGATTTATGGCTATTTTAAGGCACTTCCCCACACTGCATTGTATTGTCAGTTGAACTCTCCAACAGCTTTTTCTTTTATACTCTAGTTATTGTCAAAAAGTAAAGGAAAATCTGGAGTAAGAAATAGTGAGAGAGCAAGAGAAAGAAATGCTAACTAGCCAACTTATCCACAATAGGGTAGGAGTTGGGTTAGCTTGTCACAGCAGTAACCATGGCAGCCAGGCCCACTAAATTGCAGGAGAGGTCCCATCCATTCCCAATCTCCCTGAGCAGGAGAACTACCCTTAATTTGGAATTTGGAAAGGAAGATTCCAAGCTGTTGCAAATGTCCTGTGTGTGAGGCTCATTAAATGAGCCAATAAACACGCGTTATACCTGAGCCCACTGCAATTCAATAGTGGCTCAAGGGTTAAAGGGAGAGCTGGCAACTCTTGGCAGAGCTCCATCAATGTGGTCCTGAACCATAAGGAAGACCCAACATTATCCATTCACCCGAATGGTATCTAATACCGCCAGGCTTTCCTGGGGGATTGATGGCAGTTTGCCCACCATCCCACCAATCCAGTTCTCTGACCTGTACATGAGACTCCTGAATCCAGTTGTATAGAACTCAGAAATCATAAGATCAGAAATGTTTAAAGTACTTTACAGCCAATGAAGTACTTTCTGAAGCATGATTACCATTTCAACAGCCAATTTGTGAACAGGAAACTCCAACATATACCACGTGATGATAATGATGCTCAATCCTCTTGTCTGGAACTTCAACCCACAACGTGCTGACTGAGCTACTTACCGTACCACATTAAACACCACAATAAATTAAAATGACAGAAATTAAACTAAGAACCACTGTTCATGTAACATAAATTATCTATACATACATTTATGTTGATCTTTTGAGTCATATTTGCTATACTGCATGCACATTGTTGCTTTACAAATGCTCGTTGTAGTTCTTGCAGCCTCAGTTTTTTAGACTAAAATATACATACTCTTATCGCCATCAAGCAGAATATATAGGACTGGCCTTTCTCGTATGTATCCAAGGAAATAGTTGCATCAGTTTGTACAGATAGACCAGTAAAGTATCATCATAGTGGCATCCATGGTCTCAGCAGGGAAAACAAAATGTTTCAATTCAGCACAGTAAACTGAACATCAAGCAGACAATCCATGTTGTACTTCAGACTTAATTTGATATCTCCAGTAATAGAGTCTCGCAAAGTAGACAAACAGGAGGCTGGAAGAACACTGCAGGCCAGGCAGCATCTGGAGGAAAGAAGCAGTCAATGTTTCAGGTTTTACCCTTCTTCCGGTAACCCATCAATGGACAACAGTGTTCCTCCATCAGCTTGCATGCAGCAGAAAAGGTTGTAAAAGATCTGTGTATATTTCATGCTGGATTTGCATTGAATGCTCACCAGGCCTGAAAGGAGCATGGTACCAAACACGGATTTCTGGAACACTACGTTAATTGGAGGCCAAAGGAGCTGAGTTTTATTAAAAGAACTGACTATCTGAGATGGCAAAATTACAGTTATACTCCTGTAAGGATAAGGAGGCCTTAAGAAACTGCCAGAGACCATTGCAAACAGGTACACTGGTCTAGGAAAGAGACAATGGAGAGTTATGAGTTACCTTGTTTTTGGTAACAACGCTGGTAAAGATCAGTCCTTCTAATGTGAAGGGGTGAGACTACCCAAGACAGTCCAAAAGAACATCATACTGGATGTCGCCACATAATTAACCCCTCAGTCTTCCAAAACAGAAAAATGCCCACCCGGACCTCCAAGATCATACTTCTAATTAAAGGTTTCTGAGTCTCCATCTGTAAAATTTTGTGCACTTTCACACTAATAACACCAATTGGTTGAAAAATTTAAAGGTTGGCTGATCTTTCCACTGATTACATTACCAAATAAAGAACGTTCAAACAAAAATCCTACTCTAGCTCGCGGGTTCCAAATTTCCTAAGTTGAACAACAGCGGGGAAGGTAACATGGTCAGAAATGAAGTAATTTAATTTCACTTTGTAGAAAACATCCTAAAACATGATCTCTCTCTCTCTCTCTCTCTTTCTCCCTCTCTGCATGCAACCATTCAGCATTGAAGTTCAAAATGACATAGTGAGTTCCAGTTTTAATTGGTTGTAAAAATGTGACTGTGAGCTCCACAGTGGATGACAGCTGGATGCCCATCTCTAAGATGATTGGGAAAGTAGACTTTTACCATTTCTCAGTAGGCCTGGAGTTTGGAGGAATTACTCACAATAAAAAAAAGAATTTCTTAGCATTAATGGATAAAGCAGCTCGTAACGCAGAAGTGACAAAATGGATTAAAAGCTGAGAAACAGGCAAACTGAAAAGAGAGCGGTTGGTTGCACAATAGCTGTTTTATAGACTGAAATGATTTACAGCCTCAAAAGTGAAATAGAGAGCTTCCTGAAGAAAACATAATTTACAAAGCTCTGGCGAGAAAGATAGGGGAGTGGGACATTTTAGAGTGTTGGCACAGACTCGAAGAGTCAAATAGCCTGCCTTTGTGCTATAGCCATTTTACGATTTGAATCTTTCAGCAATCCAGAATAATGTCTAGTGGGCCTAGATTAGCTATTAGAAACTTCAAAATGGATTTTGCAAAATACGTTATCCAAACCCAATCATAATCTTGGGGTGCGCTCTTTTTTTTAGCCAATACTAAAGACAGATTTCTGCTCCATTTTGTTTGCTCTTACTCACATTGAGAGATCGTTCCATCTTTAAGTACAGATGCTTTCCAAAATCACTTTTTTAAAATGGATGTAACAATAGTTTTCCAAGAACTAGTGGATTCTCTGGTGCACTCTCCAGCTTAATATTTCACTTCCCCCCTTTGAGTCCCTGTGCCTTCTGCTGCAGGGCTGCTGCCTCTTCCTACATCTTGTGCCCCAGGAATGCCCTTTCAGCCTGAGGTGCACTGCTTCCTCAACCCAATTGACTGCATTCATATCAGAGGGAATCAAAGGAAGGTCAGAAGCCTGGAGTGTTGGCTTCAATATGCTTCTGGGGTTGTGGGTGCTGTGGGTGAGCGAAGAGGTTGAACCAACTTGGTGTATTTTGAGAGACTGATGCAGTTCAACACATGATGTTGGGAGTTTGGTCGTTGGGAGATCTCATGGCGGACTCATGTCTTTTTTGCAGATAGTAGAAGAGAGGTGCAGATGTGTTCGACCATGGGCATGCAATTCATTGACATCCCAGAGAATGATTATGAATCTTTCTTTCTTAAATTTCTTCCCAAAAGACATTTTGTAGTGGATCCACTTGCAAACACCTTGAGAGGATGTCAGACAGAAGGGCAGTGAAATGTGTACATAGAACTTACGACGAGCCTGGATCAAAGTACATGGTGCCAAGATCTGCTTGGTATAAATGAGCAAAGTTGACCAGAGAAGCTGTAGCATCTTCTGCAGCAACTGCAATAATCAATGAGATGGACAGGGTAGATGAAGGTGAGCATTATTGCCCAGTTAGTGGAGAACGTGCTGCAGGAAAAAATGTGAATACATTTGCAACAACCATAAGATAATATCCAAACTAACAACACGTGCATTTGTAAAAACAAATGTCTCATGTTGAGATAACAAGCATGGGGCTGGATGAACACAGCAGGTCAAGCAGCATCATAGGAGCAGGAAAACTTGACGTTTCGGGCCTAAACCCTTCATCAGAAATGCATTTCTGATGAAG
>JAHRHZ010000024.1:25449767-25494707 GCA_024137785.1 Ginglymostoma cirratum
CCTCCATAAGCTTGAGATGATCCAAAATTCTGTTGTTAATATTCCAACTTGGATAAGGTTTCACCTGCTCATTAACTGTGAGCTTGCCAGCTTATGTTGGCTCCCAGTCAAAAGTGTCTTGATTCTAACATTCTCATCCTTCTTTTGAAATTGTTCCATAACTTAAACACACCAAACACAACACTCCAATACATCAGTCCTCCTTCAGTTCAGGCCTCTTCGGCATCACCATTTGTCAGCTGTACCTTCAGCTGCCTAAGCCTGAGGCTTTGAATTTCTGTCCCTAACTTCTCCACTTTTCTGTCACACTTTTCTCCTTTAAGATGCTGTTTTCAACTTATCTCTGGGGCCTAATTTCTCCGTACATGTTTCAATGTTGACTTTTGTTTGATGATTAATCCTGTGAACTCCCTTAGCGTGCAAAGGTGCTATCAAGTTGTTGTGGAGTCCACTTTATAAAGTCATGATGTTTGACTTCAGTTCTGAAGAAGTGTCATTTTGAACTCAAAAAGTTAACACTGCCCCTTCGCAGGTGCTACCAGAGTTTCTCCAGTATTCTGTGTTTGTTTTAGATTTATACCATGGGCAAAATTTTGCTTTTACTTGCTTTCAGCTTTGGCTGCTCAGCCAGGAAATGACCACTCAAGTGTTGAACTAAGGCTGGTTTTGAAGAAGCAGTAAGTTTAGACAATCAACTTAAAAGATATACTAGGCAAATATTTAACTAGTTGACAACAAGCTCTGCAGAACAGAAAAGGTTATACAGACACAAAAGTTGCTATTCATTGAAAATTTGTCGATGTGGTGTGCACAAAGAAAGTTCGGGTGCTGCACCAGTCAATGGAAAAAGAACTAAGATAATTAAGATGGGACAGGGGATGACGACAATTAGCCTGTTGTGGAGTTGTATATGTTAATTTGGAAATGCATAGACTATTATGAAAAAAGGCGGAGAATATACAAAATGCAGATGTTAGAGATATGTTTGAATTCAATTAAGGTTCAAATCACCTTAGAACCAAGCTACATTTGAATTCCCCAGCTAAAATTCCAACAAGATTTTATTGCAGGTTCCACACTTCAGATAAATGCATTTGCAAATATTTGACATTTAATGTTATAAACATTAATATTTTGAGGGGCAAATTGTAAGTAAGAACACCCTTTGCACTAACAGACACCTATCTGTTGTCTCAAGTGACTGCAAAAATAGAAGAGTGACTCTTCTTGGTGTCTAGGCCAATATTTATCCTTCAAGTAACATCACAAAAATACCATTATCTTGTCAGAAATACACTGTTTGGTTTGTGGGAACCTGTTGAGTGCAAATTAGCCATTTACTACAACAAAGACTATACTGCAAAAATACTTGTTTAGATGGAAGGGGTTTGGGGATCTCTCAGCTTGTGAAAGGCATGATATAAATGTAAATCTTTTCTTAATATAAAAGCTGTACCTTATATTCAGCTGCACACTTAACCTCCTATTCCAAAAAACAACACCATGTCTGACTGGGATGAAAGTATTTGTCTTTTCAGGGCAGGTGACATTTTCTTGACCTAATTTCAGCAATGAATAACAAGCTCTCAAAAAGAATTTTCTATTTATATCATTTCCTTTTAGTTTGCACTCATGGGATGAGTGCACAAAGGTAATGCTAATAACTTTTGAGAGTAAACTTTCAATATTCAGCATTTCTCGCCGAAGCAGTCACTTTTCTAATTTTCTCACACTGCTCCGTCAAATGAATATATTCCTTCACTCTGGAAAGATGGGAAAATGCACATGGACAATTCCAGTGGTTGAAACAGTGCAAAATGAAAGTTTGAGAGGAGAGAGTCAGTAGAACTTAGAACACTACAGCGCAGTACAGGCCCTTCGGCCTTCGATGTTGCACCGACCTGTGAAACCAATCCGAAGCCCATCTAACCTACACTATTCCATTATCATCCATATGTTTATCCAATGACCATTTAAATGCTCTTAAAGTTGGCGAGTCTACAACTGCTGCAGGCAAGGCATTCCATGCCCTTACTACTCTGAGTAAAGAATCTACCTCTGACATCTGTCCTATATCTATCACCCCTCAATTTAAAGCTATGTCCCCTCGTGCTAGCCGTCACCATCCAAGGAAAAAGGCTCTCACAGTCCACCCTATCCAATCCTCTGATCATCTTGTATGTCTCTATTAAGTCACCTCTTAACCTTCTTCTCTCTGATGAAAACAGCCTCAAGTCCCTCAGCCTTTCCTCATAAGACCTTCCCTCCATACCAGGCAACATCCTGGTAAATCTCCTCTGCACCCTCTCCAATGCATCCACATCCTTCCTATGATGCGGTGACCAGAACTGCACGCAATACTCCAAGTGCGTCTGCACCAGAGTTTTGTACAGCTGCAACATGACCTCATGGCTCCGAAACTCAATCCCTCTACCACACACCGAAAGCCTTCTTAACAACCCTATCAACCTGGGTGGCAACTTTCAGGGATCTATGCACAGGGACACCGAGATCTCTCTGCTCGTCTACACTACCAAGAATCTTACCGATAGCCCAGTACTCTGTATTCCTGTAACTCCTTCCAAAGTGAATTACCTCACACTTTTCCACATTAAACTCTATTTGCCACCTCTCAGCCCAGCTCTGCAGCTTACCTATGTCCCTCTGTAACCTGCAACATCCTTCCACAACTATCCACAACTTAGTGTCATCTGCCAATTTACTAACCCATCCTTCTATGCCCTCATCCAGGTCATTTATAAAAATGACAAACAGCAGTGGCCCCAAAACAGATCCTTGCGGTACACCACTAGTAACTGAACTCCAAGATGAACATTTCCCATCAACCACCACCGTCTGTCTTCTTACAGCTAGCCAATTTCTGATCCAAACCGCTAAATCACCCTCAATCCCATGCCTCCAAATTTTCTGCAATTGTAATTGATAAAAATCTTGTTGATTTTTCTACTAAGATGTTAGGTTAAAGGCTGTGTCCTGTCCCCTTTTTCAGATTCTGGTCCACTTAATAATTCCATTATTATCGGTCATTTGGTAAGATAGAACTTGAGTATTGCTGAAATAAGATACATTGAGAGTTGTCCATTTCTTGCACTCAGGATATTTCACAAGAGTACAAATTCAAGGCAAAAATAAAAATGCATGAGGGAAGAGTACAGATTGGTTGGTAAAGGCTTTGCCACTGAGAAAGCACTCAATCATTCTACAGATAGAAAGTTTTGACAAAATGTGATTTTTTTTCACCAATATTACAATAGTACAGTTTGGTTCAATATCCTTCAGGGAGGGAAGCTGCCATCCTTACCTGGTCTGGACTACATGTGACTCCAGACCCACTGCAATGTGTTTGACTCTTAAGTGCCCTCTGGGATCGGCAATAAATGCTGGCCTAGCCAGCCAGCTCTCATTCTGTGAATAAGTAAGAACAACATTGAGAGTAGAAGCAACATGAGAAAACTATGGTTCCAGAATTATGAATTTTTTTTTATGGCAAACTGTCAGTATTCAACATCATTACCCTATTGTGTTTGACTGTAACTTTGGATGTCGCATGAGCAAATGAAAATGGGATACCTAAAGTCATGGTCTCTCACCTACTGCTCTGCCATGAGCAATAGTATAATGACGCTCCTAAAATGGCAGGAATACCCCCTTCTCTGCCATCATATCATAGCATATAGCTACCACTGAACAGCACCTTTGGTTCTGAAAACAAAATCTTTACCAGTCCCTTGGAAAAAAATGACATCTGCCAGGGGGGAGAAAGAGAAATAAGATGTTGTTAAATATTTCTACTTTGAGTAATCATTAGATTTCATTTGTTTTTGAAAGGTAGAATGAAAGAATAGAACAATAGTGTGGTTAGAAAACTAAATAACGATATTCAGCCATAGATCTGTGCTAGATCTCTGCAACAGTAGACTAACTAGTCCCATTCCCTCAACCTTTCATTGTAGCCCTGTAGTTTTGTTCCCTTTAAGCATTCCTTTTGATATCCATGAATGAATCTACCTCCCAACCACCTTCACAAGAAGAAATTACAGATTAGCATCTGTTAAAACTTTTTTAAAATTCTATCACCTTTGGTTATTTCAACAATCTGCCCTCTGGTTCATGACCCATCAGCCAATGGGAAGGTTCTCCACATCTATTCAGATCCTTCATGACTTTGAATACCTCTACTGAATCTGTTCTCAAGCTTCCCTATTTTCAGCAGTACAGCCTTGCTTTCTCCAATCTATCCAGGTCACTGAAGTCTGTTATCACTGGAATTGTTATGGTGATTTTAAAAAAAACAAGAAGTGCCAGAAAGACTCAACGAATCAAACTGCATTTGTGGTGAGAAAAGGTTAATATTTCCAACTGAGTGATTTTTCGTTAGAAAGGACAGAGAAGCAGGAAGAATGAAAAAGACATTCTGTGATAGAGTAGAGGGCAGGAATGATTCAACAAAAAAGGGTTTCCTGATGCAATTGCCAAAGAGTCATAGTAAAGAAACACAGGTTGTGTCCAGATGAGGCATGAACAGCTGCACAAAACAAAACCTGAACAGAACATAAAGGAATAAGAACAGAAACTAGATGAAGAAAAATCAAGAATATGAAAAAGAGGAAAAAAATGTATATATCAAGATGAAAGCAGGAGTTATGGTGTAAGTGCTGTTTTTTGAACTTGCATTGGTCTTCACTTGGAACACTGTAGCAGGACAAATTCTGAAAGGTCAGCATAATCGCAAAATCGAGAGTTAAAATGATTCTTGACAGAAGAAAGTGATTATGATGCCATTACTGAAAGGTGTTTCATAAAGTGATTTCAAGTATTCTGTCTCCCTGGTATAGTAGACACCACATCACAAACAGCGACGACAGCAGATTAAATTGAAATAAGTGCAAGAAAATTGGTGATTCATCCAAAAGGAGTATTTTGGGCTTTAGGTAGGAGGTGAAAGGATTTATGTATCAAGTCCTGGGCTTGGGAAATTATGGTACCTTGGGGAATGTAGGAGGGTTTAGGGATAATTGAGGAGTGGAATAGGGTGTCGTTGCCATTTGGAGACAAGCTCAGAACTCTGCCAACATCTCTGGAGGTGATGACAATCATCACACAAATGCAGAACAACAAATCAGCAGGAGCTGATGGAGCCGCCAACACAGGGGAAAGGAAAAAACTGCTTTGTGGCATTATCCTAAAGACTTTGAATAATAGGAAAATCCCAAATGTACACCAGGACACCATGATTGTGGTCTTTAAGAAAGTGAACAAATCTAGTTTGAACGGATTTGAGATGCCAACCATTGGCAGCTTGTGGTTAGGATAGTAAGTACTATCAAGTAAGTCTCAATGAGAATTGGCCCTTGTCTTAAACAAGATATTGTTAACTGCATGATAGTAATCAGGAACAAGTTACATGACTACAGTAAACATTTTTATGCAGACTAACAGTCTCTACAAATCTTAAGATGTTCTGCCTTTTCCCCTCTCAAGCATGTATGACACCATCAAACTGGTGGAGCTTAATGCAACTTCCAAATTAATTTAGAGCCAGTGTTTTATGCAATTTCTCCCCTCAAGCTTTTCTTTCCCCCCCATAGTTTTAAACATTCATGCACATAATTACATTTACCTCTACCCCATCACCCTTCATGACTCTGTTTCCACAAAGTCAGGCAGTCTGGAGGTTTCACAATTCTTAAAACACATTGTCTTTGGACTTGAGAGATTAGCATGTCTTTCCACAAGGACTTTGATTCTGTTTTCCTTTGTGCCTATAAATTATTGCTGCCATTATGCTTATTACTGAGTTAATTCCAATCTATTATTGGTGAATGGTTGTTCTACAAAGAGATGCAATTCCTGTTATTCCACTGTATTGATTTCATTAACATTGCGAAGACAACATATTGCTTTCCAACCAGAGTGTTAGGGGATTTTTCAATGGGTGTTATCTTCATCTCTTCAGTCCATCTTCTATCTGAAGAAGACAGGTCCCTGACTTGCCCCCTTAAGGACTGCTTGATGAGGACTGTCTCTGACTCTTGAGTCCTTGTTGATACCTCATATTTCTAGGGACTGGTAGATTATGCTGTGTCAATCATCCACTTGAATCCTTTCAGACAATCACACAGGACAGGACCTGAAGATAACATGATGACCATTATTTCTTTGCCCACTTCAATTTGAAGGTTACTTTTCACTCATCTAAAACTAAAACTTCTTATCGTTCCGAATGCTGCATTGATCATAGAATACATATGGTACCAGATAAATCTTTCATGTCATTTGAATTGAACATTGTCACATTAGCAATTTCAATAATTCTTTTAACCTATCTTGTGCCTTTGTTTTGTTTTTATTTACTTATGCTTATGCTGGGGGAAGACTATGGTGTTACTACTGTGACAGCAGTTAACTTTGGGGTCTCATACTACACAGAAAATACTAGAAAAAAATCAATTTTAAAGGGACCAAAATTTCCAACCCATTTTAGGAAGGGTAAACCGGACTTTGAGGATAGCAATGAATATTGGCCAAAATAATACCTGGACTTCCAGAGTTAAATTATAATGCCACACAATAAAGCTGTGGTTTGTGTATTTTGAAGTTTAAGTGATTAGATCCAATGTTTTCATGATATTAAGGGAAACAGTCGGAGTAGGTTCAAAGTTAACACGTCTAAGACTCAGATTCAAGTCTAAAATTTCGGGCTTGATCTTTTAGGACTGAAATTTGGAAATTCAATACACAAAGATAGAAGTTTGGCAATCTTGTCTGCAAACTGGAGAGATGAGGTTGTAGTGGTAATGTCATTGAGCTAGTACCCCTGAGGCCCAGGTTAATGCTTACAGAGTTGGGTTCAAATCGTATTAGAACAGCTGAAGGAATTTAAATTCAAATAAAATAGTCTGGAATTGAAAGCAATATTCCCTCTAAGCCACTGACATGCATGGACCTCAGAGGCCTGTGTAGCAGCAGAAACAATTACAGTGAATGTTTTTTGAAAGGCAATCTCCATAGTGTCAACTGTTAAACAATTATTGATTGCTGTTAAACAGCCCTCTGGCTCACTAATCGCTTTTAGGGAAGGAGATCTGTCCTATATGTGACTTCAGCCTCACAGCATTGTGGTTGACCCTTAACTGTTCTCAAGAGCAATTACGATGAACAACAGATCCTGATCTTGCTAATAATGCCAACATCGCATTAACTCATTTTTAACAATGGCAATCAATGCTAAATCAATCATTAACTATAAATCTGAGATTGATAGGTTTTTTTTGGTTATCAAAGGGTGGTAAAAGATCTGGAGCAAGGGTGAGCGCATGAAGTTTGTTCCTAGATCAGCCATGATCTCATTAATAGGTGGAACAGGCTTGAAGAGTTGAGTGACCTGCCCTTGTGTTCCTATTTATAGACGCAGGTTGTTGATCATTTCCTGTTTGCACCCACAACTATGTGACTGCGTGATGGACTTTCACATGTGGCTAGGAGAAGCTTTCTTCACCCTGCCCACTCTGCAGCAACCATGTAACTAACTTCATTTCTTTTCACAAGTGAATTTCTCTCCTAAATGGCATCAGTCCCTGCTGCATCTAAAGACTGAGAAGGCAAATAACTAACCCTCCCCGTTTAATGTGTATTATTGATGACAAAAGGTGTAAATCAAATTTTAAAAACCATAGATTGAATTAAATTAGATGATTGTGCTGTTTCTCATTATATACTCATCATGATAAATTGAAAGAAGCATGCAGTTTTGTTTCATTAGTTTTGCGTTGACAGAACTGGGTGACTGTGGAGTGTAAAGAGATTAAACTCTTTAAAGCAGATTAAAAATAGCAAATACTTAAACTAAAAACTCAGAATTTACTTGTATAAAACTAAATAATTTGCTACAGTTCAACATGTATAGCAATCTACTGCCTAGCTACAAGTTATTAAAGGCTATTTCCATTAGTTTTGGGCATTATAGCAATCTAAATATATGACTTCAGAGGTCAATAATTCCTTCTTTTCTAACATGAATGGTCCAGAACTCAATCTGTCTGATTGTACTCTGTAACAGAACTTAAACCAGGCAATAGCTCACATGCCCACACTTCGATGTTGGAGAGATTGTTATATTTTCACATGGTGAATTGAACATCATAAGCAAGCAAGAACAGGCAGGTTTGGCAGTGGAGAACGTACATTGAAGACTTACGATATTCCATGCGCCACAATTTCAACTAGACCCTTAGATCACATGTGGAGGAGATGGCCCAGTGGCACGATCCCTCGACTATTAATTCAGAAGCCTAGATAATATTCTGGGGACCTGTCCTGGCAGATGGTGGCATCTGAATTCAATAAACAATCTGGAATTAAAAGCTTAATCATAGAGCCCTCTTGTGGCATTGTGATAACATCCTTGCCCTGGACTAGGGAGGCCCAGGTTCAAGTCCCACCTTCTTCAGAAATGAGTAATAACATCTCTGAACAGGTTGGCTAGAAAAATTGGTAAAAGCCTAATGATAATCACAAAGCCATTGCCAATTGACAGGGAAATCCAAATTTTGTTCATTAAGCCCTTTAGAGAAGGAAACCATCATCCTTACCTGGTCAGTCAACATGAAACTCCAGGCCCACTGCAGTGTGGTTAACTCTCAACTGCCCTCTCGGCAACTAGGGATGGGCAATGAATGTTAGCCTGGTCAGTGATGCCCAAATGAATGAATATTTAAAAAATCATTCTTGCAAAATGGTTTGACTCCATACAAGTTAGTCATGGAACGAAGATAGCCAGTACAGATGTCTACCTGCCAACGTGGACTGATTTCATGGTAAAAGAGACAGACTTAAGGAAAGTTCAAGAAAGAGAACAAAGTGAGCAGGCAAAACAACAGGTTTTGCGAATATCATTCGCTTTTGAGAAAAGTGTGTTAAGAGGATTTATCTGTTTTAAAAATCTGAACATTGGAAAATTAAGTTTAAAAAGTCTTTTCATGCCATTCAGACCATGCATGCTACAATGGAATCTGTCAAATCCTATTGAACTGTGTCTCAGTCTCAATGAAGAAGACTTTTAGAATGTGTTTAACCTTGGACAAACAAAAGGTTATTCTAAGGTGCAAAATAAATTTTCCCCACTCGACAGCAAAGTGGGAACCTTTCAAATCAATAACCTTGTCATTTGAAAAGCTAATTAACTCAGCTATAGTTAATACCAATGTTTAGCCCTAAACTGTGGACTAATTAACCTTTATATTTGAAAAGATTACTCATAGTCTGGACGGACACTTTTACAAGTTAAAACAGTATAAAACTAACTGTACCTCTATCTTAGACTGCAGAACTCCAAGAGTAAGAAAAGGTCAATATTAATACTCAAAATTTCATAGGAAGAAGAGAGAAGATAGAACACTAAGAAGACAAAGAAAGACTTCAATAACAGTTACCTAAAAGAACGAATATATTCTATATTTCTTACTATGTGTCAAAATGCTACAAAATGTTAAGGGGACTAAGAAACTGAAGCGTTGTGTTTCCAGGAAAATTTGAGGATGTAAAAGTCTGTATGAAGATGTGGGGAGCAAAGGCTGGTACATTGGAGGAGATTCCGTATAATATCGTGTGGCACCACTGGATGAAAGTTGTGTTGTCTATCATTGATCTTGTAAATGCCTCTGGCAATTCTTTGAGGCTCAAGATCCAAAAGGGTGTCGGGTATTCTTGAATTTGACAACAAGGGGCCAAGGACCTAGAAGAGGGAAAGTATCTGGGCCCATGATTTCTACTTCTGTACCTGTTGACAACCGGGGATAATGCATGGCCACTGGGTCCAGCTGGCAGCTAAGTCTTGTTCAGACAACATGAAAATGTCTGCTGTCACTTAATACAACATCATGACTCCACTTTGAGACCAATATTCTGATATTTCAAGGTAACCTATTGAATGCCTAAAGACTCTGTGTGTCGGGTATGTCATTCTGTGAAATACACCGCTCTTCTAATCACCTCCCTCTTGTGGCACCACAGATCTGTGAATAGCAAACTGTTGATGATGCCATCTTGGCCCTGAGGTCCAATCTAATACTGACAGAGCTGCAAAATGCAGATCAGGTTTCCAATCCTACAAAACATGGCGGCACAGTGGCTAGCACTGCTGCCTCACAGCACCAGAGACCCAGGTTCAATTCCAGCCTCAGGCGTCTGTCTGTGTAGAGTTTGCACATTCTCCCCATGTCTGTGTGGGTTTCCTCCAGGTGCTTTGGTTTCCTCCCAAAGTCCAAAGATGTGCAGGTTAGGTGAATTGACCGTGCTAAATTGTCTGTAGTGTTCAGGGAGGGTGGGACGCTCTGAGGTTCGGTGTGGACTTGTTGGGCCAAAGGGCCTGTTTCCACACTGTAGGGATTCTATTCAGGTCGCCAAAGTATGCAAATTAAGTCCCTGCACACTGGCATGTAGGAAAGCAGCAGGGAGCACTGAGTATGTCTTGCATATTTTCCATGTCATGGCTTCAGACCCTTCAATTGCCACTGTACTTGCTTTTGCTGGTAAATTCACAGAAAGCAGGGATACAAAGTTAGTATCACTCTAATTAAATGGTTAACCTGTTACAATTAACAAACCATCTCTTCTGAGGAAATTGCATGCACGCAACATAATGCATTGCAATGAAATTCAGAAGTCAACAAGCTTGAGACAGTCTTGCCTTTGTTGCCACATCTGTCTTGGTTGTACACAACAAATTGTACACTTCCCCTACAGACTATTATTTCATCAATGGGATGTGGCCATCACTGGTTATTCCCATTTATTGCCCATCCTAAATTGCCATTGAGAAAATGGTGATGATGTATCTCCTTGAACTGCTGCAGTCCTTGGGAGTGTAGGGACACTTACAGTGCTGTTTAGGAGGGAGATCTGGGATTCTGATCATGCTTAATCTGCTGATAGTTTCCAGATTAACTATTTCTGTTACTCTGTGTTGTGTTTTCATTCATATTTTCAGGACCAGCCCATCAGTATATCTGTATATGCAATGATATAAATGAGTGTAGGGAGTTTGAAGTTACTTTTAAAGAAAAAATTTGGAAAATTGAAGGAACTATAACAGAAATGTAATCGAATAGGTCACAGACTGAATTCTATACACAGTGGGACATCTGTTGCAATCAATCATCTGATTGATTTGAATGGCCATAATACAGAAGTGGATGTTGTTTGAACTGAAAGGAAGAGTTATTGTACATCGGTGAGAAGCCAAATGTGTGAACAATTGTTTAATTGATATTGCAAACAAACATTAAGGGAATTGAGCTAACATTAAAAGTTTATGTTAGCAACAAAGGAGACTGCTTTGTTTTATGGCAAGTGCAGCCATTAAGGCAATTTTGATTAATACTTTAAGGCATTGCATTAACACTATTACAAACATTTGTTACCTGTAATCATTACTGCTTAAAATCACCATGGGGTCACTTGAATTTGATGTGACAATATAAAATGGCCAATAGCCACGTGCAGCCCATGTAACATCCCCTTGTCTTTCTTTCAATTGACTTTACTGTCACTATAGTAGGGTCAGCTCTGCACTCAAACGTGAACATTAACAGGTTTTATTGACTGTGCTTATGTATAAGGCACAGTAAGACTTTAGAGTCATGTCCTAGCTTCATGTGATCCAGCGACATTTCATTCTACAGTGAGGGTCCTCTATAAAATACACATTAGTCCATAGATGGAGTACTGCATATATTTAAGTCACAGCATTACAGAAGAGTGTAATACAATAAAGAGAACACAGAAAAGATTGATAAGGATTTTGCCAGGAATTAAGAATTTTAGCTCTGAGTAAAGGAGTGAACTCTTGATTATCTTACAAAGAAAGTCTGTATCGGTTAGGTTTGTCTCTGCTGGAGTATAGAAGAATAAGAGGCAATTTGGTTGAATCATATAAAATCCTGAGGGATCTTGACATAGTTGATGGTAAAAGGGTGTTTCCTCTTGTGGGAGAATTTTGAATTAAAATTTGTCTTATCTTACCAGACCATAGGGCTGCTCTCTCAGAGACAGATGATGGACAGTGGTATTAACCTGAAGATCACCATGTCTCAGACAAGGGGAGAGATTGAGAAGAGTTGTTCATTGAAAACTCAGCTAGTATGGGAATTGAACGTACACTGTTGGTATTGTTTTGCATTGCAAACTAGCTGTTCAACCAACTGACTCAAGGAGAAAGAGGAATTGTGGGCATTGGTGAGCAATACAATTCAACCAATGCCAAGTAATGACATGACAATGGAAAAGACCTAAACAAGCATGTGGGGCATGAAAGAACGAGACAGAATGTGGTGAAGACATTTGAAAAGGAGGTCAGGTCCTGCAGTTTGATGTATCACAGCAAACCTCCATTTTAGAACCTATAATAGCAGTCGAGAAATGCAGCTGGACTGTATAAAGAGTCGAAGAGAACTTACAGAGGAAGCAAGACACTGCAAAGTCTTCCACAGTAAGGCACTGATCAAACAACAAAAGGGCAGCACACAGAGAGACAGACAGTGGAATTTCAAAGATCAGCAAGAAAAGCGATAAAATCTCAGCCGACGGTTCAATCAGACAGCATTTTACGGACAGACAGCCTGATGCGGTAACTAGGGAGAGGGCATGGATTTGTTTGCAGATAAGAGGCTGAAGACAAGAATTTTCACCAATCCATTGTTTAGATGGTGTGAGCACTGATTTCTGTAGGACAGGGTGTCAGGTAAGTATCCTGACAGCACAGAAGGCGGGAGTGGGAGCCATTATTATACATGGGGAAACTGACAACATCACTCTTGCTGCATTTCCAGGAGATAGAGAGGATTTGCTTGCCTTTTTATTTTTCCAACACGTTCTTTACTGGTTAGATGAGTCCACCACATTGAAATTATGGTGGGGTCACATGGGAGATGCATTGTCTACATCAATGTGTAAAGAAAATTACATAAAACATATCATAAACAGCATGATGGAAAAATTTTTTATATTACATAAAGAATAATCATGGCTTTTAAAGCTGAATAGACATTCAGAGAAGCTGAGCTACAATAATCCAAGCCCTAATAGTCAGCACTCTTAACTGGTCTTTAAAGAAAAACTGAAATGTCAGCTATACTTGCTTTTAAGCAGTAACTTTTTCCATTTCTCTTATGCTGACAGTGCACATTCTCACTCTCAGTAGGAGACTGCCCCAATATTAATAATGGGCAGGCACCACATGCAGATAAGGTCTAACCTTGAACTGATCTTTACTTAAGTGGTAATTTGCATTGCAGAAAAAGCTGTAAACTCACTCTATTCTAACTTAAAAGCTGATTAAAGGAACAGATTTTCAAAGCAGCAAATTTGATTTTCACTGGCAATAAGAATCAATTGACTGTTCCTAACATTTTGCTCACTTCATCTTTTTTACAACATCTTCTCCAATTCCCCTGATGACTCAGACAGATGCACCGCCCAGAGTTATAACAGAACTGAGACAAGCCAGGAAGCTCCTGGGTCTGAGCACTAATTTAAATGAAGTAAATTAATATCTCTGTGCTCTGCTGGTAGTTTCAAAGAGAATGTTCCAGATTTCAGACTTTTAAAGGGTGGGTTGGAGGATGGCTAAACCTAGAGGAGTAATATTGAAAAGATAGCGAGTTATGTGAAAATTGTACAAAGCCTCAAGTAGGTCACACTTGGAGAATTGCGCACAGTTCTAGTATCCATTTTACAAATGGATTTTTTCCCATTGTTTCAAAGCATAAAATGATTTGCAAGTGGTAACATCAGAATGTAGAGGATAAAACCATCTGGAAAGACTAAATAGACTGGAGTCTTTTCTCTGGAAAATGAAAGGCAGCCTAACTGAAGTTTTTGAACTTAAGAGGTTTCAAAAAGGCACATGTTGAAAAGACATTTTCAATTTCAGGCAAACCCAAAACAATTGAAGTAACTCCACAAAGGCCAGTATTCCATCACCAATCACACTAACTTACACATGCATAGTATTTTTTTTTTGAAAAAATATACTTTATTCGTGAAATATAAAAATAAACAAATTTACAGTCCTACCCGGTCATACTACCCGCTCCGGATTACACAGGGGGTACATACACCAACTAAAGGGAAAGAAAACACAAAAACAAAAGAAAAAACTCCCGGTTGGCCCCCTGATCAGTTGGAGGAGGCCCCCGGCTGGACCCAGTTATTGAAAGGGCTCCTGTTATATTCCGGCCGAGGGGTCTTACACGGTGGTCTTTCCCCATCGCGCCTTGGCGGTGGCCGCCCCAAGCTTTAGCACGTCCCTCAGCACATAGTCCTGGACCTTGGAATGCGCCAGTCCACAACACTCGGTCGGGGTCAGTTCTTTCCGCTGGAAGACCAGCAAGTTGCGGACAGACCAAAGAGCATCTTTCACCGCATTGATGGTCTTCCAGGCACAGTTGATATTGGTCTCGGTGTGCATCCCGGGAAACAGCCCATAGAGCACGGAGTCCCGTGTCACGGAGCTGCTCGGGACGAACCTCGACACGTACCACCGCATTCCCCTCCAGACCTCTTGCACGTAGGCACACTCCAGAAGGTGGTGATTGACAGTCTCGTCCCCCCCGCAGCCGCCTCGAGGGCAGTGTGCGGTGGCGCAGAGAGTCCGGGCGTGCATAAATGATCTCACTGGTAGGGCCCCCCTCACCACCAGCCAAGCGATGTCCTGGTGCTTGTTAGAAAGCTCTGGTGATGAAACATTCTGCCAAACGACTTTGGCAGTCTGCGTGGGGAACCACCCGACAGGATCCACCCTCTCCTTTTCCCTAAGGGTCTCAAGGATACTACGTGCAGACCACTGCCTGACGGCCTTGTGGTCAAAGGTGTTTCCCTTCAAAAATTCCTCCACAAAGGATAGGTGGTACGGAACGGTCCAACTACTCGGAGCGTTCCACGGCAGTGAGGCCAAGCCCATCCTTCGCAACACCGGTGACAGGTAGAGCCTCAGTAAGTAGTGACACTTAGTGTTTGCATACTGAGGATCTACACACAGCTTGATGCAGCCCCACACACACACACACACACACACACACAAAGGTAGCCATCAGGGCAAGGGCAGCATAGTATATGACACTGACTCTGCTAGCTCAGAGTCAGATTTCAAAGTGAGCAGATCCCCTGACACTCCTGTTTATATCTGTCAGCCAGGTCTCCCTGATTGGACCAGGTTAACAGCCCCAGTCAGGGAAATTGTATTCTATGAGTTTCACCTGGCTGACCTCATTCCAATTGCTACAATCGACCATAAATAAGGTAGTCACAAATAAATCCAGAGAATGTTAAAGAAAAGCGCCTTTATACAGGAAGTGGATAGTGTAGTTAAGATAGATGGGTTTAGGAGAGAGCTAGATAAGTACACAAGGGATGAGTAGGTTCCAAGATGGCATCATCATCTTTCCAAAGCATGCCAGCTAAGTGGGAATCGATGCCACTGACCATATTGGTCTGTTCAAACTGTGGTTCAAAGCAATAGCCAATGAGTACCCACAAGGGGGAGCTGATACCTACTTGGGAGATTGGGACACTTGAAGAGATGCAACAAAGCAGCAGTGCCTTCATCTGCACAGATACGGAGGAAAAGTATAACCAGGGGAAAATATCCAGATAAATGGAAATCATATGGTAAATAAAATGACCAAAAAATTAAGAATGAACAACAAATTAAATAAAAATTCTTTGCTGAGATCGAATAAAGTCAACCTAGAATATGGACCATCATCTTAAAGGTACAAGCTTTGATACAGAATTTTGACAACACCAGGGCAGCAATTGTGGTTCATGGATTGCTGTGGTTGAACTCAGGTTCCGCCTAAGCACATCAAACTGCAAGGTCCAGGGAGCTCAGATCTTCAGGTACATAGACAAAACAACTCAGTCATAAAAGATGCACTATCAGTGAGACATTCTACAAACTGAAGAATCAGAACAATCATGATTAAGTAGGAACATTTATGTTTAGCTAGTTTAGGGACAGCTGACTCTGTGGTCCAAGAAGAGAGTGGAAGAAAATCGTAGCAAGAATTTCTAAATTTTTGCAGATGCTCTGGCAAATTAGAATAGGAATATCACATTACCATGTAAGAAGATAAAAAACCCAAGGTAAATTCCTAATTGTCCAAGGGGAAAGGTGAAATCTCAACTAGGCAGCATGCGAAAAAGTAGGTTCATACTGCCTGTAACAGAACAGACATAATGGCTGGTAATAGTTCCAAATGAGAAAGTGAAATATGCTCACTCAGTGAAACAAAAGAGTTTGAAGAGAAATCCATCCAATTTTGTCTGTCAAAAACATTTTGGCCAAATTAACAAGAAGTAAGTTCTTTACTAAATAGACACAAAGATTTGATTTCGTTAAATATCCTTTCACTACAAGTCAAGATTGCTGAATACGTTCATCATAACATTGTTATGTGATATTATTTAAATTGTCCGCCATTCCGATTCTCATCTGCACTGGAATGGCAAAATGTCTACAAGGAAAGCAAGCACATATTCTAGAGCATGATCGAACCCATACAGAGCATGACCAAAGGGTCAGGGGAATATTAAAGGCGCTATAAGAAACAAGTCTTACAATAAACTGAAAACTCCAATGCTGTCATACAATGAGGTAGTAAGAACTGCCGATGCTGGAGTCAGAGATAACACAGTGTGGAGGTGGAGGAACACGGCAGGTCTGGCAGCATCAGAGGGGCAGGAAAGTTGATGTTTCGGGTCAGCACCCTGCTTCCCAACCCAAAACGCCAGCTTTCCTGCTCCTCTGATGGTGCCTGACCTGCTGCGTTCCTCCACATCCAAACTGTGTTATCTGTCATACAATGATGTTTCTCGGGACACATAATCCAAGAACAAAATATCACCGTAAATCCAAGGAAACCAAGGGCCATAGGTGAATTTAGACACCAAAGTGTATACATGATGTACAATGTTTCTTCGGCATGGTAATTCAAATGGGAAAGTTATCATTAACTTAGCCAGTCTTGCTAACCCCATAAAACAGCTTTTTTGAAAAAAAAAGGCCAGAAATATTATAGGAACAAATTGCTGTTTGTCATAAAGTTCACTAGTTCACTATTACCAGACTTATTTAACATAGTATATGCAGGCACACTGTCCAGAGGATAATAGTCACCACATTGTGGTAGAATTTTACATTACATTTGGAATTGATGCCTTTTTTAAAATTCACTCACAGCACTTATTGTCCATCCTGGTTGTCCTTAAGAGGTGGTGGTGAGCTGCCTTCTTGATCAGCATCAGTCCATGTGCTGTAGGTATACCCACAATGCTGTTGGGGAGGGAAAGCCAGTAACACTGAAGGAATATACTTCAAAGTCAAGATGATGCGAGAGTTGGCGAGAAACTTGCAGGTGATGGTGTTCCCACATATCTGTTGCCCTTTTCCTTCTAGATTGAAGTGATGATGAATTTGGAAGGTGCTATCTCCAGACATTTGGTGAGATTGTGAACTGAATCTTGTAGATAGAACACACTGCTGTTACTAAGCATTGGCGATGCTGGGAGTGGATGTTTATAGATGTGATGTCAATCAAACAGGTTGCTTTGGCCTGGATGGTGTGAAGTTTATTGTGTGCTGCTGGAGCTGCATTTATCCCAGCAAGTTGGGTGTTATCCATCACACTCCTAACTTGTGCCATGTAGATGGTGAACAGGCTCTAGGGGCTCAGGTGGTGAATTTCTTGCCGCAGTATTCCTAACCTCTAACCTGCTATTCTAGCCATTGTATTTATATGGCTAGCCCAGTTCAGTTTCTGGTTAATGGTCACCCCAGAATGTTAACAGTATGGGTCATTGCCTGGCATTTGTATGGCAAAAATATTATAGTCATTCAATCTGAAGCAAGGGTGATAAATTTGAATAAGGGGAATTATGAAAACATGAGGCAAAATTTGATTGAGGTGCCTTGGGAAAATACATTAAAAGACATGACTTTACATAGGCAGTGGATTGTCTTTTAAAAATGATTAAATAACTTACACAAACTATACATTCCTTCAAGGTAAAAACAGCAACAAAAGATTAGCCAACCGCAGCTGACAAATCAAGTTCAGGATTGTATATAATTAAAAGGAAAAACCAGTAGTTGCCAGAAATAACCGTAAATCTAAGGATTGGGAGGGTTTTAGAATACAACAAAGGAGGTCCAAGAAACTAATAGGGAAAAAGTTAATAGAATATGAATGCAATCTAGCAAAACACATAATGAGATCTATAATGTCCTTCTATAGATATGAAACCAGGAAACATTTGTCCAAAATAAATGAGGTCCATTCCAAGCAGAGTCATGTAAATTTATACTGAAGAATAGGGAAATAATAGAGAAGCTGAATGATTACTTTATGTCTGTTTTCTGAGGAAAATACAAGAAGTCTCCCGTAAATAGAATCCAAGTGGCTAGAGGAAATGAGGAGTTGAAGGAAGCTAGCATCATTAAGAAGATTGTGCAGGCAAAATTATGGGGCTGAAAGTTGATAAACCCCCAGGGTCTGATATTTTACATTCCAGAGTATTGAAGGAGCTGGCTATAGAGATAATTGTTACATTGGTGATTATCTTCCAATTTTAATAGATTCTGGAATACTTCTGCAGTTGGGGGGCAGCAAATGTCACTCACTATTTTAAGAAGGGTGCAAGAGAGAAAACAAGGAACAGACCTGTTAGCCTTCTACCAATAATAGGGAAAATACTAAAATGTCTTATAAGTGATACAATAAATAGACACTTGAATAATAACGAACGATTGGGCACATTCAGCATGGATTTTTGGTAGGGTAATAGTGTTGAATGAGCTTTCAGAATTTTTTGAGGAGGACATAACTAACAAAATTGATAAAGAGAAGTTAGAGGATGTAGTATACTTAATTTTTAAGAAGGCTTTGACAACGCTCCCTGCATGAGTTTGGTAATCAAAATTATAGCATATGGGATTGAAGGTAATGGGTTAATGATTGGCTAACACACGGAAACAGGGCAGGAATAAATGAATCATTTTCACATTGGCAGTCTGTGACCAGTGGGAAACCACAAGGATCAGTACTTGGGCCCCAGCTGTTCACAATGAATGTCAATGATCTGGCGTTTCAGACCAACTGTAAGTGTTCCAAACATGCAGATGAACAAAGCTAAGTGACGTGAGGAAGATATAAAGAAGCTTCATGAGGATCCAGGCAGGTTTAGAGAATGGGCAAGAATATAACAGTTGGAATATAATGTGAAAAATCTGAGGTCATCCACTTTGGCAGGAAGAACAGATATGCAGAATATTCCTTAAATTATGAGAGGTTGGAAAGTGTACCTATACAAAGGACCTGGGTGTCTTTGTCAATAAGACACTGAAGGCTAACATGTCGGTGCAACAAGCTATTAGGAAGGCAAATGGAATGTTAGCTCTTACTGCAAGAAGAATGGAATCTTGCTTCAATTGTATAGGAGCTTGGTTAGACCGCACCTGGAGTATTGCGTGCAGGTTTGGTTTCCTCATCTCGAAAAGGTATTATCGTCATAGAGAAGTGCAATGAAGGTTCACCAGATTTGTTCATGGGATGTTGGGACTGTCCTTTGAAGAGAATGAGGGCAAACTGGACCTGTAACTCAAGAGTTTCAAAGAATGAGAGGCGATCTCATTAGAGTATACATAATGAAGGAATTCACAAATTTCACTTCAGAGACAGGTATCAACTTGGAGACAAATTCTCCAGTTCATCTTCAGTTAAGTAGAGAAACAGAAATGGCCATCAAGCCCATGAAGTTACTAATGTACAAGAGCACAGACTGGGAATTAACATTATTCGGCTACACCATCAAAGAATGGATATTCACAAGCTGAATTACAAATGGGAAGGAGGAGAGCAAAACCTCTCATGATCATAAGGTTAAGGAAATGCAGAAACCGTACAGCAAAACGAAGCAGAAACAGTATCGCTCCAGGCACAAGGCAAAAATATTGACATTGAAACAAAGCCAGAAATTCTAGTTGAGACAGGAGTCAAAGACTAAAGTCATTAGAGTAATAAGAAAGCATTGATCATACTTACTCCAGCCAAGAAATAAGACTAAGTATGATTATCACAGGATGTGAGAGCACTAATTAAACTATATCCGCAGAGGTCGTTTCTGCATCTCCTACTGTCTAGGCTGTGTGTAAATAACGTGGAAAAGATCATGTTGTGTGATATTGATAAAAATCCATAAACATACTGTAAAAAGATCCTGACAAATTGAAAAAAATGGACTAAAAAGAAACATCAATTTCAATAAATATGAGATAATGTACAATGCAGCAACTAAAAGCAAATATTCAGGCACAGTGAGACATTGATACAAAACTGGAAGTGGATGTGATTGTTCAATTTGTCTTGATTTAGACAGGAATGTTGACTAGGACGTATGGAGAACTAACTGCTCTCATTTAAATACTGCTATCTAACCCTGTCAACACAACACTTTATACCTTTCACCCTCGTGTGTTTATCCAGCTTCCCATTACATGTATTCACAATATTCATTTTAATTAATCCTTGTGGTAACAATTTTTAAATTTTATTCACTCTCAATTAAAAGAAAGTACACTGTTTGTGACTTGATTGGATGTTTCTTATTAGTCAAATAGACATTTATTTTCCCCATGTTAAATTTCTTAGTAACCAGTGAACAAAAGTTCTCAAAATACTTCTTTAATAAAACAATAGTTTGTGTTGATCTGATGATTTTTCTTGGTTCTTTGCAGCAGAGTTCCGGGGATTTCAGGGAAGTTCTGAAATGCTGACAACCCCCTGCGTGAATATGGGTTAAGCTGACAAGCTATTTTATAGAACCTAAGGAGAAACTAGTGGAAGAATCATTTTCAGGAGGGAAGGATGATATCAGAAATAGGTGAATATTCTGAAGCTATGTTTTGGCTTCATCTAGGTATGTTTCAGAGAATGGAATAGGTTCAATAGGTTGGACTTGGCCGGTCGACAGAATGTGGTCTACGGACTGAATCAGCTTTACCATAGAAGCAAAGCAAGATAGTGCCTAAAAGTAAGCCAATTAACTAAGGGTGCCTATGCCGGCTCTGTGTATGTGTAAGTAATCTTGCTACCCCTCTCTTTCCCAATAGCCCTGTAAATTTCTCATTCTATTATTCATTGCATTCTTAATTCTTCTGAGCCCAATTCCTGAGTACCAGCAATGCTTTCTAAATCTGAAATATCTTGCAGATATCAGTTCATTGAATATGATCAATCTGCTGCCAAATTTCACCTACTGTCCATGGTATATGTTGTAAATCTGATCACTTTTGTTGGATTGGATCGAAATGAATGGTTAAGTGGGCAGCAGTGGAAAGATTTCCAATTGGCTTCTATCCCCTGCCGTTTGACAGAAAGCCTCATCACAGCAGAACATTTCCTAGCAAAGCAGTCATCAAATTTCAAGCCTGCCACAACAAAGTATGCAGAATGTCCTTGCAGTCAGTACACCACTGCTCCCGTTCTGGACTGTCCGTATAATGGCAAAACCTTGCCGTGCAAAATAGATGAGCCTAAGATTTAAATGACTGTAGCTAGGATTAAATGAGCAAGTGAGCATTGCAGAAGAACCGGATCATAGATAAATACTTGCGCGCAAAACGCCCTGCTGAACAACTATTGTTGGTTTGAGTGAAGCTTTGTCATTAATTAATTAATTAATTAATTCACTCTTGCTGCTCTGTTACTTGCCCCCAAAGAAGTAACAAAACACACAAGATATGTTGACCTCATCCTTTTCAGAGTCATCTTATTTTTATTCCACCCACTGCCTAAACGCAGCACAGTATTGCCCACAACTACTGAAAAATTGTCAGCCTGCAACGTTGTGTGTTCCTGGCTAAATAAAAGGAAACCATATTTTCTATGAATAATTATTTCACAAATGTCAACACTTAAGAGGATCTGTGTTCACCATTCTTTACGTTCCTGGGTAGGAAATAGGAGATTTCTCCAGCTGACCGTAAAACTGATTTTGCCAAGAATTTCTGTTGGAACATGCCTGATGAGTGCAATAACGAGTGATATCTCCATTAAAAAAGGGAAGGAGGTTATTTGAGATGTGGGGAGTTGGCCTATTTATCCACTCCTGTCACCAGGTTGCATTCAGTCTCAAGATCCTGAAAGTTGTTCTTTTATATTTTAATGAACTTTTCTCTTGTTTTCTCTTTCTTACTTTTGCTTCCTCAGTCTCAGTGTGTCACCAGGTTAAATTTGAGTCAGATGATGGAACTTAATTTGAGAAAAGAAAGTCACCGTTATTTCTAATGGACCCTTTTGCAGATTCCCATTGACACTTAGGAAATCTTGGAGCTGTCTCCTCCCAGCCCTGCTGCAATTAAGAACTGTCACCTTGAAAGATGTCGCATGGCAGGTAAAAACTTCTACGATCAAAAGCATTTTCATTTCTTTTATCCTTATCTTATAGATTGCTGGTACCATAACTCAATTTACTTTCTAAGACTTGCTGATTTGGAACCAACTGATTGAGTAGTGAGGAGTGAATGATGTGAATCATCAATGGGAAATGAGCATCATGCAAATAACACATCTAAAGGCTGCTTGCTTTGCAAATCAAGCAGCCTTTTGGGAGCATCTGCACGAATATACTTTCAATCATTTTCCAAGTGGCAGAATGTGTGATGTAATTGGAGTCTTACTGACTTCTAAGAAGTGTGCACTTTGCATTGATATTTTATGAGGCTTTGTGCGTTTTTATTGCACAGCCCTTATGGAGGAATTTATTGCTCCATACAGTCTTTTTTGGCATGTTACTGAGCTCAGTCTGCGGCGACAAGAATGTTTGTTTTGCTTTAGTTTTTTTGGGGATTCATTATATCTGGGAATTGGGAGGAAATGATTTGGTGACAGTTCAGGTTGCCGCTTTTTATGTTCAGTGGGTGGGATTTTGTAACGAAGGTCATGAATTAGTTGTTGAACACCCGCCAAGACTCAGTAGCAAACAGTTCTTCCAGTTGAAGGTGGAGACAAAAATTTCTACAATTGATTGGCGTATTTTATACAGCTCAATACTTGTTGTAGGGAAGCTGTTAGCTATGTTCAATAGAATTGTTAGAATGGGAGGTTATAACTAGGAACTTGGAAAACCTTTAGGTAATCACGAAGACTCGACATTAATTTGGCGCCATGTTCAGCCCAACATCATGGGCCTAAGAACCTGTTCCTGTGCTATATTGTTCTATGTTTTGAGAGAGGAAAACTCCTTCAAATTAGTAATATGCATTGTGGATAAAAGGGAACCCATTGATTTTCTGTACTTGGATTTCCGTGAAGCATTTGACTAGGTTCTACATGAAATGTTATTATGCAAAGTAGAAGCTAATGGTGTAGGGGCCCAAGTCCTCGCGCTGATCTAACAAGATTGAGATTCTTGCTCTCGGTGTGGGTAGGAGTGCAGGCTGTAGGGGAACTGCGCAAACTGACCATATTACCATGGTACAGGGAGCCTTTTAAGACAGGGGAGAAAAGAGAATTATATTTGTAAATGGGGATAGTATAGTCACGGGAATAAACGCTGTCCTTTGTGGTCAGAAGTGAACATAGTGGCCATCATTGAGGAGAAGGTGCTGGGAAAATTAGAAGATCTGAAAATGGATATATCACCTGGAGCAGAGGGACTACAACTCAGGGTCCTGAAGAAGATAGCTGAGGACATTGTAGACGCATTGGTAGTGATCTTTCAGGAATCACTGGAGTAAAGCAGAGTTCCAGAAGACCAGAAAATGGCTGATGTAACACCCCTATTTAAGAAGGGATGGAGGCAGAAGACAGAAAACTATAGGCTGGTTAGCCTGACTACAGTCATTGTAAGATTTTAGAGTCCATTATTAAGGATAGGATTGCGGAGTGCTTGGAAGTGCGTGGTAAAATAGAGCTGAGTCAGCACAGCCTCGTCAAGGGGAAATCATGCTTGACAAATGTGTTAGAATTCTCTGAGGAGGTAATGAGAAAATTAGACAAAGGAGAGCCAGTGACAGCGATCTGTTTGGATTTCCAGAAGGCCTTTAACAAGGTGACACATAGGAGGCTGCTAAATAGGATAAGACGCATGGTGTTAAGTGCAAGGTAGAGGATTGACTGACTGGCAGAATACCTATCAAAATATATAACCTCACATTTTCCCATATTGTATTCCATCTCCCACTTCTTTGCCCACATTCCTAGCATGTCCAAGTCCTTCTGCAGTCTCCACCTTTCCTCAACACTAGCTGTCCGTCCACCTATCTTTTTGTCATCTGCAAACTAAGCAACAATTCCCTCAGTTCTTTAACTTAGATGGTTAATGTATGCTGTGAAGAGTTGTGGTCCCAGCGCTGACCTTTTCAGAACTCCACTAGTCACCAGCTGCCGTCCTAAAATAAACTCTGTTATCCCTAATCTCTGCCTTCTGCCAATCAGCCAATCCTCTATCTATGGCAGTTCAGGATTGTCTTAAGGTTAACATGCGGGTTCAGTTGGCAGTTAGGAAAGCGAATGCAATGTTGGCATTCATCTCAAGGGGGCTAGAAAACAAAACCAGAGATGTACTTCTGAGGCTGTGTATAGGTCTAATCAGACTGTTTTTGGAGTTTTGTGAGCTGTTTTGGGCCCCATATCCAAGGAAAGATGTGCTGGCCTTGGAGGCGGTCCATAGGGGGTTTATAAGAATGACTGCGGGGATGAGAGGCTTGTCATATGAGAAACGATTGAGGACTCCAAGTCTGCACTCGATGGAGTTTAAAAGATGACTTGGGTATCTGATTGAAACTTACAGAATACCAAGAGGCAAGAACATTGGATAGAGTGCATATGGAGAAGATTTTTCCACAAGTAGGAGAGACTAGGACCCAGAGCACAGCCTCAGGGTGAAGGGATGACCCGTTAGAACTGTGATGAAGAGAATTTCTTCAACCAAAGGATGGTTAATCCATGAAACTCATTGCTGCAGAGGGCTATGGAGGTCTACTCATTGAGTGTCTTTGAGACAGAGTTAGATTGGTTCTTGATTAGGAATGGGATCAAGGGTTACAGGGAGATGCCAGGAGAATGGGGGTGAGAAACATATCAGCCATGACTAAATAGTGAAGTAATTCTACTCCTATATCTTATGGTCTTACTATGAGAAAAACTTAATATAACTTTGGAAGAAAGCATGTCATGTTCAAATTATGTAGGGAATTGGTAAGACCACCTGTCAAATTGTGTGTACCGTGTTGGTCTCATTATTTAAGGAATGATGCAAACACATTAGAGGTGGTTCAAAAGAGGTTTAGTATATTGATAACGTGGAATGAATGGATTGTCCTATGCGGAAAGATTGTTCAAGCTGAGATTGTTTTCACAAGCTGAAGAGCGAGGTATGATTCAGTTGAAGTGTATGAATTCCTGAATGGTCTTGACAAGGTGGGCAGGAAAAAGATGTTTGCTCCTGTGGGTGAGCCCAGAACTTAAGGACATAGTTTTAAAATTAGGAACTGTTCTTCGAGGACAGAGAGAAGGAGTTACTTTTTCATTGAATCATTGAATATTCTTAAGATGATAGATATATTCTTGTTAGGTAAGGAAATTAAAGGTTATTGGGGACAGATGCGACTGTGTAATTTCAAACACAAACTGATTGACCACTATCTTACTGAATGGTGGAGGAGGCTTGAAGGGCTGAATGGCCTGCTTCTGCACCTAATTCATGTTTGTACATCAGAATTGTGCTTCAGCCAGCTTTTTTTTTCACTTATTCATTTGTGGGATGTGGGCATCGCTGGCTGGCCAACATTTCTTGCCCATCTCTCGTTGCACTTGAGAAGGTGGTGGTGAGCTGCCTTCTTGAACCGCTGCAGTCCTCCTGCTGTGGGTTGACCCACAATGCTATTAGGGAGGGAATTCCAGGATTTTGACCCAGTGACAATGAAGGAATGATGATATATTTCCAAGTCAGGATGGTGAGTGACTTGGAGGGGAATTTGGAGGTGGTTGTGTTCCGATATATCTGCTGCCCTTGTCCTTCTAGATGGAAGTGGTTGTGGGTTTGGAAGGTGTTGTCTGAGGATCTTTGGTGAATTTCTGCAGATCATCTTGTAGATAACACACTGCTGCTACTGAGCATCGGTGGTGGAGGGAGTGGATGCTTGTAAATGTCGTGCCAATCAAGTGGGCTGCTTTGTCCCGGATGGTATGAAGCTTCTTGAGTGTTGTTGGGGCTGCACTCATCCAGGCAAATGGGGAGTATTCCATCACACTCCTGGCTTGTGCCTTGTAGAAGGTGGACTGATTTTGAGGAGCCAGGAAGTGAGTTACTCGCCGCAATATTCCCAGCTTCTGGCCTGCTCTTGTAACCATTCTGTTAATGAGGTGAGTCCAGTTGAGTTTCTGATCGATGATAACCCCCAGGGTGTTGATAGTGGGGGATTCAGTGATGGTAACACCATTGAATATCAAGGGGTGGTGAATAGATTATCTCTTATTGGTGATGGTCATATGTGTGGTGCGAATGTCACTTGCCACTTATCAGCCTAAGCCGTGAAGAAGCTATGCTGAGCTGTGAGGGCGGAAAAGGACGTTGATTGTTGTTATGTACTTTCCAGTATAAGATATAATGTGTATGAGTTGGACACTATTTACATTATAGGATCCTCAGCTGGCCTTTGTGACTTTTATTGCTAGTGATAACTTAAGGATTTGTCTGCATGCCTCTTGTTGCTGCATTAAAGGGCATCCTGGGTCTCATTCCTGGTCTTTCCTGAACTGTTTTTGGTTTTAGAGATGTACATGGTGCTTCATGCAGAGAAGAGTTAGCAAGACCTGGGGAAGTAGTGGTGGAGTTGTATTGCCCACGGCCTAGTAATCCAGAAGCCCAAATTTCTGGCTTCAAATCTCAGCATGACAGATAGTTATAATTTGAATTTAACTAAAATTTGGATTAAAACCAAAGCCTAATGGCAACCATATAACCATTGTTTCTTATCACAAAAGCCCATTTGGTTTACTAATGTCCTTTAGTGAAGGAAATATGCAATTCTTACCCGGTCAGTCCTGATGTGACTCCAGACTCCCAGCAATCTGGCTGACTCTTAACTGTCCTCTGGGTAATTAGTGGTGGACAATAAATTCTGGCCCAGACAGCTACACCCACTCCTATGAATGAATTTTAAAGAAGAAAGCTTTGATAAAATTATCCATGTCTCAGATGTATTAAAAGCAGCAAAATACTGCAGATACTGGAAATCTGAAACAAACACAAAAATGTGGACAATACAGAACAAGGATGATCTCTATGTGTGTCTCTGGTGTAATATTTGAGGCTAATAATTTGATAGTTTACATTTTGCCTTCATTGTATAAATAAATCCAAAGTTGTTTAAAAATGCACAGTAAAGAATTCACATTAAATGAGAGGAAGTGAGTTCACTAGGGCATAGGCAAGGAGGTAGTTTATAAGAAATAATTTTTTGGATTGGTATTGGCTTTTGGGAATAGAATTTTGGAGAGTGAGACTGACATGGAGGCACAGTGCTAAGGGAATACAAAAAAATCTGCAAAGGACCAAAGTGTGAGGGTTGAATTATTTCAAAAACCTAAGGTGCAGTCATATAGAAATTTAAAGATAAGATCAGAGGTTTTACATTTGAAACATTGGGCAATTGAAAGTCAATGCAGCTCAGTGAGATCAGGGAAGAAGTTTAGGTGTGGAATTTAATATGTGCTGCTGAGTTTTGGATATATTACAGTTTGTGCAACAAAAGATCAGTACAATTAGATACAATGGAATGCATTGTCAGGAAATGTGTTGGAGGCGGGTCTATTCGAGGCATTCCTGAGAATGACTCTTTGGACAGGTGTCATGTGCAGGGATATGGGAAAGAGGCAGGAGATTGGCACTAAAAATAGAACCAGTGCAGGTATGATGCAGGTCTCCTTCTGTGTTGTAACAATTCTGTGATGCTGTAATTCTGAGATAGAGAGTATTGAAGTTATAGAGCTGAAGGACCGAGAGTTGAGTGATGTTTAAGACCATAAGACCATAAGACATCAGAGCAGAAATTAGACCATTTGGCCCATCAAGTCTGCTCCACCATTCAATCATGGCTAATAAGTTTCTCAACCCCATTCTCTCGCTTTCTCCCTGTAATCCTTGATCCCCTTGATAATCAAGAACCTATTGCAGTCTTAAATGTACTCAATGACCTGGCCTCCACAGCCTTCTGTGGCAGTGAATTCCACAGATTCACCACTCTCTGGCTGAAGCAGTTTCTTCTTGCCTCCATTCTAAAAGGTCTTTCCTTTACTCTAAGGCTGTGCCCTCGGATCCTAGTCTCTCCAACCAATGGAAGCATCTTCCCAACATCCACTTTGTCCAGGCCATTCAGTATTCTGTAAGTTTCAATTAGATCCCTCCTCATCCTTCTAAAGTCCAACGAGTATAGTCCCAGAGTCCTCAAACGTTCCTCATATGTTAACCTTTTCATTCCTGGGACCATTCTCGTGACCCTCCTCTGAACCCGCTCCAGGGCCAGTACATCCTTCCTGAGATATGGGGTCCAAAGCGGCACATAATATTCCAATGTGGCCTGACCAGAGCCGTATTAATTCTCAGTAGTACATCCCTGCTTTTATATTCCAGTCCTCTCAAAATAAATTCCAATATTGCATTTGCCTTCCTGACTACTGACTCAAACTGCAAGTTTACCTTGAGAGAATCCTGGACTAGAACTCCCAAGTCTCTTTGTACTTCAGATTTCTAAATTTTATCCTCATTTAGAAAATAGTCCTTGCTTTTAATCTTCTTACCAAAGTGCATGAGCTCACACTTTCCCACGTTGTACTCCGTCTGCCACTTCTTTGATTGCCCAATCTCCTAACTTGTCCAAATCCTTCTGCAGCCTCCCCACCTCCTCAATACTACCTGTCCCTCCACCTATCTTTGTATCATCTGCAAACTTAGCTAGAATTCCCACAGTTCCTTCATCTAGATCATTAATGTATAAAGTGAAAAGTTATGGTCCCAACACTGACCCTTGCAGAACACCACTTGTCATCAGCTGCCATCCTGGGAAAGACCCTTTTATCCCCACTTTCTGCTTTCTGCCAGACAGCCAATCTTCCATCCATGCTAACACCTTGCCTCTAACACCATGGGCCCTTATCTTGCTCAAAAGCCTCCTGTGTGGGTCCTTGTCAAAGGCCTTTTTGAAGTCCAGTTAGATAACATCCACTAGCTCTCCTTGGTCTAACCTGCTTGGTACTTCCTCAAAGAATTCTAGCCGATTTGTCAGGCATGCCCTCCCCTTGATGAAACCATGCTGACTTTGCCCTATTTTACCATGCACTTCCAAATATCCAGAAATCTCATCATTTACAATGGACTCTAAAATCTTACCCACAACTGAGGTTAGGCTAATCGGCCTGTAATTTTCCGTCTTTTGCCTTACTTCCTTTTTAAACAACGGTGTCACGTTAGCGATTTTCCAGTCCTCTGGAACCTTCCCTGACTCTAGCAATTCCTGAAAGATCACCACTAACGCTTCCACTAAATGTTTAAAGGTGGATGTTTGTAGTTAAATTGATACAGAGCATAATGGGAATGTAACTCAGTTCAGGACAAAGTAGAAGGGATCCACCACCAGTGCTGCCTTTGCAAGGACCTCCAAAACTTACATCAAGGAAGGCCGTTCAACAACAGAGTGCTCTCATAACAAAATGTACCTAGGGCTAATTAGGTGCTGATCAGCTAATAGCGTTTCCACTGGGGTGAGACATGCTGTTCTCTGCTTGACATCAGACTCATGATGCACCTGGTCCTCTTGAATTCAAGCAGGATAAGAGAGTCCCAGGAGGACAGTGGAAATACTTTAGGGATGTTTTCAAACTGCGGAGGTTGAACATGTCCACTGATTTATGAGATTCCTTCTTTACTGATCCACTACAGTGGAGACGATTCATCTGGGAAGTCACCAAAGACATTGGGAGACTTTGCCAGGATTGTACAGAGATAAAGCTAAGGCAGTAAAGAGAATATATATACTTCTACATAAACTAGCTAACCAACTCTTCAAATACCACCTCCCCAATGTGGCAGAGATTTCAGATTATGTATTGGGCTTAACAGCCATCTCAGAACTAGACTGGAAGCAGAACATCATCCATCCTGAGGAACTGCCTAAGATAGATGAAGAGAAGGAGAATTTAAAGGATGGAAGCATTCTGATTAACGCAGTCCTGGTGACTTGCAATGTTGATAAAATCAGTGGTGAGAGCATGGAGTCCATAGAGGAAATTAACGATGGTGTCTATAATTTGCTTTCTTCATACGTGGCATATGAACATCTTTAGCAAGGTCAGCTTTTATTGTCCATCATCATTTGGCCTTGGGGAGTGTGGTGATGAGTTGCCTTATTGAATCACTGCAGTCCATGTGCTGCAGGTACTCTCCCAGTACTATTAGGTGGGGGGCACCAGGAATTTGAACTTTGACTATGATTGAGAAATGGTAATATATTTCCAAGTCAGGATGGCACCTGATATGGGAGTGGTTGGGGTGGTGATGGGTGGGTTTGAGGTACTGGTGTTCCCATGTGCCTACTGCTTTCCTCACTGAGGTGATGGAAGACATGTGTTTCGGCAGTGCTAATGAAGGAGCAGTTTGGCTGGAGGCCAAACAGTCTGACCCAATAGAGGCAGAGAAGAAATCAATAGTGGGGGTAAAGAGATAAGCTTAGGTTATCAACATACACATAGTAGCTCCTCAGAGTCTATAATCTAGATAGAAGTTGAAGACAAAGATGTATCCTTTGGATACTTCTGGCAATTTCTAAAAATAACTTGTCTTTGGTATCTATGCTGTGTGAGCACTGAAATTAAAACTCATTTTTCAAAGAGAGGCAGGACTGTAAGTACACTTGTCTGTGAGATCCATAAGCATTAAAATGGTAGGAACGTTTAATTTGTTGACTAAAGTAGTTCAAGAGACAATTTTTTTCAGGTCCATTTCCATTAGTTACCTGATAAAACTGTCATCACCATTAAATTTAGAAAGACATTGATCTTAATTAATATGCACTTCGACAAGTTTTGTAGTGGTTTTATTTGCATGAAATATATGAAACAAAACCAATTCAGTGTTATTCACTTGCTCTCGAAGAACAACTCAGATAGCTGTGTGAGAATTGCCTGGGGAGCAATTAAAAAGTCTGCTCTGGTCAAATTCTTTTTCTCAATTGCTAATGGGCTCAAACAGCTGGCTTGTGCAGCAACTTGGGATTTTTCTGCTTTGATCTAGCATTGATTGACTTCCCTAATCATCTAGAAATATTCATCAAAGCATCATTTGGCTCAGTGGCCCATCAGATTTGCATCGAGCAGCTTTTGTTCTTCTTCTAAGAAATAAGGGCAGCCACAGCGTTTGATTGGATGATAGGTCCAATTGATACTTCCAAGCATGAAGCAGTTACTTTGCATAACTAGGCCCATCTGTTTGTCGATGGGTCCAGATTTCATGTGGATTTAGGTAAAATCCCACATGTCCTCCAACTAACTGTACTTTACCTCCGAGCCCTGGATTAATGGAAGTGTGCTGCACTGCCAGCCAAGCATAGAAATGCTTTGAAAGGTTTTTGAAGATTAGGAAACTGAAGCATTTCTCTACTCTAAAGGTAAATTCTAATGATCCTCTGGGGGCAATTTTGGAGGCTGAATGTTCATTGACAAATTTCTCAAACAAATGCTGATACAAGTACTTATGTGGACAATTATTAATATTTTATTCATTATTTTATGCTTATTTATGGGAATTGAGCATCATTCTGAGAACCATCCCATTGTCCACCCTTCCAACAACTTCCTCCCTTAACCAGCAACCTCCTGCACGTGTTCTCCCAGTCACTCTCATTCATGTGACACCCGAGTCATTTGTTGATCCTAGTTCTCCAGTAGGTGTATTACTGACACCAAGCACTAATTCTAGTGGCACTGTCAGGTAGAGAACTGTCAGGCTCTGATTGACTGGCAGGTACCTCAGGGCAGGATTCTGACCCTGGAGTCCTGTGTCCTAAGGGTGGCCCGATGCTGACTGATTAAGTTTCTTTTGGACACTTAGTTCAAGCAGGCCTTCTGCAACAGAGAGGCAACATAGAGCTCCTGCTGATTCTCCAACCACTGGGCAAGACCCACTGTTTAATCAACGTTAAATTCGTCCTCAAACTAAAACTGACCAATCCACTTAGGCTAAACTTCCGAGATTGACTCCAAACCACAGGATTAGATTATTAAATAACACAAATGGATACAAAAAAGGACTCTCCAGCACTTCTTCAAATAGTGCGATGAGATCTCTTACATTCACCTCAGATAGCAAGTTGGGCTTTGAAACAATGTGATCAATATTTGATAAACAAGAAAGACGTGCCACTGACCTCAGAATATTTATGAGAATGACTCTCAGAGGTTACCAATTTGTATGTCCAGGCGCTTGCATTCAAGATGTCACTGCTGTGGATATTTTTTGGTAGCTTGGCTTTTGATTTTTGATTTGAATTGAAGCTTTTGGTAAACCCGTTTTCTTGCCTCTACTCCAAGTTAATTTCATTCTCTTACTTTCTCCCCATAGCCTTTCTTATATTGCTTTCAGTTAATATCCAGTACCTTACTGAATGCAGATCACTATGATTCTTTTTGGTTTTCAACACAGCAAATATATCTTGTAATTTAAAAACTAATATTGCTTTTATTTTTGCCTATATTGCATTTTATTCACAGACTGGAAAAAGTGAACATGTGATAAAATGATTTGGAGCCTGGATTATTCTCTTGTAGACTAACAGATTAAAAACAAGTAGCTCAGCTAAAGTATGCTCTTGAAACTAAAATATGCAACTAAATAATGTCTTATCTTGCTCAGAAGATAATATTCTATAAAGTTTCCATGTTTCCTGTTAATAAATATCAATGATAGATGGATGATTGATGTAACCCTGAAGATTGACCAATGAGCCAAACCCTACGGATCATCCAGCAAGTTCTGTTGTGAAGTTGGCAGATATCAACAGAGCTAGCTCAGTGACCATTTCTGGGACCTCTGGAAACTGGCTGCTTGATGGATTACTAGAACAATTGAGGAGAAACAGAATGGTTAGCTGTTAAGAAGAGGATCCAGGGAAAAGAGGCAGTGGTCACATCGTGGTAATGTCACTGGACTAGCAATCCAGAACCCCAGATCAATGTTCTGGGGATATTAGAATTCATAGTGTCAATAGTGAAATTTGAATTCAATGAAGAGCTGGCCTAATGGCAACTATGCAACCATTGTCAATTCTTTTAAAAATAAATCTGGTATATTAAGTTATTTCCTTTAGGGAAGGAATTCTGCCATCCTTACTCAGTCTCTGGCTCCTCTATGTGACTCCAGACCCACAGCAATGCAGTTGACTCCGAAGAGCCTTCTGAGCAATTAGGGAGGGGCAACAAATGCTGGCCTATCCATCAACACCCACACTCTGTGAATGAATTGCCAAAAAAAACCCAGTGAATCTTGCACTTTCTAAGACCTCTGTCTCCCTCTACAGCCAGAAAGTTTACAAGACAACTGCAGAAGTAAAATCTGTTTCTTAAAACAATAGACTTTTTAAAAAACTTCTTTCGGGACATGGGCATCGTAGACTAGGCCAGCATTTATTATTGATCTCTAACTTCCCTGGAGAAAGTGGTGGTTAGATACCACCTAAAACTGCTGTAGGCCTCGGGATGTGTAGGGACACTAACAATGCTGTGAGGCAGGAAGATCCAGGACATGGTTCCAAATCAGGATTTTTTTGTGGTTAGCAGAGAACTTGGAGGTTGGGTCTCCAATGCATCTGCTGCCCTTGTCAATCTAAGTGTACATTATAGCAAATATTCCTTTCCTTTCTCCATCCCAATCTTAACAATTATTCAGGACTTGTATTAATGCAATGAAGCAAAAAAGTTTGAAATCCATTATTCTTTATCCTAGTCACAAAGTAAGTAAGTAAGTTAACAAAGCAATTTCAAGCTTGCAGTGGTCAAGATGTGATGGCTGTTATCAAAAGAGTATTTCTTTGTTAAATCCCCTTGAAAATCAAAGAAACTATCTGCTTCTTGATTGGACAACAGGTACCAAAGGAATTACCATCAGAAGGCTACCTGGCACTCATTGTGTTAAATTGGTAGGCTTAATAAAAGATACATAAGAAATTTAGTCCTATAGTGATTTGCAGCACTAACTAGTCTGGTGCCATAGAGATGCTTTATTCGACTTATGTTGCTGAATTCTCAGTGAAAGATTTCCTGACACAGGGAAACAGTTGGCAAGCAAGTGACTGATCAGTTGTTAAGTATCTTCATCACAATTTTGTTAATCTTGTGCCTACAAGATTTCCACCGCACCTGCCCAATTAATTCTTATATTTCTGACACAGTGACAATTTTACCAACTGCTTTCAGGGCAAGTTTACATTGAACAGTGTTGTTTGTCTGTTTATAATTTTAAAAAACGCATGATTTAGGGACTTATTTTCCCTTTCAAATGTAATAATGCTGAATGTATTTACAGACCAGTCTTCACTTCTGAGTTAATGTTCATGAGCTGACATCTGCTGGTGTAATCTGAAACTTCACATATTGAAAAGGTATTGTATAATAGTTCTAAACATATTCCAGACTTAAGATGACCACTCCACACCGTACCCAAGCCAAAATGAATAAGGGACATTGTGTGGGGTTTAAATCACAGTAGTGCCCTTTTAAAGGACTTCCCACCAAACATACACTGCTGACATTTTATCAAGGACATCTTAAACACTTTTGTTCTCCTTGAGGTAGAAAATTTAGGTCCTGGTGACATTGCTCTGATCTGAAATGTGTTACTATTCACATTGTTGTGAGGAGAAGGTGGAATAAGGGTAATGTCACGAGACTAGCAATCCAGAGGCCTGGGTTAATGTCTTGTAAACATGGGTTCAAATGGCATCTGGTAGAATTGAAGTCCCTTTGCTAAAATTGGAACAAAAGCTGGCTGTTGAGCCTGTCCTACCATTTAATACAATCATGACTGATCGAACACTTCAATTCCTTTTATCCACCCTATCCACATTGCCCTGGACATGTGATTGCTAACCAAGAAATTATCAACCTCTACTTTAAACGTAATTAAAGCCTGAGCCTTCACAGCCCATTGCATCAATAATTCTGAAGATACATCACCCTCCTAATAAAATAAATTCTGCTCATTATAGGCCTTAATAGCATCCTTCTGATTTTTAAATGTTGCCCCAGGGTTCTGGACACCACAACAAGGGGAAACATCTTACCTACATCTGCCCTGTCTACCCCTTTAAGTATTTGTAGGTTTCAATGAGATCACCTCCCATTCTTTAAAACCCTACAGATTACAGGCCTAGTTTGCTAAATCTGTCTTCATAGGAGACTATCCCAGGAACATGTCTAGTGATACTACATTGCACCCCCTTAAAGGTAATAATATCTTTCCTGAGATAATGACACCAAAAGTACTCCAAGTGTGTTCTAACTAAGCTCCTAAACAAATATAGCAAGACTTCACTACTCTTATACTTAGATCCCCTTGCAATAATGGTGAATATTCTATTATCATATCTAGTAGCTTGCTGCAACTGCTTGTCAGTTTCCATTGACCTTGTCAAAAAGGAACCCAAATCCCATTGCACATCTGCACTTTCTAATGTTTCATCATTTAAGAAATATTCTGTACATCTGTTTTTCCTACCAAAATGGATAACCTCACATTTATCCACATGATATTCCGTTGGACAAACCTTACATTTGGTCACACAATCTAAATCATTTTTTTATATATATATATATATATATAATATATATAGATTGTGAACAGCTAGATCTCAAGCACCGATCCTTGCTGTAATCCATGAGTCACAGTTTGCCAACATGAGAATGAACCATTTGTTGCTACTCTCTGTTGTCTGTCTGTAATTAATCCTTAATCCATCCCTGTATATTACCATCTATACTACGTGCTTTAATTTTGCGAATCATCCTTATGGGGACATTGTCAAAAGCTTTCTGAAAATCCAATTTCATTACATCCATCAACTCCCCTTTGTCAATTTTATTAGCAACATCTCAAAAACTCCAAAAGGTTTATCAAATGTGATTGTCCTTTCACAAATGCATGCTACTATGCCCAATCAGATCATTCTTATCAAAGTGACTATTTATCATGTCCTTCATGATAGTATTATAGAAAATGCTAGAAACTATTTGTGATCAAGTGGCCACAGGCCCAAAATTGGACATTTTAATTTGATCCACAGTTAGAGAAATCCGGCCTTACAGAAAATTGACCAAACTAAATTAAACAACAATGAGCAGCTTTCTGTGATGGAAACCACAGCCATAAAAGGTTCAGGGGAAACCAGTTGCAACCAACCCAAGGGTTGTATATTGGAAGAGTTTTGATTAGACTTTCTGGCACCTTGACTTCCAGCCAGTGCCTGAGGACATACACTTTACACCCCCCAGCAAGGCAACAGCAAATAGTGTTGGCATAACATCATTGAATGTTTTGAATACAGCTCGTGACCCCAATGACCAAAGCCCACAGAAAATTCAGAAAGGTCCGAGGGAAGGGGGATAAGAACACACACCTAGAAGCCTCCTCCTCAGTGAAGACTTGCAGCAAGACACATGGTGGAAGACCATGTGGCAACCCAAGAAGACCCAGGAAAAGACTCCCTCCTGACGTGCGAGACTCACTTTCATGGAGGAGATCTAGCTCTTCATCAGAGAGGAAGGAAACTCCAATGACCCAACTCAAAAACATAGATCCTTGCAGGTAATATCTTATCTCAGTTGAATACAGTTAGATAGAGAGGAAACATTGTGGGGCTTATGGGAAATAGTCACATGGTGTTTCTAATAAGGAATATTTTGTTAATATAATTGAGTTGAACTGCAAAACAAATTCTGTCCATTAAGAACACTTGAGTGAAGTGATTTTCATACATAAACTGGGTGAAGTGTTCAAAGAGATAAAAGGTACTGCAGATGCTGGAGAGTCCGAGATAACAAGCGTGGGGCTGGATGAACAGAGCAGGTCAAGCAGCATCATAGGAGCAGGAAAACTTGACGTTTCGGGCCTAGACCCTTCATCAGAAATCAATGAAGTGTCCAAAGTACGAATAACATTGGCATCCCAGTTGTCTTTGGTTAAAAGTGTTTCCATAATCTCTGAAGTCAAAACCCACCAACCTTGAACTCGTGCATCCAGCCTGAGCCAGAATTAAGATGACTGCTGCCCGATATGACTATCAAGTCGTTGAAAGAGCATGAATGCTTTTATCCAGTGATTGGGCCATAAACCAAGTGTTTGTAACTTGAGGAGGACAAACAGCCAGAGTTAATGCAGGGCTGGGGACACATGAAGAATGAAATCCAGTGTAGGCTTCTACAGGGTCAACGACAGAGGCAAAACAGAGGCAAGGTAACCAAATACACGGTCAGAGGACGCACAAGGGGTTCAGAGGCCTGATATCAGGGTCGGGTACTCACAAGGATAAAGAGAAGCTAGAATAGGTTCACAGACCCAAATGGTAAGAGATATTGCAAAGGATCAGGGGCACAGGGTCCCTGTGACAAGTGAAAAAGCAGCTAACATAGTTTCAAGGGCCCATGAGAGAGAGACCAAGCAGTAAAATTCAAAGAAAACAAGAGGAGAAATGTCACAGTGCCCAGAATGAGAGGAGGTACTAAGAAAGTACTAAATAAGAAGTGGCCCAGGTGGGTTGACCATGGCAGTGAGAAAATATCAGGTCTGGGACCCATGGGACAGAAATCCTGGGAGGTCACATGGATAACTGAAAGGAAGTTCACTTTAAACCTGAGCAGAGCTTTATCGATAGCCAGCTGCATAGAGCAGCTGAGAGTAAAGAATGGGAGAAGGTGACACTCAATAAGGAGCTAGAGGAGGTGAAGCAGGAACTGGAGAAAGTTAGAGACAAAGCAGCAGAGCAGGAGCAGAGGATGCAGGTGGACATGATAGACTTGAGAAGGTTTCAGATCCAATGTGATAGAGCGTATCAGAAGGAGCTGTGTGTGGTCTATGATCGTGACGCGGCCCAAAAAGCTGTGGACAAATTGACTGAGAAATGCAGAAACCTACAGGTAATGAGATAACATGGTGTAGAGCTGGATGAACACAGCAGGCCAAGCAGCATCAGAGGAGCAGGAAAGCTGATGTTTCAGGTCGAGACCCTTCTTCAGATTCTCCAGCATCGGCAGTTCCTATTATCTCTGTAACAACCTACAGATAATGCTTGGAGTCCTGCACTAGGCAAGCAAAGAAAACAGAGCCCGCAGTGCGAACCATTTGGAATTCTAGTATGTGTTGCAAAACTAAAGTCCCAACTTTCCATGCAAACGAGAATGATGTGCTAATTTGGGACAATAGAATTAGATGGGGACAGCAATTATGGGATACACTGGGAGAAAATAGAACAACAAGCCCATGGATACACTGAGAGCAGCAAAGATTAGGGACTCCAATTCCCTTTCCAGAGGGAGTAGATCCTTCAGCAAACCTTAGGATCTTACCCTGCACCAATGAACCCACTGACCACAACCCCTCAGGATGGCCAAAACAATAATCCCAGTCATTTACATAATCCCATTTACAGCAGCGCAATTGACAAATACAGCAAAAAGGATCCCCGTATTTGAGCCCACAGCTGGACCCATATGTTTACGGCAACATCACTGACAAAGTGTTCTCTACGGGTTTGATGATGTCAAGGAGGTAAACTTAATGTTAATGTGCCTGAGCCCCGCGATCCATTCTGCCTTACCCAATGCTCAGAATGTGGGAGGAGAGAGCTGCAGACCAAGAAAACAGCCATTGTGGGATAGGGCAAGGAAAAAACTGCGGTTAGAGACAAAAAAAAAACTGCAGATGCTGGAAACCAAGATAGACAAACAGGAAGCTGGAAGAACACAGCAGGCCAGACAGCATCTGGAAGAAAGGAGTAGTCAACGTTTCAGGTATTACCCTTCTTCAGGAGTGAAGAAGGGTAATGCCCGAAACGTTGACTGATCCTTTCCTCCAGATGCTGTCTGGTCGGCTGTGTTCTTCCAGCTTCCTGTTTGTCTATCAAGGAAAAAAATGCACCTAGTAAAAGGCCCAAACCTCAGTCCTCTGCGAAGGAGCGAAGGGGATGTCTGAAACAAGGGGAGTTATCAGAGCCATACACCTCCAAATGCCCATCTGGCAGTGAGAGATGGGTGTCAGCAGTAGGAAGGTCCCAGGCAGCAGCAGCTACCACAAGGGAAATGCTAAAATTATGGCGCACAGGCCACTTCAAAAGGGACTGCAGGTTACCCCTGAAGTTAGTGCCATCACAGGAGCCAAGAACCTTATCTGTAGGAGACAGAACCTTTGAATTAAACTGTGAGACATAGTCTGTCATCACCTAGCAATTTCGGTTCACATCCATACACACACAGAACACCACGGCTCCGACCTTATGAGGAAGTGTAATTTATCTTTTGACTCAGCCAATTGTTGTATTTGGCAAATGCCTGAGCTCGATGAGGCTCCAGCAGAAACTGACAGGTGCGTACACACAGAGAATTTATACCATGGACAGATTGTGGATTAGACACATGAAAATGTTGAGGACCCACCAGCACAGGCAATTAACTCAAAGCACGAGAGTACGTTCGCCAGTCACAAACATGACTGGGGTCAAATAGAGGGCAAGATAGTGATAGATGGAATGGACCCAAAGCCAAAAAGACCTGCATGGGGAATGGCCAAGGTCGTTAACAACTTGTTAAAGCAAGGAATCCCACACCCCGCAGTGTCTGCCAACAACTCGCCAATATTGGCGGTTCAGAAGCGAGAAGGTTCTCTGCAGAGATTACAGGGAACTAAATAAAACCACCCCAATCACGCCACCAACAGTAGCAACTAGCCCCGAAACCACGATAAGGTAGGGCCTACAGGCAAAATAGCTCACCATACTAGACATTACTAATGAATTTTGGTCCTCTCCTCCACCGACACCGTCAATATAAAGTCATGTTCACATTTCAGGGCCAACAAGACACATGGACCTGCTTATGCTGGGGTTTTCACAACTCTCCTGATGAAAGGGCTGGAACCATCTTACTGACTGTGCTGCTTGGTACAGTATGTGGACGATCTTGTTCTGCACACAGAGAGAAGGACCTTACATCTGACACTGTGAAAGGAACTGTTAACCCTCTTCACCACTCTAGGACTAAAAATTAACCCCAAGTGGACACGGATCTCATACTTGGGAACTGCAAGAGCTTAGGGGAAATACGAGATAGAAGGAAAGCACATCAAGGCCATAACGCATTTGCCCCTCCCCAGGAATGTGAGCTTGTCATGTTCCTTTCGGGTTCAGTAGAATACTGTCTGAACAACATTGATGGTTTCACCACTAAAGCCACCCTATTCTTTGACCTCCTTAAAAGGAATGCTCTGTGGGAATGGACTGAACAGCGCAAGAATGCTGTTGTCAAAATAAAACAGGCCTCAGTGTAAGTTCAATCAAAAGTCTTCAATGTTAAAACATTTGGGCAAAACCTTAGACTTTCAAAACTCTTAAAGAAAAGGGGCAGCTGGACTGAATCTGCTGGAAGTACACAACATAATCAGCAATAGATAGTTAAGAAGGGTTCCGACCTGAAACATCAGCTTTCCTGCTCCTCTGATGCTGCCTGGCCGGCTGTATTCCTCCAGCTCCACACTGTTACACAATCAGCAAGATTGAGAATGGAGATTGTTGTCTGAGACTATTGTTTAATGTGAAATCTCAATTTACACTCCTCCCAAAAAGAACAATCAACCAAAACCAACAGACCCTAGCCCGAGACAGCTTTTGAGCCTCTGGCTACATGGTGCAGACAGCATGGGGCCTACAGGGATACTGGACATTCAACCTTGACCAAAACCCATTCACACATACTCTAAACATCACAAAGTCAATTACCATTAGAAGAGAACATAAAGACCCCAAAGAAAACGATAGATTTGACACTGAGATGGGGGCGGCCTATAACTGCCAGCCTTGATCTCACCTGAAGAGAGCCTTTATCAACCACAAGTTTCTCAACAAACAACTGCCCCACAGGTTTTCCCTACAAGCAACTTCACAACCAACAACCACAGAGGCCAAACAGACAGCAGGTAAGCCAAACCAATGGGCCTCACTGGAGCAAAAGACATCCAAGATGGGGAAGCCAACCAGGGAGAAATCCGAACAAGAGCTTCCGAACACAGGCCTTTCCGAACCAACAGCACCAACGGCAAGAACCTTAACAACCAAACCACGACCATCTGAACTAAATACCAACAACTTGAAGCAACAACCAGCTCAACCGGTACCACAAGTTCTCAGACACAACCTGGAGGTGCAAGCCGAGCTTGCCAAACCAGCAGAAAGTAAAGAAAACTGGGTACTTGCCTGATAGATCCAATACGTACCTTACCATATCGGAGGGCTCAACCCAAAATGAAGAACCTACACAAGCCAGAACAACCATGCACATGTCAAAATCACATTCTGAGTGATGAGCATAAACCCTAAGACCCCAGAGTTCTGACCTAGCTAGCAGGGAGGGGAAGCTGGGGTTGGGGGTGACAGTGCAATGGCACCCTACAGGTAGGAATTCTGATTAAGAATCTGAAATTAATTTGTCATTTTCTGAGTGTCAGTAGGACAGTGTTCTAATTGTGGTAATCTAGTTATTGGCGTATTTTAAAGCACTACTGTTCTGTATATTAATTGTGTTAATTTTGTTGATTTATTACTAATTTTCTTGTATTGTAATTATCTTCTGCACCTGAAATAAATGCAGAGATTCTTTTGCCCTTATACACCAGTCGACTGCCACTTCATTTCACATCATCATAAAGAAGCCCATTGTGCAGAACCAGGGGTCTGGGAGTGATTTGAACAGCTTAAAGATCAGAAAATAACTAATTGCAAACTAGAACTCTGGAGCAGCTACAACTTGCATCGGATTGTAAAGTTCAATTGTCTGGTCTTTCATTAGGAGTTTTTCCCCGATATTTCTTTACACTGTTAGTGTCTGGTTCAGCCTGGCTGTGGTGACTGAAAAAGAGAAACGTTAACTGTAGAGAATTCCTTGTAAATAGGAGAGCAGACGTTTTATAACATCGAATAAAACTCTTGCTCAAGTACATATTCTGGATTGTGCTAGCTCTATATCTGTGGAATGAAGTATAACAGAGAAGTTCAGAAGTTGTGTAACGTGTAATTAAAGTATTTTTATTTTTAGTGATAAAATATTCTGATGATATGTTTAATAAAACTAAACTGTGTCCATAACACATCGTCATAAAAAGACAAATATTACTAGCTAAGACCATGTAATAATTCTAACTTTACCATGGTCTGAACTGAATTAGCAAAGTTCAACTGCACTTTGGGTGGAATACCGTAAGGTGTCTAAGAATCCAGGGAGTAAGGGAAAAAAAAATCACCATGCCTCATTTATATTAACCATTAATCCTAATTCAGTGACCCTTATTTAAGCAAATGAAGAGGGTGGAATTCAGGTAACAAGAATTGAATCAAACACAGAAGTTACTGGAAAAGCTCAGCAGTCCTGGCAGCATCTGTGAAGAAAAAAATCAGAGTTAACATTTTGGATCCGATGACCCTTCCTCAGAGCTGATAGTAGCTGGGAAAACGTCAGTTTATATGCAGAAAATAGGGAGGGGTGGGGTTGGGGGTAAACGATAAGAAAGAGCATAAAGAGATAGAAGAACAGTTGGACAGACAAAGGAGTTGATAATGATATGGCTCAGAGGGTGAATAATTGTTAATGGGGACTATTAGTGAGTAACAACAAGAATTGAATATACACTAATCTATTGAATAGACTCCTGATACTCAATCTTGAACAAGGATCCCTATTGTAAGATACCAATTATGCTTCATGGGACACTATGCTCCTCTTGGGGCAGAATTAATAAGGGATAAAATGTAAGAAAGAAACAGGGGTCAAGAGAAATGTATTCTGAAGGATTGGGGAACTTTCTTTAATATTGGAGTGTTGTGTAATTTATCACAGGAAATGAGACATGGGAATAGATATCTGAAAAGGAAAGATGAACTTGGAACCAGTGCAGATAGTTTCAAATATTTTTGATCAGATTAAAGGAGCTCATCATAAATATAAGACGGGTGTGTTTAAATATAATATATCCTCCTTCTCAAACTTCTTCCCAGGTCCTCACTGATCAGGTGGAACATGGTTCTATAATATGACAAGATTATATCATGTGCAATGTGTAATGTTAATGTCTATGAATATCAAGCCAAATCCTTTTCCCGAACATTGAAGTCTAATAGTTGTGTTGTAAACGCAAGATTAATTTTCAAAGTGTTATTGTCATTTGCTCTGGGACATTTGAAGAAGGTAATATACTTGTCAGATTCAGAATGCAGCTTAGACACATCCAACATTTTAAAACTATTTTGTATATGTAATCAGTCCATGTGGGCAAATGTCTAAGAGCAGCAATTTGTATGTATAGCACCTTTAATATACTGAACATAACAAGTCATTTCACAGGATAATATTGTCAAACAAAGATTTACACTGAGAAATGTAAGAAATAATGTTTCTCAGCGTGATCGGGGATGGATAAACATACTACTAGACTTACCATAACACTTACAGCTCAAGAAATGTAAAGAATAAATTAGAACAAGTGAATAAAAGCATGGTGAGAGTTAAATTTTGAAGAGTGTCTAAGCGGAGGAGATGATTAAAATTAAAGAAGTTAAAGAATGACCCAAGGCGGTTACAGTGACATTTCCTCTGGTGACCTTAACATCAGAATGTTACTTTTTAGGTATGATAGCAGGAAACATTTATTTGCACAAAGGATAGTTAAAACTGGTACTCCTTCAACAAGTAACTGTTGTGACAGAGATCGATTGAAAAGTTCAAAGCTTAGGTTGACAGATTTTGCCAGGAAGAGTTTAAGGATTACAGAACAAAGGAGAAGAGTTAAGATACTCTAATTCAAACAGTACAAAGAGCCATTTATGATCCTCAAGACAGTCACGTTGTTCAGACAACAGTCTATTCAAACAAAAGGTCAAGCAAGTCAATCAGTTACTATTGCAGGTAGGCAGTTTGATGGCAAGTGCATGCTATTCAGTGGATTAGGTTTTCATTACAGCAGTCAGAGCAACTGATAAAGTTCACACAGCCTAAATAACAATATAAACTTTAATTGTTGTTTATTAAACAGTCTTTGGAGTCAATCAGAATGTATTTGTCTGAGAAGAAGACTGTTCAAAATGGGTTTTGATAGAGCTTTAATCACTTTTATGGCTACAGACTGTGTTTTTTTTTAAAATGTTCCTTAATTTAAAAAAAACATTTGCAAAGGAGACATTCTGACTGTCAGTGAATTGTTTGATTTGAATAGTAGTTTGCTAATAGTAACAGATAGTAGAAACTGCCAATGCTGGAGGATCTGCGATAACAAGGTGGGGAGTTAACAAGCATGGGGCTGGATGAGCACAGCAGGTCAAGCAGCATCATAGGAGCAGGAAAACTTGATGTTTCGGGCCTAGACCCTTCATCAGAAATGGGGGAGGGGAAGAGGGTTCTGAAATAAATAGGGGGAGAGGGGAGGCGGATAGAGGATGGATAGAGGAGAGGATAGGTGGAGAGGAGGCAGACAAGTCGAAGAGGCGGGGATGGAGCCAGTAAAGGTGAGTGGAGGTAGGGGGTAGGGAGGAGATAGGTCAGTCCAGGGAGGATGGACAGGTCA
>JAHRHZ010000024.1:25495107-25541212 GCA_024137785.1 Ginglymostoma cirratum
CAGGTGTTCTGCAAAGCGGTCCCCAAGCCTCCGCTTGGTTTCCCCAATGTAGAGGAAGCCACAACGGGTACAGCGGATGCAGTGTACCACATTGGCAGATGTGCAGGTGAACATCTGCCTGATGTGCAATGTCTTCTTGGGGCCTGGGATTGGGGTGAGGGAGGAGGTGTGGGGGCAGGTGTAGCACTTCCTGCGGTTACAAGGAAAAGTGCCGGGTGTGGTGGGGCTGGAGAGGAGTGTGGAGCGGACAAGGGAGTCGTGGAGGGAGTGGTCCCTCCGGAAGGCAGATAAGGGTGGGGAGGGAAAAATGTCTTTGGTGGTGGGATCTGATTGCAGATGGCGGAAGTGTCGGAGGATGATGCGTTGGATCCGGAGGTTGGTGGGGTGGTATGTGAGGACGAGGGCGATTCTTTTTTGGTTATTATTGTGGGGACAGGGTGTGAGGGATGTGTTCCGGGAAATGCAGGAGACACGGTCGAGGTCGGGGAGCTGGATGAACACAGAGGCCAGGCAGCATCAGAGGAGCAGGAAAGCTGACGTTTCGGGTCTGGACCCTTCTTCAGAAATGGGGGAGAGGAAGGGGACTCAAATAAATAGAGACAAGGAGAGGCGATGATGGAAGGTGGATAAAGGAGCAGTTAGGTGGAGAGAAGACGGACAGGTCGAGGAGGCAGGGATGGAGCCAGTAAAGGTGAGTGTATGTGGGGAGTTGGGATGGGGGTTGGTCAGTCGAGGGAAGGCGGGCAGGTCAAGGAGGCGGGGATGAGGCTGGTAGGTAGGAGGTTGGGGTGGGGGGTTGGTCAGTGAGGTGGGAGGAGCAGATAGGTGGGAGAAAAGACGGACAGGTCAAGGAGGTGGGGACGAGCTGGGCTGGTTTTGGGATGCAGTTGGGGGAGGGGAGATTTTGAAGCTTGTGAAGTCCACATTGAGACCATTAGGCTGCAGGATTCCCAAGCAAAATATGAAGTGCTGTTCCTGCAGCCTTCGGGTGGCATCATTGTGGCACTGGAGGAGGCCCAGGATGGACATGTCAGCCAAGGAGTTTGAGGCGGAGTTGAAGTGGTTCGCAACTGGGAGGCGCAGTCGTTTGTCACAAACTGAGCATAGGTGTTCCACAAAGCAACCTCCAAGCTTCTGCTCAGTTTCCCCAATGTAGAGGAGGCCACATCGGGAACAGCGGATACAATATACCTAGTTAGCAGATGTGCAGGTGAACATCTGTTTAATGTGGAAGGTTTTCTTGGGGCCTGGGATGGGGGTGAGGGGGAACGTGTAGGGGCAGGTGTAGGACTTTCTGCGGTTGCAGTGAAAAGTGCCAGGGGTGGTGGGGCTAGTGGGGACTATCAAGTGGGTGAGGGAGTCATGGAGAGCGCGGTCCCTCAGAAGGCAGATAAGGGTGGGGAGGAAAAAATGTCCTTGGTAGTGGGGTCAGATTGCAGGCGGTGGAAGTGGTGGAGGATGGTGCGTTAAATCTGGAGGTAGGTGGGGTGGTCCGTGAGGATGAGGGGGATTCTGTCGTTGTTGTTATTGCGGGGAGAGGGTGTCAGGGATGAGTTGCGGGAAACGCGAGAGATGATGTCGAGGGCGTTTTTAACCACTGTGGAGGGGAAATTGCAGTCCTTGAGAAACAAGGACATCTGAGATGTCCGGGAGTGGAATGCCTCATCTCAGGAGCAGATGCGGTGGAAACGAAGAAATTGGGAATAGGGGATGGCATTCTTGCAGGAAGGTGGGTGAGAGAATGTGGAATAATAAGTTGTTTTTGTGGGATAATGGGTAAATATGATTGTGGTGTGTATCATGATGTAGCAATGATATTGGCTGCTATGCACAAGAGTCTAAGACATGAACAGGTTACAAGAGATATACTTAGCTAGAAGTGTACATTGAATACAGTGTAAATAAAGGGATTTTAATGGAACACAATGGAATAAGATCTAAGTTACTTATAAGTTAAGTAAAAACATCCCCAATTCAGAACAGACTGCAAGTTATCTGAAGAGCAATCCAAATAGTATTCATTGTGGAATCAAACTACAAACCTGTGTTCCAGAGTTGTGTGACATGAGAAGCATAATATGACAGAGAAACACACACTTATATTAATGTTATTGTCAAACCTCTCAAAGTGCTTGCCTTTGAATCAATTTTAATTGCTGTTCTTCTGCATTCAAATGTATAACCAATTTGCTCATAGGGGAAATATCCTACTAACAATAAGTGAGATGGGAACCTGATTTTTGCTATATTGTTTGGGGACGGGATAATTTGTAAGATACTCGGGCAGCTTTATGTTGGCAGATGGGCCTTTAATGTTTCATCTAAACAGTCAGCGCAGCCAACAATGCAGCACTCCGTCAATACCTCACTGGGTAGATATCAATGTAATTTGCTGAATCTTCGTTCTTTTTGGTTATGTCCAAGTTTCATGAAGGGATTTCCACTGCCCAGCAAGCTTTCTCACTGTATCTCATCAAACTTGGTTCATTAACCACCTACCTCATTTCATGGTGTCCATCAGATCCCATCTATTCAAAGAACAAAGAACAAAGAAAATTACAGCACAGGCACAGGCCCTTAGGCCCTCCAAGCCTGCGCCGATCAAGATCCTCTGTCTAAACCTGTCATTTATTTTCTAAGGGTCTGTATCGCTTTGCTCCTTGTCCATCCATGTACCTGTCCAGATACATCTTAAAAGACACTAAAGTGTCTGCATCTACCACCTCCACTGGCAAAGTGTTCCAGGCACCCACCACCCTCTGCGTAAAGAACTTTCCACGCATATTTCCCATAAACTTTCCTCCTCTCACTTTGAACTCATGACCCCTAGTAATTGAGTCCCCCACTCTGGGAAAAAGCTTCTTGCTATCCATCTTGTCTATACCCCTCATGATTTTGTAGACCTCAATCAGGTCCCCCCTCAATCTCCATCTTTCTAATGAAAATAATCCTAGTCTACGCAACCTTTCTTCATAGCTAGTGCCCTCCATACCAGGCAACATCCTGGTGAACCTCTTCTGCACCATCTCCAAAGCATCCACATCCTTTTGGTAATGTGGCGACCAGAACTGTACGCAGTACTCTAAATGTGGCCGAACCAAAGTCTTATACAACTGTAACATGACCTGCCAACTCTTGTACTCAATACCCTGTCCGATGAAGGAAAGCATGCCGTATGCCTTCTTGACCACTCTATTGACCTGCGTTGCCACCTTCAGGGAACAATGGACTTGAACACCCAGATCTCTCTGTACATCAATTTTCCCCAGGACTTTTCCATTTACTGTATATCATGTGCCATTTCCAGAACTGAGAGGATATCCGCTGAGAGACCAGCATCCCTTGCAGCCATGCCATCTTTGAGACGGTGCTGTGCACCTGGACAATTGCGGGAGCACAATTTGGTGAATACCTCACTGCGATAGCTCTGCAGCTGGCCAAGATGAAATGTCCCAGACCACTGGAAATGTAGTGAGTCATGCTTCTGTCAGTCTGCATCCATGGACAAGTGGATGGGTGCCTTCGAGATAAAGGCCTAGCCCCCTCATTATCGGCTGGAGAAGCACACACATCTCTACTCCAATGCCTCAGCCATTGGTCTTCTAGACCAAAGGCATGGCATCAGGAAGGTGGGAGAACCTGGTAGGCACTCCACAAGTCCCTTCCTCACAAGGAAAGAAGGTGGTGCCAGAAGTCACCTAGTTGGAGGACCCACAAGCAGCCCTCTCAGAACTCTTCATTCAGGACACTGCAGAGTTTGCCAGGTCTTCCAACTCCACCCTGCCTACCTCCCTCTGACCTTTGGAAAGTCACACTGAGGAGGGACATCTTGCATCTAACAACTGCCCGACACAACTGCGCCGGGGCTCACCTGATCAAACTTCCCAAGCCAAGCAGGCTCCATCCACCAAACTGCAGAACCAGGGAATACAATAAGACTTAGTAGGAGGGAGAGGAAGAAGAAACATTTTTGAGGCCACTTTTGCGGTGCAGATGACAATACACTGTAAGCTACTTCACTTCTTTTTAATATAAATTTCATCTTCATCTGGCTGATCGTCACTTTCTGCGTAGAAACAATAAAATTTTGTCATTGACATGGCATGAGACATAACTTTATAACTACAGACAATGTTCCATGAATGGCTGCCTCTGATGAGAGATTGCTACATTATTTGAAGTCAAGAGGAATAAGACATATGCAGGGTGCTTGTAGCACAGTGATAATGTCCCTACTGGGTATGGAGGATTTGAGTCATCAATTTAGGGTGGATAGGCTGGGACTTTATTCACTGGAGTGTAGGATGTTGAGGGGTCAGTTTATAGAGATTTATAAAATCATGAGGGGCATAGATAATGTAAATAGCAAAGATCTTTTCCTTAAGGTGTGGGTGTTCAAAACTAGGGGCCATATATTTAAGGTGAGAGGAGAAAGGTTTAAAAAGGATATGAGGGCCAACCTTTTACATAGAGAATGGTTAGTGTGTGGAATGAACTGCCAGAGGAAGAGATGGATGCAGGCACAGTTGCAATGTTTAAGTGACATTTGGGTAAATACACGAACAGGAACGTTTTGGTGGAATGTGGTTTAGTTCGGGAACATGGTCAGCATGGACTAGTTGGACCAAAAGGTCTGTTTCCATTCTGTACGACTCTATGATTCTGAGCCAGGAGGCCTAGTCTAGAAATGAGTCATTACATCCCTAAACAGGTTGGTTAAAAAATTATCTATTGAGGACAATGGGTGCTGCTGACACATTTGGCCCTTCATTACAACATACGTAGTCTTTTGCAGCTTCCGCATCCGAAAGACTTGGTATGAATGTATTGATCAGCGATGTCTGGGACAGGGAGATGCAACATATACTGGGGGCTGATTAGGATAGCCAGGGTTTAGGGAACCAGTAGGTCTGCACAAAGCACAAATCTGTATGCAATGTCTTTTCCCTTAAATGCTCTGACTTCGATAGGTCCTGCAGACCTCTTTTTCATATGTAAACTCACATAACCCTACCCACTCTGATGTGGGCACAGTCACTTTCTTCCCCATTGCATATTTTTGATTGCCAACATGATTATATGTGACAGTGAATGCCCCTCGGTCAGTGACTTGCAGCTACTGCCTCAACAAGTCAGTGAGCACCCCAAACATCCAGAGCCCCTTTCAGGGACCCCCTTCCCATAATGGCTATATTGGTTCCATATCTCCACCAGATCCCCACCCAACCCATCTGCATGAAACTCCTCCTGTCCACCTCTTCCCCCAATCCACCCCTGCTTTCACAGCCCCTGCCAAGTGATATGACCATATCACCGACCCCTCTTGAAGCCAGCGTTCTCCTTTCAACAAACCCACACTCCTGCAATGTCCCCCTTCCCAACCATTATTTACCGTATCCCACTGTTGCAGATACAGTTGCCCCCTTCACAACTGCTATCTCCGAACCTTCCAGTTTAAAGTAAACAGCTCCGAAGGATACCAGTCATTGGGTCCATCCACAGGGGAAAGAGTTTTAGGGGTGTGAAGGTGAGACCGTGTAGGAAGGAGATGTTGGCAAGTTCCAATGGAATTAAGTGAATACTTACTCAGGATAAGTTAGACTTTCAAATAGTATAACTGCTAGGTAACTATTCAACTGACCCCATATTGGCACACACACCAACTACACATCCTTCAGATAACTTACACTCCCAGACCCCACCCTGATACTTCCTTCTCTTCTTCTTGGGATACAATAACCCCTGCCTTATTCTGTAACAAACCCTCTACCTCCCTTGTGCCAGAGCACCTCCTCTTTCCCTTGTTCTGGATCCAACATTCCCTTACACTCACTACGGAAGTCAACCATTCTTCACCCACCTCAGATGCCCTTACTCACTTCCATTGACCGCCCGCTCCCCAACTAACCACGCCACCCCCCCCCCCCCACCCCCACTGCCACCACCACCACCACCCACCCCCTGGCCAATTTGCAACCAATCTGTCTCCCCCCTTGGACCCGACTCACCCACCCTTTCTCGATCCTGGACCCAATCCGTTTCTGGCCCTTGGGACTCAACTGCCTGTTCCCTCATTCTGGTCCTAACCTACCTTTCCTCCTTCCCGTGTACCTGATCCCCACCTTCAGTAATCCCCTGCACTGTATCACTTATCTGGATCTCTTTCCCCTTACAATTGGCAACTTATCCCCTACACAGTTGGCACCCTACTTCTGGCATTCTAACCCCAAGCAACCTACTCCTTGCCCATTTGTATCCTACACACCTGATACCTTACCCACTTGGCATTCTACCTGCACATCTCCTGCCCAGCTGGCATCCTAATTTCCTGGTACCCTATTCATCTGGCACCTTATGTGCCTGGTACCCTATCCCCTTCCCATTTGCCTGTGCACCCTCCCAGCACGCTGACCTCATTCTTACCTATGCACTTACCATTTGACAGCAGCTATCAAAGTGGCTGTCTGTGATCATTTCAATTTCAGAAAAAGGCAGCTGACTGCAGTAAAAATGGAATGTGTTTTGCCTTCCTCTGACAGTTCTACACTAGAAGAGAACTATCAAAATGTGAGTGTATCTCCACTATACTGAAGGATTCCTGATTGGGATCTCCTGTTCAAAAATCAGAGCTCTTTCCTTTTATGATAAAGATGGAGCAGTGCGGCATTCTGTGTGAGAAAATTAGCATGCAGGTAAACAGTATGGAATGAGGAAGGTAATTGGCATATTGGACTATATTAAAAAGGAATTAGAATAAAGATGTCTTGTTACAATTGCATAGGTGCTTTGATGAGATCTTATCTGGACTGTAGTGTGCAGTTTTGTTTTCCAAGTTAACAAAAGACATACTTGAATTGAAAGCAATAGAGCAGAGGATTACCATAATACTCCCTTGCTAGAGGAATTTACCCTGTGGTGAGGGTCTGAAAAAAATTGAGCCTATATTCTCCAGAATTTATAAGAAAGGAATCTCATTAAGACGTTTAGGATTCTGAAGGGACTTCAATGTACATAAACTGAGAGATTGCTTGTACTGCTCGGGGAAATTAAAACAGTCTCAGGATCAGGGTCAATAATTTCAGACTGAGATGAGGAGAAATTTTGTTCACTGGAAATTTTATGAATCTTTGGAATAACCTATCCAAAGGGTTGTGGAGTCTCTATCTGGATATGGGTTTTGTTCCAACAGGGTAAGATTTTTCTGATGTGGCAATGCTTATATTATTCTTTGTAACATAAAAAACTAAGCATGAATAATCTGGTATTGAAGAATCCAAAAGACATTTTTTTTAACAGCTGAAAATTATATACAGATATTACAATCATAGGCACATCAGTGTTTGGGCTAATATTATGAGGTTACAAAGGACAGCATCCTTTCAAAAACATAACAAGCTTCAAGTGATCCCAAGTAAGATGGAGTGTACAATCTTTATGCCCTTGGGTCATATGCTATGCTACAGTGGTAATATCATAACTATATCTCTTCAAAATACAATGAGACTGATTGAAAGAGGTAACACAACAATCATTAAACACATTTAATGTTGTGATCAACAAACTTTTTGGCTCTCAGGGAATCAAAGTGGAAATTTGAGTTGAAGCTGAAGGGCACCCATGATCGTATTAGATGGTGCATGGGCTTGATGGGTCATATTGGCTTCTCTCGATCATTTTCTTGTGTTCTCGCATATTTACTAACAATGCATGGATTGTAGTGATTCAAGAAGATGGCTGACCACCACTTTCTCAAATTAGGAATGGTCAATAAATGTTGGCTTTGTCAACAAAGGCCACATTCCAGGAACAAATAAAATTCGCACAATCCTCCACTGCCCCCTTTCCAAAATTTCTATAACATCCACCAGATGAGTATGGGCGTATGGATCTAATGGATATCTGACCAAAGTCTCATATGAGAACATGACAGTTTTATAAATTAGCAAGTACCAAATACCTTCAGGGGAGGAATTGGAGAATGAAAATTGAAAAGCAAAATAAAATTAAATTTTATTCACAGCGCAGTGTCTAGCACACATAATGGCAATGGAAATTGCCAACTTGACAAACCTCAGTGAGACCTGCTCAATATACTTTAACCAATTATTTGAACTCTTTATTAATTTGGGGAACGTGAAGTCGAGGGAGGGGTAATGATATTAAATTACCACACAGCAGTAAGCAGGCAGCAAAGTTGCTTACACTGGACATTTTGCCATGAATTTGATAAAGAAAACTCAATTTCCATAGAAAGGTGAATGTTTATGCAAGTTGCATCAGGAGAATAAGAATGGACATTTTAGATTGTAGAGTGCAAGTGATATCTTAACTTGCTGTGAAATAATGATTGTGTTTTTGACCAGACTCCAATATGTTCCTGAGGAAACTCAGTGCAGTGATGTCAGGTTGGATATTTTCCCTGCTACAAAGTAAACTGTGTTGCAGATTCATATTTTCTATTTCATATTGTATTAAAAAATACAAAAGCAATTCATGTTGTTCAAATCTACTTTGTTAACAGAATCTCACACAACTCTTGTACAGTAGTAACTGGTAGATTACAAACAGCTGTATAAATAATAATGGTGTGTAGATGAATGGCAGCGCTACACAAAATGCTCATTAGTCTGTGGTTCACATCTTAATTGAATTTAAAATGATAGCTATTCAAAAGCTTACATTATGAGGACAGATTGTACAAGCTGGGGTTTTATTTCCTGAACTTTATTAGGTAAGAGGTGATTTGATTGATGAATACAAGCTATTAAACGGAACAGATAAATAGAAACAGAGATAGTAGGAAATGCCGATGCTGGAGAATCTGAGATAACAAAGTGTAGAGCTGGATGAACACAGCAGGCCAAGCAGCATCAGAGGAGCAGGAAAGCTGACATTTCGGGTCTAAACCCTTATTCAGACAAAGAGAAACTATTTCTTCTAGTTAGGGAGTCTAGGAGTAGGTATAGTCTAAAAATTAGAGAGTGATCTTTCTGGAATTAATTTAGAAAAGACTTTGACGTGCAAGCTGTAGTTGTATGTTAGAACTATCTACACAAATGACAATTGATGCTTGATCAATTGCAGTTTTTAAATTTGTTATTGATAGATTTTTGTTATCAAAAGGTATTTAGGGATATGTGTAAGTAATGTGTTTACGAAATTAGCTCACAGATAACCATAATCTAATTGAATGGTGAAACAGGCTGGATAGGCTAATTAAGACACTCTGTTCCTAGATCCCCATGTTCCTAATATGAGAAAATTTATCATCCGGTTTAAATAAAGATGAAATTGGGAATTTGAGCATGGCTAAAATTTTCCAAACTTAATATTGTCCAGGTATTAATATGGTGACTCTTTAAAAGTAATCTTTTGGAATTAATTTTCTGCCCCTTGGACTGAAGGCCTTGAGGGCTGAAAATTGGAATACAGGTCAGGAATCCCTTATCCGAAAACTTCAGGACCAATAGGTTCTCTTTGAAAAATTAATGAGCTTTCAGTTGGTTGATTTGTTCTGTTCAGACCAACTGAAGTTCTTTTTCCCCCATAAAGGCCCGAACTCAACTTGTCTACAGATAGGGAGATATTTTCCTTCTTGACAGCTCTTTTACAACTGCCACAGCTCTGACATCTGCAGCAAAACAGGGACCAAATGTCCATACAATGTTGCTAGGTGATGGCAGAATAGATGCTGGGATTTCTCTTCAGGTTTGTTTGTCATCTCATTAAGGCAATAAAAGTAATCTCTTATCTCTATAAAATCTCTTATCTCTTTAAAAGCTTTGGTTTATCTTCTTTTCCAAAATCATTTGTTTTTTCCATACACAGCACATTTCTCTGTGACTCTTTATTTTATAGGAAGGATAATACTAAGATGGAGAGGATTCAGAAAAATTTACCAAATGCTGCCGGGAGTGGAGGGTTTGAGTAATCAGGAGAGGTTGGATCAGCTGGGACTTTTTTCACTGGAGTGCAGGAAGTTGAGGGTTGACCTTATAGAGGTTTATAAAATTATGAGGGGTATAGATAAAAGTGAGTGGCAGGTGCTTTTTTTTCCATAGGGTGGGGGATTTCAACACAAGGGGGCATATTTTTCAGGTGAGAGGAGAAAGATTTTTAAAAAGACGTAAGGAGCAACTTTTTTACACAGTGAGTGATGGATGTGTGGAAAGAACATTCAGACAAAGTGGTCGATCTGGGTACAGTTACAGTGTTTAAAAGGCATTTGGATAAGTACATGAATAAGAAATGTTTGGACGGATATGGGCCAAGTGCGGGCAGATGGAACTAGTTTCGTTTGGAATTATGGTCAGCATGGACAGATTGGACCGAAAGGCCTGTTTCTGTACTGTGTGATTCTACGACTCTATGACTCGAAACATCATATGGTAAATTTGTTTTCCACATGGCAACATCCAAGCAGTTCGATTTTCCAATTTTCATAACCAGAAATATAGAGGTATTTCTAACTATTACAAATTCTCAACTTTGACATATGCACATGTATAATGTTGGTCCAAAACTAACCAGATACAAGGAAATGCAGGCACATTTTTTAACCTCTTTCACATAATAAGCAGAATTATGGAGGTCAAACTGACTGCTGCTGGGCAATCCTGTGTCATTTTTGTATTACATTCCATTGAAAATATAAATTGCAATCTTCACATGCAAATATTAATCCTTAAGGGGATTGTCAATCTTTGGAATTCTCTACTACAGTGAGCTCTGGATGGTCAGCGTTTGAGTATATTCACATTAGAGATTTATAGATGTTTGAATGCCAAGAGAATCACAGCATAAAAGAATAATTTGGAAAAGTGTAGATGAGATAGAATATCAGCCAGGATTTAAGTGAATGATGCCATGACCATAGATCAGAGCACAAAGAACTATATAATTTTTTAGCATGCATGTTCAAATCATTGTTTTTTACAGAGGTCCGGTACAGAGTCAAAATAAATGCAATGATAAGTTGAAGGCTGTCTGGTGAGAAAGTGACCTACAGAATGCCACACCTAAAGATGCAAAGACAACTTCAAACAATGACCTTTCCAAGTTGTAGGAGGAAAGTTAAAGCAGACTGCAATAACACAGTGTGGAGCTGGAGGAGCACAGCAGGCCAGGCAGCATCAGAGGAGCAGGAAAGTTAACATTTCAGGTCGGGACCCTTCTTCAGAAAAACAGACTGAATTGTGATCTCACGTGATGACAGAGATGATAAGGAGTTGACCATACCGTGCTAAACTGCAAGTCACCCTTATGGTTATATCTCAAACTGCAGATACATTTTGTGTGTTTTCCTTTGAGGAATACATAGGGACAGGTGTTAAAAAGTCAGTTTCACCTCTATTGGAATGTACTAGTCGGACTGAGAAGACTGTGATAACCGTGTGTATTAGCCTCTGTTTGAGTGTAAGCATGCTGTAAAGGTCATAGTCAAGGAACAATCCCCTAATCATTGCAGGTAAAGGGGCCCTCATTTTGATTAATTGATTTTATTGTCACTTGCACCAAAATACAGTGAAAAGCTTTGTTTATGAGCAGTAGAGGCAGGTCACAGCAAGCAAAGGATGTACAGATCAAAAAGACTTTGAGACATACAGGTTACATTGCAGGTTACATCATTTGAGGCTAGAGTCCATTCAACAGTCCGATAAAAGCAGGAAAGAAACTGTTCCTGAATCTGCTTCTATCTTCTACCTGATGGAAGAGGTTGTAGGAGATCATTACCAGAATGCAATGTGTCTTTGATGATGTTGGCTGCCTTTGCTTGGCAGCGATCTGTGTAAATAGAGTCCACGTATGGAAGGTTGGCTTCCGTGATAGTCTGGACTGTGCACACCACCTTCTGTAGTTTCTTACCTTCCTGGGCAGAGCAGTTGCCATACCAGGCCGTTATGCACCTAAACAGTATGCTTTCAATGGTGCATCTGTAGAAGTTGGTGAGGGATCTTATACCAAGTTTCCTCAGCCGCCTGAGGAAGAAGAGGTCTTGTTGTGTCTTCTTGACTGTTGCATTTACCTGGGAAGTCCAGGACAAAAGTCAGCTAGCCAGCAAGTCACGCAAACAGGATAACAAAAGGACTTTACTGAAGAAGGGTCTCGACCCGAAACATCAACTTTCCTGTCCCTCTGATGCTGCTCAGCCTGCTGTGTTCATCCAGCTCCACAACATTTTATCTCAGATTCTCCAGCATCGGCAGTTCCTACTATCTCTGTAACAAAAGGACTGTCTCTTACTCTGTATGCTGAAATTCAGTCCTGGTCAACAAGAATCAGAAAAAAAGAGTCTCAATGAAACTGCAAAAGTAAGAATCTTAAAATCAACTGTTCAAATACCAACCTCAACACTAATGGTAATCTCCACCATAGCCGCTACAATGTTCAACATTGCCAACAATTCAAAGTCTGATCCGTACATCTGAATTTTTTTTTGAACATTTATGTTTTGAACTCTCATCTTATTTCTAATCCATGAGTATGTATGTGGTGTTACTAATTCTTCTATCGTTTAGGAATTAATAAACAGACTCTTTGCTACCTCAATAAAACCTGGCTAAATGGGTGCGGTATGGTGGCTTAGTGGTTAGCACTGCTACTGCAATTCCAGCCTTGGGTGACTGTCTGCGTGGAGTTTGCACGTTCTCTGCAGGTCTCCTCCAGGTGCTCAGTCCAAAGATATTTAGGTTAGGTGTATTAGCCATGGGAATTGCTGGGTCATAGGGATGGGGGTAGGGTGGGGGGGAGCAGGGCGGGGAGGGGGGGTGCGCGTGCAGAATTTGTGTGGAATGCTCTCCAGAGAGTCAGTGTGGACTCGTTGATCTGAATGGCCTGTTTCTACACTGTGGGGATTCTATAAATTGGCTCCTTTTAAAGCGTAAGTTTATTTGTGCTTGGGTGAGAAGTTTCCACAGAGAATGGTATTGTATCCCTTTTTATGTCAACTTTGTTGTGACCACCTGGAGGGAGACAGGCAAATAAAGAATGGAAGCCAGTTCATTCATCTTCACCAGGAGCTTAATAATTTGGGGTATTTCATTGGAATCATAACAAACTGGGGAAAATTGCACAGGGTCTGGTCACAACAATGGGATAGTAAAATTGAGAGGCCAACTGGCCAACTCCTGCTTCTATTTCTCATACTTTACATTCTTGAAGATGTGGGTTGTAATAAATATATTCACATTTGTTAAATGATACAATGTCAATGTCAGATTAGAAATAGAATGACCAGCTATGACTGGAGGTATTTCTGGATTGTCTGACTCCAACTGCCAAGTCCAATGTTCATGTTCCTAAGTAAAATGTGAACAGCCTCTTTGTAAACTGATTGGTGACTCATGACTGTCAATCTTTTCCCTCATCCCTAGTATTTTTATAATGATGTATCAAAATTGTTCAATGAAACTTTGAAAATTTTAACATTAGACCATAAGACATAGGAACAGGAGCACCACTCAGCCCCTTAAGCCTGCTCCACCATTCAATCAGATCATGGGCTGATCCAACATTCCTCATGTTTGGCTTGAGGTGGTGGTGTAATGGTAATGTCACTGGACTAGTAATCCAGAACCAAATGATAATATTCATAGGACATGGATTTGAATTCCACCATGGCAGATGGTAAAATTTGAATTCAGTAAAAATCTGGAATAAAACAGCTACTGTCAATTGTTGCAAAAACCCATCTGGTTCACTAATGTCCTTCAGGGAATGTGGTCTGTCATCCTTACCTGGTCATCCTTACATGTGACTCTGGACCCACGAAAATGTGGTTGACCCTGAACTGCCTTTGGGCAATTTGGGATGGGGAATAATAGGGATGGGTTGGCCTTGCAAGTGACGTCCGCATCACATGAATGAAGCAAGATGAGGTTCTCTGATTTCTCTCTTGTGTTTCTTACAGCATTGTTTTGGAGATGAAATCTTCCATAAATAAAATCAGTAAGCGTTGGAAATACTAAGCAGCTCAGGCAGTATCTTTGAACTGGACAAGATAGTTACCATGTTAAGTCAATAATCTTTCAGCATTTCTCCATCTGTTTAGTATTTTCTGCAGTTTTGTTTCTACATATTTTCAGTTCAATGATTTTTTTATCATGACAGGGCAAAGTCAAGGAGCTAACAGGTTTTAGCCAAGCATAGAGACAGGGAAAGGGAGAAGTAAGTACAAAATGGGAGTGAATGATAATCTATGTGAATGTGTGCCACGTTTGAAAAAAGTTCACCTTTAAGTTATGGTAGGGGATTTTTACTTTCCAAATAAAGACTGGAACTGCCTTAGTGCTAAAGGCTTAGATGGAGAGGAATTTGTTTAATGTGTATGAGAGAATATTCTTAGGCAGTATGCAGGTGTACCAACCAGAGAAGTTGCAAAACCTGATTTACTCTTGGGAAAGAAGGCAGAACAGGTGACTGATGTGTCAATGGAGGGAGCACTTTGGGCCCAGTGACCATAATTCCATTGTTCTAAAATAGTGATGGAAAAGGACAGACCAGATCTAAAAGTTAAAAGTTTTAAATGGGAAACATGCCAATTTTTAGGGTTTTAGGCAAGAACTTTCAAAAACTGATTGGGCACGGATGTTTGCAGGTAAAGGGACTGCTGGAAAATGGGAAGCCTTCAAAAATGAGATAACAAGAGTCCAGAGACAGTATGCTCCTGTTAGGGTGAAGGGCAAGGCTGCTGGGTGTTGGAATACTGGATAACTAGAGAAATTGAGGTTTTTGTTAAGAATAAGAAGGAAGCATATATCAGGTATAGACAGCAGAGATCGAGCGAGCCCCTAGAAGAGTGTAATAGAAGTAGGAGTATAATACTTGAGAGGGAAATCAGGAGGGTAAAATGGGGACATGAGGTAGCTTTGGCAAATAGGGTCAAGGAGAATCCAAAGAAATTCTACAAATACATTAAGGAGAAAAGCACAACTAGGGAGAGAATAGATCCTCTTAAAGATCAGCAAGACCATTTATGTGTGGAATGTGGAACGATAGGAGATGGGGGATTATTTTGCATCAGTTTTTATTATGGAGAAGGATATAGAAGATCTAGAACGTGGGGAAATAAATCACAACATCTTGAAAAATGTCCATATTACAAAGAAGGAAGGGTTGAACAAAATTCGTAAAAGTGGATAAATCCCCGGGACCAGATTAGGTGTAATCTAAAACTCTGTGGGAAGTGAGGGAAGTGTTTGCTGGGCCACTTGCTGAGATATTTGTATCATCAATAGCCACACGTGAGATGCCGGAAAACTGGAGGTTGGCTAACGTAGTGCCATTATTTAAGAAAGGGTGGTAAAGAAAAGCTAGGGAACTATAGACCGGTGAGCCTCATGTCGGAGGTGGCCGAGCTGTTGGAGGCAATCCTGAGGAACAGGATTTACATGTGTTTGGAAAGGCAAGGGCTGACTAGGGATACTCAACATGGCTTTGTGTGTGGAAAATTGTCTCACTAACTTAATTGAGTTTTTTGAAGAAGTAATGAAGAAAATTGATGAGGGCAGAGTGGAGAACGTAACCTTTATGGAATTAAGTAATGCATTCGACAAGGTTCCTCACGGTAGACTGGTTAGCAAGATTAGATCACACGGAATAACTGCTTGAAGGTGGAAGACAGAGAGTAGTGACGGAGGGTTGCTTTTCAGACTGGAGACCAGTGACCAGCAATCTGCCACAAGGATCAGTACTGGGTCCATTGCTTTTTGCCAATTGTATCAATGGTTTGGATGTGAACAGAAGAGGTATGGTTAGTTGTTTGCAGATGACGCCAAAATTGGAGGTGTAGTAGACAGCAAAGAAGATTACCTCAGAGTACAGCGGGATCTTGATCAGATGGGCTGAGGAGTAGCAGATGGTGTTTGATTTAGACAAATTTGAGGTGCTGCATTTTGGAAAGACAAATCAGAACAGGACTTGTACACCTAATGGTAAGGTTCTGGTGAGTGTTGCAGAAAAAAGAGACCTCAGATTGCAGGTTCGTAGCTCCTTGAAAGTGGAGTCACAGGTAGACAGACAGTGAAGAAATAATTTGGTATGCTTGATTTTATTGGTCAGTGTATGAAGTATAGGCATTGGGCTGTCTTGTTGGGGTTGCACAGGACATTGGTTAGGCCACTTTTGGAAAACTGTATGCAATTCCGGTTTCCCTGCTGTAGGAAGGATGTTGTAAAACTTGAAAGAGTTGAGAAAAGGTTTACAAGGATGTTGCCAGGATTGGAGGGTTTCAGCTTTGGAGACGCTGTGTAGACTGGGGGTATTTTCCCTGGAGCGTTGGAGGCTGAGGGGTGATCTTATAGAGGCTTATAAAATCATGAACGTCATGGATAGGATAAATAGACAAGGTCTTTTCCCTGGGGTAGGGGAGTCAAAAACTAGAGGGCATAGGTTTAAGGTGACAGGGTAAAGATTTAAAACGGATCTAAGGGGCAACTTTTTCACGCAGAGGATGATGCGTATATGGAACAAGCTGCCAGAGGAAGTGGTGGAGGCTGGTACAATTACAACTTTTAAAGGGCACCTGGATGGGTACATGAATAGGAAGGGTTCAAGCGGGATGTGGGGCAAGTGCTGGCAAAAGGGGCTAGACTTATTTCGGATATCTGGTCGGCATGGACGAGTTGAAATGAAGGGTCTATTTCCGTGCTGTTTATCTCATGTGATCATAGTACTTCGTGTGCTGTGGGAATACAATATTGTAACCATTTGGCGGCTAGTCTTCTGTGAGCCTGCAAGCTGCACACAGTTGGTTTGCTGCAATGTCTGATTCATAACTTGTAATATGTTTTATTGTTTGAAGTAATGTAACCTACAAAGTTAATCAATCCCTGATGAGAGATTATTAGGACATTATGATTAACATAAAAGATTGTAAGACAAGGTAGTTTAGATGACAATAAGGATGGTGTTGCAAGGTTATAGAAAATAATAATAGGAAAAGCCAGAATTATGTGAGATACTGCTTAAACAGATAGGCTGTTCTGGTGATTACATTATTGGAGGAACTTAATTGTTCTGAAGAGAATGGAGGAGATTTACAAGAATGTTACCAGCCATGAAAATTGCAGTAATGAGGAAAGATCGGATGGGCTAGTGTTGTTTTCTTCACAACAAAAGACTATTTAATTAGGTGGACAATACAATGAGGGGCTTGGATAGGGTGGACAGGAAAGATCGTTATCCTTTAGCAGAGAAGTTAACTACCAGGGGCCACACTTTTAAGGCAATTGGTTAAAGGATTCGAGGAGACAAGCAGATAAATGTTTTTTACCCAGAGGTTAGTGGAATATGTTGCCCAATTTGGTGGTTCATGTGGAAATCTTCCATTCAGTTAAACTGAATCTGTGCCTCCACCCGAAGTGCTGTAACTTGTAAGGCTCGAAAATGGGATTAGAATGTGTAAGTAGTTTACTCAGCCAATGCAGACAAAATAGCCTCTTTCTGTGCCATACGTTTCCTTGGGAAAAACGGGGGCGGGGTTTCACAGAGTTGTAACTGAGCAAGATGAAACAGAGGTTATGATCCAAAACTGTATTGAATCAGGAAGGCCAGAAAGCACATAATCAAACGTAAATGCTATAATTTAAGGGTCCAGACAACCACTGACAGCTGCCATCAAATGATAAGTACATAAAGTAAGTATGATCTTAAGACACTAGGAGGGCAGGGTACCAGACGTGTAGGGGATAGGGTGCCAGGTAAGTACAGTTGGTGGAGCAAAGAGCGTTGCAGGAGTTGGGTGGTAAGGTTCCAGATGGATGGGGAGAGGGTGACAGTGGGTTGGGTGCCAGGTGGGTGAGATGCAGTTGTGAAGGGTTACCAAGTTTGGAAGGAAGGAGTTAGCATGCCCACTGGTGGGGTGACTCAGTTTTGGGTGCAGAGGGTGGAAAGGAGAAGCATGACCAGTGGTAGTGGAGTGTGGTTGAAGGGTCACATATAGAGTGGGGCAAGGGCACTGCATGCCCAGCAGCAGGCAAAGACAGTTAACTGTATTTAAGGAATGAGGAGATTGGGTGTAGAATTGCCCAGTGGAATCTTCAAGCTCCCAGGTATTCTCTTTTGAGTGTGCTACAAAGGGGATTGTGCAAGGTTCCCACCTCCCCTTCCCATGTACACTGGAATAACAACTGTCCGGCCGGCGGAAAATTTGGGCATTTTTGGTGCCCCAGACATGGTTGGTGGGGGGGTTAAAAGATGTTCATCTCACGTCGACCAGGAATGCTAACGATATTTCTCTTCCGCAATTTTATTGTGACCTGTTAACTGCTTGTAACTATCTGTGCTTATGTTTTAGATTTCTGCAACCCCAGTTGTATTAATTAATATTTAACATCTAGAGACACTACAGAGAAGTAGCAAAACTAATTGCAACTCTTCCTAGGTATTGTCATTCTATTTTTCCCAGCAGTAAATCCTTCCGGACTACAAAAGTCACGCACACACACAAAAAAATGCACGACCGATTGTAACATGTAAAGGGTCTGAAATCCACAAGAGGGTGCAATGATGTGCAGTTGGTATCCTGAACTAGTGCGGCTACCGTACGAGGCTGGGGTGGGCAGAATGAAGTGTGGCTTGACTTGATCGGTGTCTGGTTATTCGCCTGGAACGTACTGTGGCAGTCGCTGAGTTCCACCTATATTGTCGTGACGTTCGATTGTATTGTTGCAACGTTCCAGCTCCTGTTGTCCGTGTTCCATTGCCATGTACGTTCTAAGGAGTGCATTGAGCAGAATCTATGCAGCAGCTCCAAGGTACCTCTCCTACTCTAGCAGCCTGGGACAGCAGGTAAGGAAAACGGAATAGCTGAAACAAAGGATTTTTTTTTTCGGTGGCGGGTTCGAGTCCCTGGTTATTTTGACCTCGAGACTTAAATTGGCTTAAAAGAATACTTTGCAACTTTGCTTTCGGAATTTGGTATAATATTGACATGCTTTTCCGAGGCAGGCTAAACGGTTCCCTTTAAAATTAGGGTAGATGATTTGTGAAATTGACGTTGAGAAATATTTGTAGGCTCAGAAGAAGTTACTCCAAGTTGCATGCAGTGAAGCACGTCAGCAATGGTGCTGGAGCAATAGAACCAGACCAGTCCCACTGGAATGTAGGCCCTTGGTAAGGGAGTGTGTCGGGAGGATACCTTGCACAGAAAGGACACTAGCGTCAGGACCAGTAGTGATCAACTGATCAAAGCTTATAAGGCAAACTGGTTTTTCAGTTGCAGATAGCATCTGATCAAAATAAGATATGAGATATCTTTCATAATTTTTAACATGGCACCGATGTTGAAATAATTTAAAGTTTTAGACAGATGGAAGGTTCAATACGTCAGCTTTAAAGGGATCTGGTAATTTGAATTGGAAAAGTATAACAATTGAGCAAATTAAAGTAAATAAAACCTGTATGATTAAACAAAACAAAAACAAAGAACTGCAGAAGCTGGAAATCAGAAACAAAATCAGAAATTGCTGGAAAATCTCAGCAGATCTGGCAACATCTGTGGAGAGAAAGAGTTAACATTTCAGGTCTGGTGATCCTTCTGTCCTGAAGAACTGTCACTGGACACAAACTGTTAACTCTGCTTTCTCTCCACAGACTGCTAGACCTGCTGAGTTTTTCCAGCAATTTCTTTAGCCTATTTTTTTCACAGCAACTTGAACTGGGCCTCCCGATCCAGGGATGGGGATGCTGCCAGAAGTACTTTGTAACCAGTGGAAGAGAAGGTGCTGGTGCAGTAGTAATGACACTGGACTAATAATCCAGCAGTCAGGCTAATCATCTGGGGATATAGGTTCAAATCCCATCGCAGAATGGGATTCATATCCCATTCTGTGATGACAGAATTCATATTTGAAAAATAGAACATGGAATAAACTCTCAGTAGTAATAGGGAGATCTCCTCCCTACCCCCCTACCTACACTCACCTTGACTGGCTCCATCCCCGCCTCTTCGACTTGTCTGCCTCCTCTCCACCTATCCTCTCCTCTATCCATCCTCTATCCGCCTCCCCCTCTCTCCCTATTTATTTCAGAACCCTCTTCCCCTCCCCCATTTCTGAAGAAGGGTCTAGGCCCGAAACGTCAAGTTTTCCTGCTCCTATGATGCTGCTTGACCTGCTGTGTTCATCCAGCCCCATGCTTGTTATCTTTGGCATACATGCTTGAATGTCTAGTCCATCTTAACTTGGTGAGGTTCCATCTCCCAACACAGACCATTTTCCGACATGTATAGGTCAAAATAGAACGTGAATGCCTTCTCATATTTCTTCAGGTGGACTGCTATTTTCATTTCCTTAGACAATATGTTAATTTCTGCTTGGATGTCTCTTATCACTTTAATGACACCTGGCGTTTTGGTCACATTTTTACAAACAATTTCAGCCCATGAAAGTCGCTGATTATATCAGGAAAGCAATGATTATATCATCGTGACATTAACACTACGCTTAACATCGAAGCTTCATTGTCCAGAGTCCTGTCATGTGATCTCATACAACACTACTCTCATTTACATATTTGCAATTAACCCTTTACACCACATCTTCCCCCAAGTCTCGAACACTTTATTTACACCTTCTTGCCTCCTAGTTGGAGGTACTTCACCCTAGCCACCCTTCCAAAAATAAGTCCGTGACTCACAGAAATGAGTGCTGTGGTGATTTCAAGCTCTCCAATCTAGTTTTCAACTCTGTTCTCCAAATTTTCACTTGAAGCCTGTAGTGTTTTATTGTGCTTTTTGCAAGCTTGGCTTTGTTGCTTCGCCTGTAAAAAGGAGGCAGTGTTTGTGATTGCTTTCTCTCGTGACAATTGTTTTCATCCCAACTGATGTTACTACTGGACTAGTCAGATCCCAAAATAATATCTGGCTTGATCATATTCCTTTTATTAATCTGGTGGCCTTTTGTTGAAACAAGCAAATTTAACAATAAAACAGGAGATTGTTATGCAAAAGAAAAGTAAAACTAATCCACATATAACACAGTTTAAAAGATTTCAAATGCCAACGGAACAAAATCCCATCAGTTCTCCAATACCATCACTTTACGGTTAATCTAAATCCAGAGAAATTATCCTATCGCATGAAATCTTTAGGTTGACTAAATTGATTATTTTCAGTTTTGGACCTGAAAGCTGCAAAGCCTTTTCTCTTTGCCACCGTACCACTGAGAGGATTAGACTTCCTCAATCCTTTAATAACCTGCAGAATTCTGACCAAGTACTCCTGGTCTGGAATTGCAAAACAATGCTCTTTGTGCTTTCTTGACCTCTGTGTAGATGTTCTTGCATTTCATTGACCCATAAACAGCAAGTCTATCATTTTTCCCCAATGTGGCTTTGAATAAAATCACTTTTGTTTCCTCACCTCCGCCTATCTGGCCAGTTGCATGGACTTTGATAGCATTAAAGAATCCAATAACATCTCATCAAATACTTTGTCTATACGGTGATCCCAAATTAATTTGCCTTTCAGGGTTCCATGCTGATAACTTTCAGCCGATCAATGTAAATAATTTATGAACAAATATACACTCTTGTCCTCGTCTTTGAACATATCAGTTGAATTTCACCCTTTCAGTAAATGGATTTCTTCTAAGGCTGCAAAGGCTATCAAAAGCTGACAAATGGAGACATTATGACACTGTTTTGTTGTTAGTGGCCTACATCAATAAAATGTCATTGGCACTACACCAATAGCTTCAAGAGTAATAGTGACTTGTTCCGTGTGGGGTTATTCTGCTAATCTGGATGCAGCTGTGTATCTGGTAAACCTTCACTGCCACTAAGCTGCTTGATTTCAGCCCATTCACAAGTTCAGAGCACTCTGATATGGTTATTGATGTTGTTTTTCCCAAGGTTTCCCTTCTCTTGTCATTTCACTTGTTCACAGGCACTTTATTTGCTGTCTTTTTTTCACTCCCTCGGCATTTTTCCTTCTCTGGGCTTGTCCTGTGTCGACTTTAATGCCTTAATTAACCTTTTACATTATAGCAATTGGGGATGGGAAGCAAATTCTCGCCTTGTCAGTGACACCCACATCTCGTCAAAGAAAGAAGGAAATGTGGTCACTCTGGTAGTGCAAAACAATAGCCAAGGTACTCGAGGTCCCAAAAATGACAACAATTCATATTTTGTGGTAGAACTGTCAGTATTCACAGTCTTTACCTCTGTTGAAACTTACAAACACAGTTAAATGTGGCAATAGAGTATTCATGTAAGTGAATAAACTTTCTTTTTCCCATTTTACAATGCAACACCTCTGTGAAAACATCCTAAGGAAAGCTATGCTTTGTAATTTGAAACATGTTTATTTTTTAACAGCCCAATAACTAAAATTACAGAAAAACATCTTTGGCCTGGAAACATTTTTATATTTGTGTGATGCTAAATTTTTCCACTCTCATAGTTTGGCATAAATGGGCTAGTGGTTAGCCCTGTTGCTTCTCAGCACCAGGGACCCAGGTTCACTTCCAGCCTCAGGTGACTGCCTGTGTGGAATTTGCACATTCTCCCCGTGTCTGTGGGGGATTCCTCCGGGTGCTCTGGTTCCCTCCCACAGTCCATAGATGTGCGGATTAGGTGGATTGGCCATACTAAATTGGCCCATCTTGTTAGGTGGGTTAGCCATGGGAAATACAGTGATAGGATAGGGGGTTGGGTCGGTGTGAACTCGAAGGACCAAATGGCCTGCATCCATACTGTAGGGATTCTGTTCTGTAATTCAAGGTGAGGTGATGGCCTATTTGTTTTATCACTGGACTGTTAATCCCGAGACCCAGACATTGTTCTGGGGATCTGGTTTGAATCCCAGCTTGGCCAGATGGTGGAATTTGAATTCAATAAAAAAAATGTGGAATTAAGAGCCTAATGATGACAATGAATCCATTGCTGATTGTTGAACAAACCCAACTTGTACGCTAATGCCCATGAGGGAAGGAAGCTAACATCCTCACCAAGTCTGGACTACGTGTGACTCCAGACCCACAGCAATGTGGTAGACTCTTAACTGCCCTCTGGGCAATAAATGCTGGCCTAACCAGAGGTGCCCACATCCCATGAATGAATTAACAAAAAGAAAAATTCCAGTTCTTCAATGACCCAGTTATTTATTTTGCTCTATATAAAATAAAATTAAAACTGAATGAGCCAAAGTGTTGTACAGCACGGAAACAGACTTTTTGGTCTACTTGTCCATGTTGATCAGATATTGTAAATTAATCTAGTCCCATTTGCCAGCATTTGGCTAATATCTCTCTGAACCCTTCCTATTCATATACCCATCCAGATGCCTTTTAAATGTTGTAATTATACCAGCCTCCACTACTTCCTCTGGCAGCTCGTTCCAGGCACGTACCACCCTCTGCATGAGAAAGTTGCCCCTCTGACCTTAAACCTACACCCTCTAGTTTTGAACTCCCACACCCTGGGGAAAAGACCTTGCCTATTCACCCTATCCATGCCCCTCATGATTATATAAACCTCTGTAAGGTCACTCTCAGCCTCCGACGCTCCAGTGAAAATAGCCACAGTCTATTCAGCCTCTCCCTATAGCTCAAACCCTCTAACCCTGGCAATATCCTTGTAATCTTTTCTGAACCCATTCAGGTTTCACAACATCCTTCCTAAAGCAGGGAGATCAGAATTGCGTGCAGTATTCCAATTGTGGCCTAACCAATGTCCTGTACAGTCACAATATAACTTTCCAACTCCAATACTCCAATACACTGACCAATAAAGACAAGCATACGAAACACCACCTTCACTATCCTGTCTGCCTGTTATTCCACTTTCAGGGAACAATGAACTTGGACTCCAAGGTCTCTTTGTTCAGCAACACTCCGCAGGGTTTTACCATTAAGCGTATAAGTCCTGCCCTGATTTGCCTTTCCAAAATGCAGCACCTCACATTTATCTAAATTAAACTCTATCTGCCACTCCTCAGCCCATTGGCCCATCTGATCAAGATCCCGTTTTACACTGCGGTAACCTTCTTTACTGTCTACGACACCTCCAATTTTGGTGTCATCTTCAAACTTATTAACCACACCTCCAATGTTCACATCCAAATCATTTCTATAAAATGATGAAAAGCAGTGGACCCTGCACCGATCCTTGTGGCACGCCACTGTTCACAGGCCTCCAGTCTGAAAAGCAACCCTGTACCATCACTATCTGTCTTCTACTTTTGAGCCAGTTCTGTATTCAAATGGCTAGTTCTCCTTGTATTCCATGTGATCCAACCTTGCTAACCAGCCTCCCATGAGGAACCTTGTCGAATACCTTACTGAAGTCCATACAGATCATGTCCACCACTCTGTCCTCATCAATCCTCTGCGTTACTTCTTCAAAACATTCAATTAAGTTAATGAGACGTGATTTCCTATGCACAAAGCCATGTTGACTGAGATATACATTTTACTACTTATTTTGTAATTAAAGAGAATTCTTCAATAATCGTGTCTGTTTTTAGGTTACGTACTTATCAGGACACTGGATAACTATCCTACTTTTGGAGACTGTGCCATAGGATCTTGTGGAGCAAATTTTAGTATCATATTGGAAAATAGCACTTCCAATGGTGTGGAATTCCCTGAGTACTATAGGAAAGTGTCAATCTGGATTACTTTCTTGAGGAGGAGTGCTACCAACTGAGGCACAGATGATAATTAATGGAAGTAGGTTGCATAAAGTAAATTAACTTTTTTTTTCCTTTATTCACTCATGGGATGGGGGCGTAGCGGGATGGGGGCGTCGCTGGCTAGGCAGCGTTTATTGCCCATCCCTAATTGCCCAGAAAGCAGTTGAGTCACCCACATTTCTGTGGGTTTGGAGTCACATGTAGGCCAGACCAGGTAAGGATGCAGTTTTCTTCCCTAAAAGGCAATAGTGAACCAGATGGATTTTTCCTGACAATGGATTCATGGACATCATTAGATTCTTAATTTCAGATATCTATTGAACTTAGATTCCACCATCTACTGCAGCGGGATTCAGACCTGGGTCCCCAGAACGTCATCTGGGTCTCTGAATTAACAGTCCAGTGACAATACCACTAGGCCATCACCTCCCCTACCTCTGTAGTGTGTAGAGGGGTGGCAGTACATTAGGAGATCTTCAGCCCATGTGCCCATGCTAGCTGTCTGCAGAAACGGCTTCGCTTATTTTGGGATTTATGCTCAGATACTCAAGTCTATCTATTTCTACACCAATTTTAAAGTAGTTTCCTTTATTTTCTGTAGCTTGTCCTTGTTCTTCAAATCAAACTCTGCCACTTCGTGCTTTGTGCTTAATTACATCTGCCATTTGAGTGCTCTCTGGTGGTTTATCACTATACTTTTCACAGATCACAATATTATCCAAGTTTTGTATCATCTGCAAAGTTTGGAATTAGGCCCTGTACACCTAAGCCTAAGGTCATTAATTGATTTTCTTGATAAATACTAAATGTTCCTGTTTCAACCCCTAGGGAACCCCACTGTATAGCTTTCTCCAGTTCAGGAAGTAGCAAATGGTTGTTTTCTGTTGTCTGTTTTGGGTTACTCAGCCAGTTTCCATCTTTGCTGTCACTTTGGGTTTCATTCCAATAGCTTTATTTCTCCTGATAGGTTCGTGGCTCTTCAGTTAAAAATATTTTGGAAGCCTATATTCACTATAACAACCACATTGCTTTCATTGGCCATCCCTTATTTTATCAGAAAAACTCAATTGAGTTATTTAAAAACTACTTGATGTTTTAGCAAATCTCTGTTAATTAAATTACATTTCTCTCACCGGGGCAAAATCCTAGAATTCCCACTGCTACAACACTCTGCGCCTAGACCACAGGAACTGCAGCAGGTTTCTAAAGAGTCATACGTTCAATTATTTGAACCTGTCAGGCTGCCATATGTTTCATTTTAATATCATACAAAGACATTAAAAATATAGTATCCTGGATTATTCAGGAAATTTATCATAATTGACAATCCTTAAATGCTAAGCCAGCAGCACCAGTGCAAGATCCCAGATTCTCGTATAATAAAAATACAATTTCATGTATTCAGTTACGGTATCGTAATTGGGATGGAGATGAAATTGTATTTCTGGACAACTTCAGTGTGTAACAATACTATGGCTTTAAGAGGTGTATTTTGTCCTTTTTTGTTGAAGAGAGGTTCAGAGTCAGAGGTGTCAAGTTGTCTTTTTGAATCTGGTAACGTAAACAGCTTTGAGACCTTGTGTGTTTTCTAAAGTTAGAACAATAGAAGCAGCCTGAATGGGTGGAGTTAGGCTCTCTCAAAACCAGGGTTTTAGTTTAGATTTCAAGCTGTTGTGGTTTTGAAGTTGGTTGTAGAAGCTGCCATACATCTCTTTCGACTACAGCAAAAAACTTGAGTCCTTTCTCTCTCTGGCAGAATTTTCTCTTGGTGTTCTTTTCTCCTGGACTGGCGAAACATCATATGTGAGACAATCTCTATTTTACTGAATTTGTCTTTGCCAAAGGTGTGGTTATGGGATGTTACTATATTGGAGCAGTTGCTATTTAGTAGTTAAACAATCTACTTTTCTGTTAAGTTTTCCAATAGAGTTAAAGTTATACCAACGCTTCTTTCTTTTGTTGGTATTTTATTTGGGTGTAAGAATAAAATGTGTTTTGCCTAAAGCCGAATAGTGTGACAAATCGAATTAGATCTAGAACACAGCACCTTACACTTGCCTTTAAACAAGATAAAAGTTAGGGTCTAGGCTATCTGCCTCATATTTGAATGAGGTTTGGTCTGGTCCATAACAATTGTGGTTGAATGATCATTGTTAATTGTTCAGACTGAATCTCAAACTTTTGTGTTTCCCTGCCGTTGCCTTTTTGATAAAATGCACATTAAATCAGCAGCATGAGCTGACTTGATTGACCAATAACTATGAAATCATCTCCTTATACATACCCTTTTGAGCTACATCTGCTTGTTAAAACTAAGAATAGAATATATCTTCTGCGAAGCTGCACACAAATGATATAAAGTGTCCTTTTTTTAAATTCATTCGTGGAATGTGGACGTCAGTGGCTGGCCAGCATTTATTGCCCATCCCCAGTTGCCCTTGAGAAAGTGGTGGTGAGCTGCCTTTTTGAAGTGCTGCAGTCCATGCGCTGGAGGTAGATCCAAAATTTGGTTAGGGAGAGAATTCCAGGAATTTGACCCAGCAACAGTGAAGGGACAACAATATGTTTCCAAGTCAGGATGGTGACTGGCTTGAAGGGGATCTTGCAAGTGGTGGTGTTCCCATGAATATACTGTCCTTTTTCTTCGAGATGGAAGCGGTCGTGGGTTTGGAAAGTGCTGTCTGAGGATCTTTGGTGAATTTCTGCAGTGCATCTTGTAGATAGTGCACACTGCTGCTACGGAGTGATGAAGTGCCAGTCAGGCATGCTGCTTTATCCTGGATGGCATCAAGTTTTTTTTTAAATAGAGGTATTAAGGTACCGTGAAGCTGAATTAACTTAAAGATCCTTTCAGAGCAGTACAGTTGTGTGTGTGCATATTGGAGATAACATGATGTAAGTCAGCTGTATGTGTATTACTCAGTTCAGCATGAGTGTTGCTTCATGTACAGATGGAAGGCACATTCCCTGCCCTAATGGGCATTAGTGAGCCAGGTGGGTTTTTATGACAATTGATGATCGTTTCACATTCAATTGCAGATTTTATTCATTGAGTTTAATTCCACCAGCTGCCATGGTTAGTCTGGGTCTCTGGGGAATTAGTTTGGCGACATTACCACTGCACCACCATCTCCTGTTTTAATGGATAGGAAGCTAATGTGACATGAAGGTCTGTTGCAGAAAATGAAATGGGATGTATCCATGTCAATGTTCAATCTTCCATTCTCTCACTTCCAGAGATCAATAGGTACTTCCAGAGGCAGCAATCAGCTCAGCGGCACTTTTTATGAATTTCGCAGTTACATCATACAGCCTGGGAAGGTGGCTGACTTTATGAAGCTTACAAGTGATAATATCCACCTACGTACTGCCCAATCTGAACTAGTTGGGTACTGGTCAGTGGGAATTGGGTGTCTGAATGAAGTCTTTCATATTTGGAAATATGGTAAGAAAAGAATACTAAAGAGATTCTTATTCAAATAGCCTGTTTTACTCTCTACTCAGGAGGAGAAATGGCCATAAGAGAGCAATGGCAGAATGCATTGTTGTGTAGAATGCTGCAGGAAATGGGCACACATGTGTTTCCCAGCCTTCTACTCTGCTGAGGCCTTATCCTGAAGGGTGTTAATAGGGAACTCTGGCATTCTGTCCTCCATGGGCATGTCAGAGGGACTTTGACATCTTTTCTGAAAAACAGCAACTCTAGACCATGAACTACAGTGCTACCTTGGTGCACTCTCTTGGATGTCACTCTTTTTGTGCTGAATCCCTGGTATAAGGCTTCACCCCTAGAGCCCTGTCATTCAGAGACCAGCGTGCAACCCATTGAATCATGGCTAATGCTGAAATAGAATTGGTGCAGCTGGTTTGAGGGGCAGAGTGGTTTACTCCTGTTCTTGTCTTCCAAGTCATTTAGTAGTAAATAGTTTGGAAATACCTTGCAATGCCTATTTCTCGAGTCAGAAATGGTGTCTTCAGGAGCCACACCACCATGTACATGGGTTTGCAAGTTAGGAGATGGGGGAGTAAGCATATGTGTGTCTGCAGCACTTTGTTTAGATCACTTTATGGTTGTCGTATTTAATGTGATTATTTGTAATATTTAATATACAGACCCCTCCACTTGCAGTGTCTAAGACTTGTACTATTAACACATATGAATGATGGACTATTTCAGATCATCTTTTCCTTAGGCAGTTACAAGGAACGATCAGCAGTCCGAGAAGCCCTGGCAAACAATGAAGACTGGCAACAAAATTATATCTCAAAAATGCTGCCAATGCTGCTCCATCAAACCAATGAGATTGTCTACATGGTGCCCTGGGCGGAGTTGGGCAAACCACCGAAAAAAGGCAAGCATAATCACCTAACCTTTGTCTTCACCCGTCCATGCTGTCCTATACTCAATGTTGCAGGTTGGCACCCAACAATGCAACCAGTTCCACCAGAAAGTTCATTTGGGTCTCGAGCCTTTTTTTCGTAAAATGTCAACAGTCAATGAGACAGCTAGCAATTAAGATCGTGTGTTTGAACAGTCGATATCAACAAATGGTAATTGCTTGAAGGTTGGAAATATAGCAGTATGAAGTATCTGTCTTGTGTCTCAAGTTGATATAGTGATCAGTTTTTTTGTGCAAACCAGGTTATATGAATTTAAGATGTTGTACACAGTGACTTTCGAGAAAAATGAAACTGTGTATTCTGTGCATTATATGTTTATGTGGCTCGGTGTAATGTGTTTTTCAAGAACTACAAGTACCATTGTGTGGATTACTGTAATATCCAAATGCATTACAGCAAACCTTCACTGTAGGTTATGGTTGTAATTCTGAAAATTATGACTTTAAGTGAAACAACTAAGACATTCGTAGGTTCCCTTCGGAATCAATGCTAAGATCAGATTTGGATTCCTTTGGACATTTCCCGATTAGAAAAAAATGCAATGCACGGGTAGAAATACTGTGCCAAAAATTTTGTAGCACTGTGCATTCCTACTTTAAATAACTTGCAAAATGAAATCACTAAATACAAGGGAAACGCAACGTGATGTCAGTAGATCCTTTTGAATTCAGCGGGTCACCATCTAGTGGCAAAGGTTGATCAGTGCAGGTAGCAACTACCTGCAGCAACTAATCTCTACCACTAGATGGTGCCCAGAATTTCTGTGCAAGATCACAATGGGAGCCCGGAATGAGCTGAGTAGCTGAAGGACAATTTCATTGTCAAAGATGGGAACGCAGAGGGGGTTTTGGCAGCACAGGAGGAGGGATTGAAGGTGAGGGCAGGAACACAGTGGGAATTCTCATGTGAATAGGGTTGCCACAGTCTGTGATAAACATTGGAAGTCTGTGGTAAACCATATTAAAGTGAAACTGACGAATGCTGAACAGATATATTTACACTATTAACAATGTTGAAGTGAAACAACGTTAAGTAGTTCAGTGTTAAACAGAGACTAGCTGTATTCATATAAAGATGTAATACTTGATTCTACAAAATAGCTCTTATTCATTTTGCACATACTTCCTATGTCTGCGTGGGTTTTCTCCAGATACTCTGGTTTCCTCCCACAGTCCAAAGATACGCAGATTAGGTGGATTGGCTGTGCTAAATTGCCCATGACGTGCAGGCTAGGTGGAATTGCTATGGGAGCTACAGGGTTACAGGGATAAGGTAGGCAGCATGGTTCTGGATGGGATGCTCTTAGTAGGGTCATTGTGGATTCGATGGGTCGAATGGCCACACTGTCGGGATTCTGTGATTTTTGTTTATACTAGAATGCTATCCATCATAACTCTGCTTTGGTTTATCGTCTGTGTCACCTCACTTTATGCTGAAACCAATAGACTATTGCCAACTAACCTTCGTGGTTGTCAACATGTATCAAGTAGAACGGAGTTTCCTCTTGAGTCAGCAGCGTCAGGGAAAGCATGTTGTGATACCCCTTGTATAACCAGTGAGTCAGATCTTGATGCTTATTTGAATTCTGTGTCGAAGACGATCTCCAAGTCAGTTTTTTTTTATTTGCTTCCAAGATCTGGGTGTAAGCTAGGTCAACACTTATTGTCCATCCCTAAATACCCTTGGGAAATTGGTAGTGAATGAGCTTTGAATCGCTGCAGTCTTTGGAGTGTAGAGCCATTCACAATTCTGATCAGGAAAGGAGTTTCCAGCATTTGACCCAGCGACACTGAAGGAATGACGATTATGGTTCTAAGTCAGGATATTGAGTGGCTTGGCCGGGGGTGGGGAGGGGTTTGGATTTTGCCAGTGGTGTTTTTCCTGTGTATCTGCTGCCCTTGTCCTTGTTCTTATAGATAATGGTCATTGGTTTGGATGATGCTATTGGAGGAGCCTTGGTGAGTTATGCTAGTGCATACCGTGGATAGCACATACTCTTGCCATAGTGTGAATAGTGGATAGGGTGCCAGTCAAGTGGGCTGCTTTGTCCTGGATGGCATCAAACTGCAAGTGTTGTTTGAACTGCACTCATCCAGGTAAATGGAAAATATTCCATCCCTGACCTGACTTGAACCTTGTACTGGTGGGCAGGCATATGGAGGCTAGGAGTTCCACACCTTGGACCTGATGTTGTAGCCACAGTATGTATATGGCTGGTTCAGTTTTTACTGGTCAACAGTAACCCCCAAGTTATTGATGGGAGTGGATTCAGAAATGGCAGTGTCATTGATTGTCAAGGGGCAGTAATCAGATTCTCTCTTGTTGGAGGTGGTCACTGCCTGGCTCTTGTATGATCTGGAATACCAGCTATTAAACTCTTTCTTACAAACCGAACTCTTGACACATGCATCAGTGTGCATTGTTTGGTTTTCTTGGATTTCAAACTAAGGTTCTACAAAGGATATGCCTTTCATTGGTGAGTGCTGATATTGTATGATTCTCCATCAATATCTCACTGTAACCTAATTAGAGTCTTGTAAAAGTTCAACATCACCTTGATTAGATACTCTTAGTTGTCCAGATACAAAACCAGGGATACTTTTGGTATGTGTTTTTATAATCCTTTGTAGAAAAGAGCACATACACACACTGTTCTGGTATTTTGTTTCTGCGCCCTAAATTTCTCTGTAATATATTGTTTGCACTTATTAAATGGCTTCCTTTCTCTTTTAATGTACCTAATTCCAAATAGGTGTATATGAGCTGGTCAGTTACCAGATGGTACCAGGTGGACCTGTTGTATGGGGGAAAGCCTTCCAGAAAGCGGTCAGTGCGCACAGAAATGTGGGTTATTGCACACTGATCGGGGTATTCCACAGTGAGTTTGGCCAGCTCAACAAAGGTAAGACCTAAGTTTTAAGCTTAAGATTATTATCTGTAGTGGAGTAATCCTGCATAATTATTCATTTGAAAGTGATTTATTCGATTATATTCTCATGTGTATTCCCAAATGTTAGGCCCATCATTTCTGTCATATGTACTTTCTGTAATACTCAATGTTTTCAATTTGAGATTTCACAGAAACCAAGATTCATCTGAGTGTAATTCAGTCAGACTGGACTTGCACAGGCCAGGCAAAGAGGTGACTCTGAGTACAAAATTACTCAATGTTTAACATTGCACTGCACTTTAACACTGAGCGCAAGTTCAAGCTCTGAAGTTGTTCAACAGCAATTTTGATTATCCCTTTGGTACAGCAAAACACTGACTAAACATGGTTTAGAGAGGAAAAGGCATTTGGAAGAAAGATGCGATGGAAGGGAGGTTTTTGAGGAGGCTTTTATGAGTGGATGAAGAGAAATACCAAGATCTTGGAAAGGGTGGTTAAAGGCTTTACCATCAGCGGGATTTTAATGTTAATGACATAACTTGTATTGAAGTAGAAAGGCATTGAATTTAACACTGGAGCAGAATTAATTGCCTATGGTGTTAAACAGCACAAAACTAGCACCTTGAAGGAGTCTTGGGATTCTTCTGTTTGAACAACAGAGCAGAGCCAGGACTGTGTTCCTTGCAGGAGTTTTTCTAGTACTATTCAGAAAGGGTTAAGGTAGCTCAGCAGGGGTGTGGGAAGCAAGAGACCATATTTGAATGTAATACCTGGGTGCGCACAATATTTGGAGAGACTGACAGTATTGGACTGGAGAGTAGTAAGTTAATAAGTGGAGTCTGAGTCGCGGAGAAAGTAATGAAATCTAAATCAGGATTACGCTGCGTTCGTGTGAATGCACAGGGTTAATAAGATTGAGACATTACAGGCACAGGTTGCGAGTTGGGATTATGATGTGATGATAATGGACATCTGACATGAGGAAAAGCAAGTTAGAGTATTAAGTATCCCTGATTACTATGTGTTCTGACAGTACAGGAGAGGAAGAAAAGGAGTGGATTGTCACTTTTGGTGAGGGAGATCATTGTAGTACTGGAGAAAGTGGATGTTTCAGAGGGTTCAAAGAATAAAAAGGATGCAGTTACATTGCTTGGTATAATAGAAATTCTTCAGTTGGTGGGAAGGATATAGAGGAACAAATCTGCATGTCAGAGTAATCGTAATGATAACCTATAGACTGGTAGGATATTGGTAGTGTTAGGGGCAATGAGAGACCAGCGTTCCTAGATCAAGTTCAAGAGAATTTCATACAGGATTATGTGTCCAGTCTAACAAAAGAAACATTGGGAAAGAAGTGGACTAGGTGAAGTGCGAACAGAATTGGTTAATGGGTATTTTTCAGACTGGAAGAAAGTTTGGAATGAAGTTCCCAGGAACCAGTATTGGTATCCTTGCTTTTCTTGATGTACAAGAATGATGTATATCATGATGTACTGGGGACTATTTCAGTGTGTGCAGATTTCCCAAAATTTGGGAGAATTATAAACTAAAGAGAACATTGTATATCCTTCAAAAGTGTATTGACAAGTCGGTAGAATGGGTGGATAAGTGGCACATGAAGTTCAATGTGGGAAAAGTCTGAGGTGACACATTTATTTTTGATACAGAGAAAGGCAGAAAGCAAGAGAGTACAAAATATAATGTATTACTCTAAAGGGTGTGCAGGAGCAAAAAGATCTGGGTGTGTATGTAATGTCATTAAAGATGGTAGGACAGGTGGAGACAGCTGTTAATAAAACATACAGTATTCTAGGTTTCATCAATAAAGCACAAACTGTGAGGGCAGAAGAGTTATAATGAACTTGTAGAGGAGACTGGTTAAGCCTCATCTGGAGTATTGTGTACAGTTGTGGACACCACACTATAGAAAGGATGTGAATGCATTGGAGAAAGTGCAGAACTGGTTTATGAGAAACTTCAGTTCTGACATTGGAGAAGTTGATAATGTTTTCCTTTTGAAAGGAAATTTGATAGACGCCTACAAAATCATGAGAAATCTGAACAGAGTAAATGGGGATGAACTGTTCCTCCTCAGAATAGGATGGAGAACCAGGCAATGCAGTTTTAAAGCATTTTGCAAGAGAAGCAAATGTGAAGTTAAATAAACTAAATCACATAGCGGGTGGTTTGGGTTCGGAGTGCACGCTACCTGGAAGTGTGGGGGGAGTAGGTTCAATCAAAGCATTCAGGAGGATATTAGATGATTGGGTGATTTAAGTAATGTGCAGGACTACGGTGTGAAGGCAGGAGATTGGCAATAAGTTAGAATGCTCCAAGCTGGCGCACACTGGGCTGAATGGCCTCCTTGTGCATTGTTACAGTTCTGATTGTCTGATCAGGCTCTGGACCCAGATCCGTGTGGGAACGTCAGTATGCTAGCAAGTTGTGCATTACGGTGAGCACAAAAGGAGCCCATTTCAGGAAGCATTGTTTTCTGCAATTGAGCTCTACCTGTAGAAGGCCTATTTTAGAATGTTGATCTTGCTTGTGACAGGTCCTTGCATCTGATGACGAAGGAAGTTGAATGCCACCAGATTGTATGCACATGAAAGACAGGTCTGATAAACAATATTACAGCTCACTGATGTAGTGCGCTGTATTTAGAGCCCCAGTATTTCCAGTATTACTAAATGTTACTTTCCGTTTTTTAGAAAAAGGCCACTCTGAACCATACCCCAGTTTACTTGAATTTTGCACCAAAGTTGATTTAAGAGCAAGGACCACAATTCTATATTGAACAAGAATTCTTATTTATTACAACTAATGAGGTGTTAGTGCAGGTATACAGTTGTAAACCATTAGTGTGTAACATTGAGGTGCTAAAACTTTAACCTGTTTATAAACTTCCAGTTACACAGATACAGACAAACAGGGAACATAAGATTATTGGTGAAGATAAAAAAAATCTGGAAAATCAGTTTAGTGGTCCTTGTTTCCCGATTCTGATGTTGAGATGATCTTCCTTCAGCTAGCTAGGCCCTAGATGTTCAGAATGTTCAAAGAGGCAAAGAGCTTTGTAGATTGTGTCTGATTTATCAATTTAAAGGTCACAATTTATAGTAACTGCTGCAGGAAAGGTAACCATTTTTCCTCAAGTTTAAACCGAGTTATTCTACTGCAGAGAATAAGCAGCTTCTGCTGGGTAGTACAACAGCGCATACTTCAATGTCTTTCTCACTGTATGTCTGTAACTTGTTTCCAGTTCAAACCTGCTGAGTTAGCTGAGAGCCAAAACACCTTTGTTTGTAAACAATTCCTTGGCTGCTGATGGTCTGCACATGGCAGGAATCCGTAGCCACAAAAACAGAGTGCCTAACAGGTATTGAATTCCTGACTCTGAAGTTAAGTAGCCATCCTGGTAAATCCCTGCTTTCAAAACAGTTTTTTTTTCTCCTTGCAGTGCACAGATTTTAAAAACAAAAATAAAAAGACACCAACTCATACCATAACTTCTTTGAATAGACATTTGAACACTACCCATAGTCCCTCAGCACCCAATGTTACCCCAGTTTCAAATCCTCTTCTTCAATACTTGTACCTCTTCAACACCTGGACAGAAGTTGTTCTAATTTGCTGCTGTGCTTTCACAGTCCATGCCCTCTGGTGGTATGAAGATGGGGATCATCGAGCGTCTGGAAGGCGCAGGGCACATGAAGATGTTAGAGTGGTGGCAGCAGGTCAGGCCTTTTTATGAGAATATGGGAATGGATTGCTTGCTGAGTCCGACTGGTCATTTCAGTTACATGCTTTTAAAGTTGTCTTTATTTATGGGGGCTTCTCATGGTGTGGTATACCTCTGATTTTTTAAATTAATTCATGGGATGTTGATGCTGCTGGCTGGGCTAGCATTTATTGCCCATCCCTAATTGCCCTTGTGAAAATGGTGGTGAGTTGCATTCTTGAACCACTACAGTGCATTTGGTGTAGTTACACTTATAGTGATCTTTGGGCTGGAGTTCCAGGATTTGGACCCAGCAAGACTAAAGGGATGGCAATATATTTCTCAGTCATGATGGTGAGTGTCTTCAAATGAGTTTGCAGATGTTGTGCTCCCATATTTCTGCTGCCCTTGTCCTCCTAGAGGGAAGTGGTCAAGAGTTTGGAAGATACGTTCTAAGAAGCCTTGGTGAATTTCTCCATTGCATCTTATAGTAGTTCACACTGCTGCTCCTGAGCATCAGTGGTGGAGGGAGTGGATGGTTGTCAGTCTGTTTCCAGCCATTTGTCTGCTTTGGGCTGGATGGTGTCAGGCTTCTTGAGTATTGTTAGAGCTGCATCCATCCAAGAAAATGGGGAGTGTTCCATCAGATTCCCGACTTGTACACTGTAGGTGGTGGATAAGCTTTGGGGAGTCAGGAGGTGAGTTACTTGCTACAGGATTATTAGCCTTTGAGCTGCTCTTATGGTCACTTTATTTATATTGCTAGTCCATTCAGTTTCTGGACAGTAGGATCTTGATAGAGGTGATTCTTGCTAGAGATCTTCATGACTATCTGGCAGTTGTGTGGTCTGAATGTCACTTGCCACATGTCAGACCAAGTATCTTGTACCATGGACTTCCTCGGTATAGGAGGTCATGATATTTGCAAACCATTGTGCAGTTAATAGTGAACATTCCCACTTCTGCCCTGATGAGAGAAAGTCATTCAAGCAGCCGAAGATGGTTGAGGCCCAGAAACTCCCCTGAGGACATCTGGTGATATTCTGGAGTTGAGATGACTGACTTGCAACATCTACAGCTCCTTTTGTGCGACATGATTCCAACCAGCAGAGCATTTTCCCCAGTTCATATTGACTCCAGTTTTGCTATCTCTCTTATGATGTCCCACCCTGTCACATGTGGCCTTGATGTCAAGAAAAGTCACATCCCCGTCTGGAATTCAGCTCTTTAGTCTATGTTTGAACCAAACTCTATAATGAAGCCAGGAGCTGAGTGGCTCTGGCAGAACCCAGGCTGAGTATCAATCAGCCACTGTCTTCTTTTCTGGTATGGATTTACGCAGCCTACTTGGCCTGATGTGGTCGAGGAAAACCACTGGGTGGTCTGATTTAAAAAGAGGCTGTCATCTAAAGCAAGATGGTGTAAAATGCACAAGTTCTATGGTGGATGTTGTAGAGAATGAGAGAGACTTGAGAGAACAAACAAAGGCATCTCTGAAACACTGCTGTTGCAGGTTACATTTATCAGAACAGCTACAAGGGAAACAAAGGAATTTGGATCTCCCACTTGCGTCCACTGTTTTTAACCCCAACTCCTCTTACCAGGTGAACCAGCAATTCATATGCCCTTCTTTCAATCTAGTCTACTGTATTGTCTGCTCACAACGTGGTGAACGCTGCACTCTGGACACCCAGTCGCAGACTGAGAGTGCACTTTGCGGAACCCCCACCAATCTGTCCACGTGTGTTTGCAGTAATCACTTGACACGTTAAATAGATTTTAATAACCCTGTGTGAGCCCTTGATAATAAGGTGCTGTACAAAATTCCATAAACTTTCAGGTTCCCAGTGAAATCACTTCTTGCCACGTGTCGGTTGCAAATATCTGTGTTACAGCTCATAAAGTTGCCAGTGTATTACACACTTCTGGAGCCAGTGGGACTTGACCACAGACCTCCTGGCTCAGATGTAGAGACACTACCACAGTGTCACAAGAGTCCGTCAGTTATCTCTATACATTAATAGTGAAAAACAGAAAAGTAGGTCTTCTTACAAATATGTAAAACAATTTTTTTTCTGTCTCCTGATGTAATAATTGTTTCAGTGCATGCATTTTAATGGTGTCTGCTTGACGCACAATGTACATCATATTGGTCCAATGTTGTAACATTCTGTGATATGTTTTAAATGTTACAGGATACTACTGCACTTTCTTTGTTTTTGTTTTACAGTGAGGGATAGTGCCTCATACCTGGTGTCACAGACTAACAAGCTTCTACTTCCAACTTCATATTCACCTCTGAAATGATTCCACACACTGAACACTGGTGGTTGTGCTTTCTTTCCTTTGAATGGTGCCTGTCATACAAGTGATCCCTTTGAAATCAAGCCTCGTTATGTTGTGATAATGGTCACTGGCCAGAGCTAATTTTATTTTGTACACTTTTTAATGGCTGAATTGCTTGGAATAAAACATTAATCATAAATCTGTTGTGTGATGTTAAATCTTGGAATTTATCACAATGTTTGCATATTTTTGTGCTCCGTTTCCATTTTTTCATGAGTTTAATTACTTAACACAGGGACAGTAATGTATAATCAGCCAGCGTATTTGAGGTGGTGGTAAGATTTGAGTGTTTCCAGGCTCAAGTACAAAATCACAGCATGGTCACCTATGAAAGTTATTCCTCCAGCGCAATGTAGTAAGTGGAAGATAGTTTCTTAACACACATTTTATATGTACAGTGAGTCAGAGTTTAAAACATTTATGTCTCCAGTCTTGATTGATGAACAGATCACCCAATCACTCAGTTCTGGTCACCACTTAGCATTGTGTGATTTTGCACCCTACCATAAGTAAATTGTGCAATATAAAATGTTTTGGAAATTGTGCACTTTTAGGCTTAATGTTACTTCATAAATAGTGACAAACGTTCTTGATATTCTATCTGAATAAACTTTGTTTTTCTTTTAAAGTAATTTTCGTATGCTCCAGGATTGGCTAACTTCAGTTGGCGAAATATTATAACATGTGCATAGCTCACAGATCAGCCATAATGTCATTGAAATGGGCTTCTGGCGCTGAACAGTCTGTTCCCCGTGCCTGTGCTCCCAAAATAGGTTGTGATGAGATGAATGACCTAACACTAGAAAGATGAAAAAGACAGCGCACTACCTGTACTTTTACACTTACTGGTTCATTTGGCAATTATTCAGAGTTTTCATGAAAATAGACAAAAGTAAGAAATAGAGACAAAAATAGAAATTGATGGAAAAGCTCAGCATGTCTGGCAGCTTCTGTGGATCCATCTTCTCTCCAGAACTGCAGCCAGACCTGCTAGACTTTTCCAGCAATTTCTATTTTTGTCTCTGATTTACAACATCTGCTGTTCTTTCAGTTTTTTTTTTAAAGCAAGAAATACTTTGACATGCAAGGAAATTTCAATTTCAGGAGAAAAGGAACTGAGTGGTATGTTTTTCTAAGAACAAGAGTATAGATTAGAGTGTGCACGAGGTATACCTTACCATGTATTACTGAATTCTGGAGCATTTTTTGAGCAAAGTTTGTAGCTGGAAAACTCAATGTTGTCCTGCCAGATTCTTCTCTTCTGCTATGATGCAAACTATTCTGCAGATTTGTGTTTTCCATCTAATGTATTATTTTAATTACACACAATACACTTCATTAAGATCTGCCCTGTGTAAGGGGTATGCTCTATACTTGCTGCTGTGACTGAAAGATTATGTGGCAGAGGAAGTTTGACTGACAGTGATGGAGTCGCTGTGACTAACTAATAGATTAACTATCGGTAAAAGTCATTTAAACAAATAACGATAACAATTAATTTGAAAATGGCTATGTGAATAACAGTAGCGCGTGTTGAAGCCTAGTATTGCGCAACATGTATGTGGTTGATATTTTACATGAATTTAGAATGGATACCTAGGTTAATTCATAAGGAGCAGTAATACATAATAATAGTTGCATTTCATGGGATTTGGAAACATAACATATGATTGGATTTCAGTTTCCAAGACAATAAAAGTGTAGAAAGTTTCTATCTACCCTATTTACATGAGTTGGGAAGCCTAGGACTAGGGATTGCACCTGAATATTAGAGCTGTACCTTTTTAAGGAGTGAAATTAAGGAACGTTTCCACATGCAAATTGCAGCAAGGGCTTGGAACTCTCTACTGCAAATTCTGCAGTTGATTCTAGGTCAGTAGTTAGTTGAAAGAAATTAGTAGTTTTCTTTTGTTAACCAAAGGCATTGGGACAAAGATGGGTGCTCGGAGTCAAGCCTTGGTATCGCTGGGCCTGGTTAATGAACAGATCATTTAATCACTCAGTTCTGGTCACTACTTAGCGTTGTGTGATTTAGCACCCTGTCATAGGTAAATTGTACAATATAAAATGTTGTAGAAATTGTTCCCTTTTAGACATAATGTTACTTCATAAATATTGGCAAATGTTCTTGATAATCTATCTGAATAAATGACTTGTTGGATCAGTGTTCCTAATCTGATGGCAATACTGTCCTTAGCAAGCTTACAAATACTTTTGACTATTTAGTACTTTCGCAAGGTTAAAGATTTTATTTGAGGGGAGAGGCGGGTGTAGAAGTTTAGAAAAAACTAAGCAGAAGAAAACCTGTGGGAAAAGGCACCAAAAGCAAAGACCTGTGTATGTAGGGAATCTGAACAAAAACAGAAATTGCTGCAGATCCTCAGCAGCGTGTGCAGAGAGAAAGGAGAGTTAACGTTTCAGGTCCAGTGACCCTTCTTCAGAGCGAGGGATCTGAGGGGTTCTGAAGAAGGGTCACTGGACCCAAAGTACATAATTGAGTATTGGATATATGCAATGACATGAAGTAGGTGTTGATATTGCTCTGCAATTCAATAAGATGGCTGATCTGATTACTTCACATACCTAGTTAGGAGAGCTGGTGACATAAGGGCAGTGTCACTAGGCTAGTAATCCAGATTATAGGTTAATATTTCTGGGAACATGGGTTCAAATCCCACCATGACAGATGGGGAAATTTGAATTATAGTCATATAGCTCGAAACAGACCCTTTGGTCCAACTCGTCCATGCTGATTAGGTTTCCCAAACTAAACTAGTCCAATTTGCTTGTAGTTGGCTCATATCCCTCTAAACCTTTCCTATTCATGTACCTATCTAAATGTTGTAACTGTACCTACATCTACCACTTCCTGTGGCAGTTCATTCCACGTAACGAATCACCCTCTGTGAAAAATTTGCCCCTCAGTTCCCTTTTAAATATTTCTCACCTTAAAATTGCACCATCTAGGTTTGGACTCTCCTACTCTAGGGAAAAGACCTTTGCTATTCACCTTATTTACGTTCTTATGATTTTATAAACATCTGTGAGTTAACTCTGCAAGCTCCTATTTCCCAGGCAAAAAAGCCCTATCCTATTCAACCTCTCCCTGTAACTCAAACCCTCCAATTCAAAAAATTTCAACAAAATCTGGAATAAAATAATGCTCCTAATGGTGATTGTGTAATGTGTATTGTCAGGTTCACTAATCTGTCCATCTGCTGGTCTGGCCTTGCGTGCCTTGAGAGCCACAGCAGCAAATGCGTTGCCTGTTAACTGCCTCTGGGTAATTCGGGATGGGTAACAAATGCTAGTGTGGCCGGAAATGTCTACATCCCATGAAGAATTTAAAAATAAAAATCCTAGACCTTATCAAGAACCTGTGGAGAGTGAAGAGCCCATTTCTATGTAGAATCACTGTCTTAAAATATTAAAAGAAACTGCTTCCACCACTTTTTCAGGAAGAGAGATTATAATAAACAAAATCAATAAGATCATGGATGACCTGAGACCTGATTCCAGGTCTGTCACCTTTGTCCAACATCCCCTAATGTGTTTGGTTAACAAGAAAAGAGTCTTGACCCTCTAGTGTGGGAAATAAAAAAAAATAATTCCCATTCCTGTCTTAAATGGGTGTCCATTTTTATTTTAGTAGTGACGCCTAATTCTGGATTCTCCCACAGGAGGAAATGTGTTTTCTGCACCCACTCTGATAGGACCCCTCAGGATCTTGTATGTTTTAATCAAATTGCCTCTTGCCGTTCTGTAGTCCAGTGGATATAAGCCTAGCATATTTGACCTCGTCTCAACTTGTCTATTCCAGGGGAGTATTAATCTAGTTCCAAACCCCTCCTACAACTTACATTTAAGAAATGTTCCTTAAAGTAACTCCTGGCTCTAATATTTAGGCATATCTCGTCTTAGGCTCTCTCCCTTCCCCTAAGCTGCTTCCAACGCATTTACGTTCAACTTTACTTAGGGAGACCAATACTGTACACAGTACTCCAGACAATCATGATGCAATACAAAACTGAGAAAAGTAAATTTTCTCTTTAATCTGGCCCATGAGGTTTACCAGTAAAACTTGATGCATGCCTGAGTTGTTCTTACTTGTTTGAATTGGTTAATAAGTATTGTCTAAAGCCATCACTAGCAATGAGTTTTATTTTCTTTTTGCTTAGCTCTGCAGCCTCAATCCAATGTAGAGACAGATTGTTTTCTGTAACAGCACAGTAAGCTTGGACTTGGCATCCTGATGATAACAGCTGATGAAATCTGATCTTCTAGTTCCTATTGTTGCTTCAGTATTAATGAGGTTTGTTGGCAAGTTCAGGCCAGGTGACGTTTCTAAAAGGAAAATCTATTCATTTTCTTGCGGGCAGACAAAACTGAAGAGCACTAGGACCAGATATGACCAATTCCAGTCCAGACCGTAGTGTCTCACATCTTGACGGATGTAATTAAGTTTGAAGAGATGTGCCCTTCTTTCTCATTGCAATTCATGTTACGACTAAAAGTGCACTTTACTGCCAAAAGAGAAAATTCTAAATTTTGTTCTGATGCTGAACCTGGGCTTTTTCAGCAGAGCTAATGACTGAACTTTGGGTCAACTCCACTGTTAAGGTCAAATGGTACCCGAACTATATTTCATAACTGAGAGCAAACATTGCATCACTGTTAATGCCTTTAGCATTCGCATATTTTATAGTATTGTCCATCCAAACATTCACATTTACATTTCAAGCCTGTGAGTACCATGTTAATTACTTCATTAAGATTTTTCAGATTCTGAAATAATACCACAAAAATATGTAGCTATTGATTTGGGAAAAGTTTGATCTGATTATCTTTTAGTGTTCTCCAAAATGTTCTTTAACTGGTGTAATTTGTCATTAAACAATGAAGTGCTTTCAAAGAGAGTCGTGATTTCTTCCATTCATGTTCAGTGCTGAGCCTAATTTTAGGGAACAAAGCCAGGCAAGTGGTAGAGGTGTCAGTGGTGATCATTTCAGTGAGGGCAGCCATAACACAATAAGATTTAAGATAGTTATGACAAAGGACAAAGATGGACCAGAAGTAAGGGTTGTAAATTGGGGAAAGTGTTTTTTTTTTGTGTGTGTGTTAAAAAAAGATTTGGCCAAAGTGGGCTGGGAGCAGCTACTTGCAGGAAAGTCTACATTAGTGGCTCAGTGGTTAGCACTGCTGCCTCACAGCGCTAGGGAATCAGGTTTAATTCCAGCCTCAGGTGATTGTCTATGTGGAGTTTGCATGTACTCCCTGTGTTTGCATGGGTTTCCTTCAGGTGCTCCAATTTCCTCTCGCAGTCCAAAAATGTGCATGTTAGGCCGATTCACCATGTTAAATTGCCCATAGTGTCCAGGGATGTGCAGGCTGGGTGGATTAGCCATGGGAAATGCAATGATGGGGTAGATGTGGACTCGATGGGCTGAGTGGCCTACTTCCACACTCTACGAATTCTATGAGAGCACTGTGCATCTTTCAAAAAGTAGTGCAAGTGTCGGGTCAACGTGTTCCTGTAAAAGTGAAGTGTGAGACCAAACATTCCTTGGATATCGTGGTGTATACATGACTGGAGAAGGAAATAAAGGGAAGTTTGAGGTAGCTACCGAGGGCTTCGGAAGCTGTAAAGGCGTATAGAAAATATGAGGGGTTTTTTTTTTAAAAATTCACAAAATGAAGAGAGGGCATGAGAAATCTTTGGCGGGTAAATAAAGAAAAATCCAAAGGCATTTTTAAAGTATGTTAGGGGCTAGTGGATAACCAGGGAAAGAGTGGGTCCCATTAGGGAGGTATCTGACAAAACTGGGTGGAGTTGGAAGACATAGGTGAGATTTTAAATCATACCTTACATTATATTCATGACGGAGAACAATATAGATGTAGTTATCATGGAAGAGGCCTAATTATAACTGAAGAAATGACCAGTTGAGAATGAGGGTTTTTTTTTAGCATGGTTAAAATTAGACAAATGATCAGGCCCAGATGAGCTGTATCGAAAGGGAGGAGATTGCAAGGGCCTCATTGTCAATTTTCAAATGCTTTTGGACACAGGAGAGGCGCCAGAGCACTGGAGAACAGCTGAAATACTATTTTTCAAGAAGACAAGTAAGGATAAACCAGGGGACTATTGTCTGGTGACCATAATAAAGTGGTAGGGAAACTATTGGAAAAAATTCTGAGACAATTAATTTCCCACATACGATGGAGTACCAAACTATCTGATGGTTATTAGACGATGGTTGCGTGCTGTGAGTCAAGGCACTTGTGGGGTCTGCGATGGGCTGACTAGGAGTTTTGTTTCAAATCAGTCACATTCCTAGTATTGCCTCTTTCAGATATGTTGCTGTTATATTGGTCACAATTTTGGTAATCTCTTTTGTGAAATGGCAGTTTGCATCTTGTAGTAAACTCTAGGTTAAATATTACCTTGTATGGCTCTGGACCCCCCTCTGGGATGGCTATCTCTGCTGCGTTTGCAGCAGTTAAAGACAATAGGGTGAGACGATAGAGGATTCTATGGCCTCTCTTTCCTCGCAATCCCGTTCTCTTTCAGTTGACCCAGTTTTCCTCACTGGTTCAAATAGTCAGCCTCTAGCTGTCACAGCCGCCAGTCACTGCCTCCCAATTATTTTTGTAGATGTCCACCATCTTCATGTTTCACGTGTAGGTGTCCCTATAGTGGTGGTATTGACATAAAGCAGGTCATTGACACAGAGGACAGTTCCCCATGGGATATTTGTGTGTTCAACCATCATTCATTTGCTGAATGTGGTTGAGTCATTGCGCAACATTGTCAGTATGGAACGACTCTCTGCAGAGGACTTGAGGCACTTTTGTCTTGGAATACAGCTGAGTGAGCCTGAACAGTCTTCCATCAGTTCGCTAAGTAGACGCCCATTCTTAATTAACTGAAAGAACTAACAGCTGCAAAGAGTTGAGCTCCAGAACTCAACCAGTGACTCGACTGCACACCTTAAAGACCTTGTCCATCATTGGCCACGGTCACTGCCATTACTACACACCATCAAGAGTAAAGTGTATGAGCTCATGCTTCCTCTCAGGAGCATGTGCCAAAGAATCAATGTTTTCTCTCAATGTTGAGATTTTCTCTCAACGTCGAGATTTTCTCTCAACGTCGTTTCACTTTTAGGAATATCCAAAATTGTCATGATCTCCTAATGTGAACTTCCATTGGAAGGAACTCCCCACTTTTAGCACAAAGTTATTTCAGTCATTTATTCTGCAGCACACTTCTGCGATATGGCTTTTAATGTGGATGTATTATATGAAAGGAAAGATGTGTGTATTCATTAGTGAAGTTGATAAATACACAGCATCAGATGCAATTGACCAATGTCATTGTCTTCCTTAATCCTGATATAATCAACAACTTGCTTTTATATTGTGCTTTTAATTTGGTTAAATATCTCAATGTACATCCCAAAGCATGATCAGACAAAATTTGAGGTTATGGGTAAGACATTGTAAATAGGTTAAGAGAAGGAATTCCATAATTTATGGCCAAACAGTTTAAATTACAACCCCAATTGGAGCAGTGATGCTAATCTGCAGGAGTGCAGATTTGGAAATCTTGGCAAGTTATAAGGATAGAACAGGTGAAAGGTGAAGTCATGAAGTGCTTTGAAGGTATGGGTGATAATTTAGAACATTAGATTGTGTTCAAGGCTCCTGAGAAACCTGTAAAGGCCAATTGAATAAATAGGTGAATTCAGAACAGCACCTCCATACTGGCTATCAGGACATTGTAGGCACATTTGTAAAATCTGTCCTGTATTATTATGCAACACAGTGGACAACTGAGAGACTGACCAATTAATTCAGTCTGAAATGTTACTTGAGAACTAAACATTGGCCAGGATACTGAGACTTCCCCTGCTCTTCTTTGAATGTGATTTTCTCTGTTCAACAGAGAGGGAAGCTAGTGTCTGGGTTTAATGTACTATTTCTAAAATGGCACCTCCAAATCTCCTATCCCTTGGTGATAGCAAGAACTGTAGGTGCTGGAGTCAGAGAAACCACAGTGTGGAGCTGGAGGAACACAGCAGGCCAGGCAGCATCAGAGGAGCAGGAAGGG
>JAHRHZ010000024.1:25541612-25617268 GCA_024137785.1 Ginglymostoma cirratum
TCAACTTTCCTGCTCTTCTGATGCAGCCTGGCCTGCTGTGTTCCTCCAGCTCCACCCTGTGTTATCTCCTATCCCTTGGTACTATCCTGGAGAGGGTGTGTATATATTGTACTTCAGCTCTGCTAGACTCAGGTCTGATCAAACCAAGACCAATTAACAAGGTGTGGAGTTGAGACAGATTGGACAGCCTCAAAGTACTCTGACATTCGATCTGAACTTGTGTCAAAGAAAGAAATGGAATTCCAGATTGTGGAGCAGGACAGAAACACCCACTATCATTACTGGAACAAGTCAGCTTGAAGAGGGATTGTTGAGAAGGAATGTATGCTTCAGAAGTTACAGTTATATTTGGTTTCAGGAGGTCAGCTGCTTGAACACTGGTTATTGGCCTTCACCAAAGGATTAAACTTGGTGAAATATTTGCAAATGTTCGGAATGAACTCAGAATTGATTGTTAACCTGCCCTGACCTTTGAAATATAATATTGTAAATAACTGAGGGAAGTCAAGTGCAAATAATCTACACATATAAACTTTGCTGTCTCTCATGGTTGATAAAAATCTTCTAGAGATTTTGAATCCACCTCCTTTTTTATCCCAAAAAGGAAAGACTTCCATATTGGAAAATGCAATGTTTCTTTTTAATTTGTTCAAGGGATGTGAGCATTTTGCTGGGCCAGCATTTTATCCCTAGTTACAAAAAAACAACAAACGAGGATCAGGAGCAGGCCAATCAATAAGATCATGTTTGATAAGAATGTGACTTCAAATCATATTCCTACCTAATCCTGATACCTTTTATCCCCTGACTTAATAAGAATCTATCTATCTCTGTCTCTAAAAATATTCGAGGTCTTGGCTCCCACCTGATTTTTAGGAAGAGAGTTCCAAAGACTCTTCAACGTCTGAGAGAAATCTCTGTTTTAAATGTGCTAGTCCCAATTTTCAACAGTCCTAGGTCTAAATTCTTCCTAAGCTTCTCTGTACATTTATCTTGCCAAGACCGCTCAGCATTGTGTATTTTCATTCACATCAGGGTGGCGCTGTGGTTAGCATTGATGCCTCACAACGCTGGGGACCCAGGTCTGATTTCAGCCTTGGGTGACTGTGTGGGGTTTGCACATTCTCCCTGTCTCTGCGTAGGTTTCTGCCATGTGCCAACCTAGTCTGTCCATTCATTCCTCATAAGATGACCCACCCATCCACTCTAGATATTAGTCCAGTAACTCTCCAACATATTTACATTCTTCTTTAACAAAGGTGACCAAGACTGTGCACTGTACCCCAGATGTGGTCTCACCAATACTCTGAACAAGTGAAGCATAGACTCTTTTATTTTTGTTTTTAATTCCCTTTGCGATGAGTGATAACATTCCATAAGTATTCCTAACTTTTTGGTGTACCTGCATGCTAATATGTTGTGATTCATGATTCATGCACAAGAACACCCAGATCCCTCTGCATCTCACAACTCTGCAATGTCTCAGTGTTTAAGTAATATTCCTCTTTTTCATTCATTCTATCAAAATGGACAACTTCGCATCTTCCCACATTATACTCCATTAGCTACATCTTTGCCCACTAACCTTACTTACCAATATTATAACTTGCATTCTTTCTTATCATTGTGTTATTATCAAACTTGATGACTGTACTTTTATCTTAGTCATTTATATAAAATGTAAATGGTGATGTCACAGCACCATTCCCTGTGATATTCAGTTGCTACATCTAGCCAACCTGAAAAAGACAAATCTACACCTATTCTTTGCTTTCTTTTCGCCAATTAATTTTCTATTTATGCCAAAATGCCACCTCCTATGCCATGAGTTTTGATTTTCTGCAGAAGTCTTTGATGTAGCACTTATCAAATGCCTTCTGGAAATAACTGGACATCACATCCACTGGGTTCCCCTTTTTCCACCTCCTTAAAGAACTCCAATAGCTTGGTCAAACATGACATTCCCTTCTGTCTCCGTTTGAATAAAAAAGTTACATTTGCTATCTTCCAATCTAATGGGACCATCCCCAAACCGAAGAAGATCTGGAACATTGAAACCAATGTAAATTGAAACCAATGCATCAACTATCTCACTGGTCACTTATTTTATATTACTTGCATCCCCTTTAGTCCAAACTGCTCCAAAATACCTTTTAATGCATGTGCCATTTTCTTATTTTCCAATTTGCTTCTTTGGTCTCAATTTTAATCAGAAAACTTTCTGAATGTTCAGAGGAAATCTTACTATCTGCCTTTATATGTGTGGTTAGTGCTTTTTTTTATAGTCTCTATCCCTCAAAATTTTTAAATCATTCTTTATTGCACTGATATACCATCAGATCTTCTGGCTTGCCACCCGTCTTCGCACAGTTAAATGCTTTCTCCCTTTTAAGTCAGATACTTTATTTAATTTTTGATTAACCACGGATGGTGGGCCCATCCCTTGGAATTGTTATTCCTCATTGTAATCTATCTGTTCTGGGTATTCTGAAATATCCCCCTAAATGTTTACTACTGCATCTCTATTGACCTATTCTGTCATCTCAATTTAGCCAGTTTTGTTTTCATGCCTTCACAATCAATCCTATTTAAATTTTTAAAATGTAGTTTTGGAACCGTCCCCCTCTCCCTCAAACTGAATGTAGGATTCAGTTATAGTATGCTCATTGTTACATGTATAGTCTTCTCTCTGGTTGGTTCAAGAACATACTATTCAAAGAAACGATTCTGAAAACATTCCAGGAACTCCTCATCTAGGCTACCTTTGCACATCAGACTTCTCTCGCTGAAATGTAAATTAAAATCTCCCATGAGTATCATCACGCCTTTGTGATGTGCATTCATTCTTCCCTCCTTCATCTTCTACTCAAATATTAGTGGTAGGGGACCTATGCACCACAGTACCTTTATAATTTTTCATTTCTACAGAACTATTTCCACATCTTGGTTTCCTGAACTTCGGCTAACCCTCTCTGCTGTGGTAATACCATCATTAACTAGCACTATCCATTCACATTTTCCCGTCATTCCTAAATGTGCTATATTCTTCAAGATTCAGACCCAAATCACGTCATTCCCCCAACCATGTCTCAGAAACGGTGACCAGTTCATGCTTATTCATCTTTCTTCATACTCACAGTTCATCTGGTTCCTTTTTTGAAAGCTAAATGTATTCAGACACAGAACCTTTAGTTTTATCCTTTAACCCTTTTTGTAAATTCTAGTCTTTTCTGTTTTCCAGCTCTTAGGTTCATTCTCTCTGTCTCTGCCTGTTAGAGTCTATTTATCATTTCCTGTGTTAATATTTTTTTTTTGCCCTCGACTCTACACTTCAACACATTTTCCCAAATTTGACTCCTTGCCTGCACACTGAGAGAAGCATGGTCACTGGGTACGAGACTTCAGTTTTGTGAGACAAAGGCTGAGTGAGTATACTGTTGGAAATTTGGTTTAAAGTGAGAATTCAATTAGTATATCCTTTTCAAATTCAATTTTAGTGATAAAGTCAGATTCACAAAATAGTCCTTAAGTAATTTAAATTGTCTAATTAAAGAAAGTTGCTAAAATGTAACAAACAGCTGCAGGTGCTGGAGATCTGAAACAAACAAAAACAGAAATTGCAGGAGAGACTCCAGTCTGGCAATATCTGCGGAGGGAAAACAGTCAACATTTCAAGTTCAGTGTTCTTTCTTCAGAAGTTCTTAAGGAGGATCAAAGAAAGTAGCTGCCTGATTGTGGTGGTTAGAATTCAACACCCGAATTCCTTTGTTTATGTGAGGTGTTGATCAATATCACTAAGGTGTGTATCTGAACAGATCCATTTAAGAAAGCCGACTCTCTCACCACACATTCAGTGTGCAGGAGATTTTATTGAAGTGAGATGAAGGCCTAGTGAGTATACTGCTGGAAATTTAGTGCAAAATAGTAATTTAATGCAAAGGGGGACAGAGGAGCTTTAACAACGTTTTACTGCAAGAAGTAAACGTTCCAGAGCAAGCAGTGAAGGGGTAAAGGACAAAAAGCGTAGATCAAGAGTCCAACCTGTAGTTGGACCAACAACGGAGGGATGCCACAAACCACACCATGACCTGAGTGCGGGTGAAGTTCATGATTGGTGCATAAGATTGGTGAATGTTTCTAGCTTTTAAGGTAAAAGTGAAATATTTAGTCTGTTTTTAGATATCCAGTGTTCTTTTTTCCCCTTTGGAAATTAGCTACTTAAGGATAAGATTGACACTTGTGCACTTTAGTTTATCAAAGCAAAACATCATTAATTTGCGAACAGCAGAGAATCTGGAGTAATTAATTTATAAATTCAGTCAAATGTGGGAGTGATGGCAGGGCTCGTGTTGTGTTGCTGCTGCAATGTGAGGAAGTTGTTGGATGCTAGTAACCAAAGCGTGGCAGAACATGACATTCAGTTTGAGGGAGGGACTTGTGTCAGTAACAAATGTGCTAAGCTTAAATATGCAAATGACAAACAAATAAGGACAGAGCCAACACCTCTCTCACCTTCCTGGACCTCTCTGTCTCCATCTCGGGTAACCACCTAGAAACCGATGTCCATTTCAAGCCCACCGACTCCCACAGCTACCTAGAATACACCTCCTCCCACCCACCTTCCTGCAAAAATGCCATCCCCTATTCCCCATTCCTTCGCCTCTGCCCCCAGGATGAGGCATTCCACTCCCGTACATTTCAGATGTCCTCGTTCTTCAAGGACCGCAACTTCCCCCCGACAGTGGTTGAGAACGCCCTCGACCGTGTCTCCCGCATTTCCCATAACTCATCCCTCACACCCCGTCCCCGCAATAACAACCAAAAAAGAATCCCCCTCGTCCTCACGTACCACCCCTCCAACCTCCGGATCCAATGCATCATCCTCCGACACTTCCGTCATGTGCAATCCGACCCCACCACCAAAGACATCTTTCACTCCCCACTCTTGTCTGCTTTCCGGAGGGACCACTCTCTCCGTGACTCCCTTGTCCGCTCCACACCCCCCTCCAGCCCCACCATACCCAGCACTTTTCCCTGCAACCGCAGGAAGTGCTACACCTGCCCCCACACCTCCTCCCTCACCCCCATCCCAGGCCCCAAGAAGACTTTCCACATCAAGCAGATGTTCACCTGCACATCTGCTAATGTGGTATACTGCATCCGCTGTACCTGTTGTGGCCTCCTCTACATCGGGGATACCAAGTGGAGGCTTGGGGACCGTTTTGCAGAACAACTGCACCTCCCAGTCGCGAACCATTTCAACTCCCCCTCCCATTCCTCAGACGACATGTCCTTCCTGAGCCTCCTGCAGTGCCACAACGATGCCACCCAAAGGCTGCAGGAACAGCAACTCATATTCAGCTTGGGAACCCTGCAGCCCAATGGTATCAATGTGGATTTCACAAGCTTCAAAATCTCCCCTCTCCCTATCGCATCGCAAAACCAGCCCAGCTCGTCCCCGCCTCCCTAACCTGTTCTTCCTCTCACCTATCCCCTCCGCCCACCTCAAGCCACACCCCCATCTCCTACCTACTAAACTCATCCCGCCCCCTTGACCTGTCCATCCCCCCTGGATTGACCTATCTCCTCCCTACCTCCCCACCTACACTCACCTTTACTGGCTCCATCCCCGCCTCTTTGACTTGTCCGTCTCCTCTCCACCTATCCTCTCCTCTATCCATCTTCTATCCGCCTCCCCCTCTCTCCCTATTTATTTCAGAACCCTCTTCCCCTCCCCCAATTCTGATGAAGGGTTTAGGCCCGAAACGTCAAGATTTCCTGCTCCTATGATGCTGCTTGGCCTGCTGCGTTCATCCAGCTCTACACCTTGTTATGTCAGATTCTCCAGCATCTGCAGTTCCTATTATGTAAAGGACAGAGCCAGTTGGAGTGAACTGGGAGAGGAGTTTTAGCAGCAAATACATTTAGGAATAAATGGCAGATGATTAAGAAAATAGTTCATGATGCAACATAATTTTAAGCTGATGGTCCCTTGTCCTTGTTTCTGCAGGCAGAGGGCTTTGTCCTAAGCCACATTTATGCAGACTGTAACAATCTTTTAAAGACAAAGTTATAGCAAGCAAATAGCACAGAAGGACACCAACTGATCCACAGTATCTGTGTCAGCTCTCTATATGTGAAACTTGGCTCGTTCCAACCTTCTGCCTTTTCCCCACTGCCTGCAAGTTCTTTTTAATTAGTCAATTTCCATTTGAAAGTTATGATTAAATCTGCCTCCACCATGGTTTTGGATAGTGCATTCCATGTACTATGTGACAACAAAAAAGTATTTTCTTTATATCTTCTTTATTTTCATTTCACCATTCATCTTGAAACAGCATCCTCTAGTTCTCAACTCTATGTAGTATCCAGACTCTCCAAGGCCAATATATCCTTCTGGCGTTGCAATACCCTAAACATTGTTGTAGTTGAGATCTGACCAAATTCCTAAACGACTGAAGCATGCTTTTTAAAACTGGTTCTTCCTTGAAGAATAATTTAACAGGTAACACATGATATCAACTTTTATCAATGAGTTCAAAAGACAACTGGATCCCTTTCTGGAGAGTGAGGAAGATAGATTGGTGTGCTGTGTCTGAAATGGGGTTACTGACACAACACAACACATGAGAAACTCAAAACAATATACAAATGCATTTACACAATAATACTTTCTCAAGAACATTGTTTTGTTTGGTATCGCAATATTTTTGTAGGAAAAATGACCAATTTTTACATGTCAAGCCTTTAGTCATCAAGCTTTATCAATTATTTTTGTTTGCTTTAACAATGATTAATTGATATTTCAGTTTAAAAATAAAAAAAAGTATGTTCCAGAACCATCTGTATAAAGTGCTTGGAATGAAACGGCCAAAATAGAGCTTTCAACATGACTATTAGAAAACTCTAGCGCCGACGAAAATGTAGAGATTCACTTTATAAGTCGGGGTACAATACTTATGTAAACACTTTTTTTTTAAGCCGGTTACACCTGTAATCAGTAAATAAATATGTTACTTTATTAATTTTTTTTCAAAAATTATGAAGTCACACACAGTAATTATTAAATGCAATGTGCCCAGACTTTGGTTATATATTCTGAAAGCACCAGAATGTGGTAGATATTTCAAACACAATGTAAGTCAGGACAGTGTGTTAACACACATATATTTATCAGTTATTGATTTGCTAACTCAATTACTGGCCATGGCTAATCAATAACTGCACGATTGTCACATCGCTAATGTTAAATGATAACTTATGGTAATTGAATACAGCCCTAGAGTTTCACAAGTCATGTTGTAATACCAACTATATTCAAGTTTTACACTTAACCTCTAGTACTAATCCGCAACTAACAGAGGCACCACTTTGTCACCAGATAATGGAATTGTTGCATTGGATTGCATTGAATGGCATGAGTAGAGTGTCCAGTTTTTCTCTTCCTTCTCCTCGAGAAGTTTCCATTCTGAGCGAAGCAAAGCTGCTTTTCAGTCTGAAGTTCAGTTTGTCAACTCACACACAGCTTTCCTTCACACTGTTGTCATGTAAAAATGTATTCAGGAGTGCAACATCTAAGACAGTTTCATTTCTCTGAACTGACGTGTCCTTCGAGAGATCATCATCACTTTGGTCCTTGGCAAAATTTACAAAAACCTGCAAACAAATACATAATGAATGCTGGGGAACAGAGGCAACAACAGAGTTCCTTCAATGTAATAAAAATATCCAGAAAGGTACTTTACGGGACCACGCTAAAAGTATGATACCAAGACATGCAAGGAGACTTTACAGTAGATGACCAGTATCTTGGTCAAAGAGGTAGGTTTTAAGGAGGGCAAAGGTCTTAAGAAAGGATTTCTAGAGTTTAGGACCTAGACAGCAACAGTATAGTCACTAATGGTGACATGAATAAATTGGAGATGGTCAAGAGGAGCAGTGATATCTCGAAGAGTTTGAGGCTAGAGGAGGATACAGAGGTAGAGAGGCAGAGGGAAATGAAAACAAGGGTGAGAATTTTAAATATAATTTTAATCCCTGTCCACCAATATACGTCAGGGATTGCCTTAAGGTTTAATGAACCAGTCACTTACTTGGTCTAGTGTGGTTTGTGAAACAGAGTAGTCTTCAATTTGAAGCTTCTCCTTGTTGCTGGAGAGAATACTGAAGATCCTTGATAAGGAGGATTGATAGGATGGCAGCTGATACTGCAGCATGTTGCGGTGCTTCTCCTTGAGAATGCTGCCAGGAAAAGCCCGCTTAAAGAACTGCTCCACAGGGCTCAGGTCTGGGTTTGGACCAGCTATCCTCACGATTATCGTATACCCATCTCCAAATCTGCCGAAATAAAAATTAGCTGTTTTTAATGCATTGATTACAATGGAGTACATCAGTCCAATTTGCACAACTGCCTTTATGATTTACCATTTGAACACTGATTTTTTTAGTGAATGCTCCCTGTCTGAAGCCTATGCACAAATGGTGACTCTCATTAAAACAATATCATGAGATAGTGCCCTGGGTTACAGCCTAGCCCTAAGACCCTGGGATGCTACTGTGATCTGAGGTAAGGCCCATTGTTAGGGCATGGAAGAGAAAGATCTTCACTCTGCTTCCTATTTTACATTTTAATCTTCTAGTCTCAAAATCCTATTACCATCATGTTGCAGTATGATGGCACTTTTTTTCTGAATTTTGCAGCACCTCACCACATCCAGGAACACTCGCATTTTCTTGGATGGAAAATCTTCATTAGAAGTACAGGGATGCATGAGTACAGTGAAAAGTGTACAAAGGCCTTGCTGGGCTTCACCTCATATCCAAGTAGGTTCAACCCCCCACCGAAGCTGTCTGAGGACAGGAGGTAAGTAGAAAGGAAAACAAAAATGAAGGGAGGCAAAAAGAAGAAAAGTGGACGGAGCAGAGGAACTCCAGCTCAGGAGCCCTATTCTGCTGCCATCTTGCACACCTCATGTAATAATGCTTCTGATGCATCTTTTAGGGTAACTTGTTGACTCCATTTTTTTGGGACCATCTATTTCACCATATTGAATAAACCACGATAAAAGAAAAACATTTGATTGTATATAGAGGCAACGGCACTTCACACTGAAAAGTGGTTCTATTTTTTCTGTTATCATTTTAAGACATCTCCACATAAATGTTCCTTATTGGGAGACCTGGAAATGAAACCAGTGAATTTTTCAGGTCGGAACTGAGTCTAACTGAAAACATTTCATGAGCTGTTGTTGTTAAGGTGCTTGCTAAATTAAATTCCTTGATGTTCCAGCACTCCAGAAGGGGAGATTTAGGGTAGATCAAAGTATGCCCACACCACCCTCACCCTGATTGTTGATACAACAATGGCCAGAAACCTGGCTGCCCCAAGACGATGGTGTGTCTACATTGGATGAGATTTTGGATTTTGGACTTTGGCCTGTGTCTTGGAGGAAGTCCCACCTGGGAAAGCTAACCGCCAATCAATCTGATTGACTGTTGTCTCAGCAGTGCCATAATCAAACAGTGGCCATTGCTGGAACTACACAGAATCCACAATAAAACAATGGATGCCAGACTTAAGGCAAGTGCCGGGATTTTGGTCAGGCTGGTCTGGCAGAGCCCAGCATGGAAGTAGGGCAGAGGTAAAGTTGGGATTTGATCTTTGGTGAGTGGTGTTGTTCTTAATGAACAGAAGGAACCCCAACCCACCTCTTTACCCAAAATCAGCCGCAGAAGCAGAGCCCACCAGCCTTAACATGGTAGACAGATTGGGAGTGATTGGGCAAAGGGTTGGCAGGTCAACCATTTTATTTTACAAGACTCCCTGTTCCCCTACCTTCAAATACAATGGCAAGAGACCATAAAATTTACCGTCTTTAATTCTAATGTTTAGAAACATTAAGCTACGTTTATTTTGTAATACAATCAGTCTGATGAAAAGTCTTACACCTGAAAGTCTGTTTTCCTCTCCAAAGGTGCTGTCTAACCTGATGAGCATTTACAGTGTTTCCGGCTTACACATCACATTTCCCATACTCTGATAAGCCACCCTTCCCAACTGAGAAACAAGTGGCACTTTGGATAACCATCAGCTGGAGAAAAGGTTTCCTCTCTGAGACGTAGACAGCTTTATGGCTAGTAGGTATGGGTTGCTCCTGTGTATTCTTACCTGTTTTTGAGGTGCTGCACACTGCCCAGACATCGAAATTTGCCATTTACCATTATGGCCATTCGAGTGCACAGGGCTTCACATTCTTCCATGCTGTAAGGGAACAGACACTAAAGGTCACAAGTTTTTCTCATTCAAAGAAAATCTGAATCTTGATTTTGTACCAGGTTGTCGTCATAATTATAATCAAAGTTTTGTAAAGGAACTTCTGAAGTAAATTTATGAATGACATAGATTGGCGCCCAAGCTGATGCCTGCTGAAAGTTTCCATCTATCTGCTAGAGACCTAACTCGGTTGGACAGTATCTTTGGATATAAAGAAACAAGTTGTGTTTGTATAAAAAAAATTAACAGAGCAATACATCTTAAAGTATTTTACTGGAGTGCTATGAAGAGAAAATTGACACTGACCAACATAAGGAGATATTTGGGCAGACTATCAAAAACTTGGTTCAAGGTTGGCAGGGTTTTAAGAAGCATCTTAAAAGACAGAAGACAGGTAAGATGGCACAGTCCCCAATGATGGACAGATTAAAATCACAAACATTTATAGAAAATGTCAGTACGTTTGTGTAATGTCTTTTATGCATTGTATGCACACATAAAAATGGCAACACATATTACTGTATCATCATCTCAGTAATTGTTTTCCAAACCACCTCAGTGACATTATTTTTACCATGGGTAGGACGAGGAAGCAGGACCAGAGATTTCGTCAACCAGAATGGGATCGATCTTTCTTGTTGCTATCTGATCCACATGCTACTCATCTGGCCAACTGAGCTAACGAGACCCGCATTTCTTTATATACTTGTGTGAAAGCTAAATTTTGCAGGGCAATTTGTAAAAGGACAAGGGGGTTAATATTTACATAGCTGATGTTTCTGAGCAGCTTACTTTCAATTAAATCAAACCCACTTAGCATACCCAACATGGGTCTCAATGGAATCCACAAAGTAATGGGGCAACAGCAAACATTCTAGCTGTTTATTGAGGCACTTTGTTAGTAAGTAACCTCCCCACCCACTCCCAGGAGAAGAATCCAACACTGTTGAAGAATTAAACATTAGAAAGTAAAATGCTGATTTACAATCAATCAGAAGTGCTCTATAGTGCATGCACTGAATCAAAACCACTTCATTATCATAACTAAAATGCAGTGTTTCATTCTGAATATTTACAGTGTCTGACAGTGGTTCTATTTATAGTATTGTTTTATCAGTATTTTTACTAAAATTGATACTACAATAATGGGAAATAACTAGAAATTAAATTACTGGCACAACTTCACTGAGCCTGTGTACAGGCTGAGCATTCAAGAGAAAGATGGACAAGCATGAGGGAGAATGGAATTGGAAGATATGCTGATAGATTAAAAGAATTAACATGGGAGAAGGCCCCTGTAGAGTATAAACACCAGCGTAGACCAGTTGGACCAAATGGCCTTTTCTGGGCTTTAAACAGGAGATTATACAAATGGTACTAACCATTAGCCATTACCATGTCTGCCAATTATAACAAACTCTACTAAGCAGATTATTTTGGGAAGTTCAAGCATCTTATTTAAGCACAATTTCTTCACCATTCTGAATATTCCCTATTTCCCTGACATAAATTCTAGTCTCTGCTTTACAAAGCAATAAATTTGGTTCTTCCTGCATTAAAATATTTCTCCTGCTTGCACCAGTGTCAATGACAAACCTCGAGAAAGTATCTGAAAAAAATTACTGAAGTTCTACAAGTCTCAACGCTCCAGACTTCGAGTGGAGAGATTGGCATATGTAAAATGATTTTTTTATTGCATCACTGCCTTGGAAGATTTGTCTTTTTATGACTGGAAACTCATGTATTTCTTTGTAGCAGGACTGTGAATGCATATTCTTAATTGTTTCATTCTGGGTAATAATATTTATACATAACACTTCAAACAGAATCCAATCAGACAGTGCCACATTCAGTTATTGAAAAAAACAGTGAGTGTGAAACAAAATTTCAGGTCTCTACCACCTTCATGGTCTAGCATCCTCTCCAAATATGCAATTTTACTGTCCGCCCACTCTTCATTCCTCATTATCTCCTGGAACTTGGCCATGAGGATACAATGGACAGCCTTGGATTGATGCCAAAGTGCCCACTGCAAGAACAGGGGTTGCACACCAGTGTAACCAGGACATAAGACAAACATTTCTACCATAACGAGTTCACAGGCTAGACAGAACCTCTCGGGTTTTCCATGCACCTACCTATGTGACGTCAAGACCACTGATCTCCCTTCTTTTACAATACTAAGAATTGTGTTCCACAGAAATCTCCGAGCCTTTGGGTCCATCCCTGTTGTGGGTTCATCCTGAATATAGTTTTTGAAAACAAAAGGCGTACTATTTAAAATGGTGATCAAAGCATTTGTTATCTTAATTCTGAAGTGACTGAGGATATTCAGCAAAATAATAATTCATTGACGGCTACAAATACTTAAAATGCACGAGATGGTGATTTCAGAAAATCAAATACATGCGACATTTGGGGGAGAAAACTTGTTTAAAAATTAATTCACAGAATGTTGGTGCCATTGTCAAGAGCAGTACACTTTTATATCTAAGAACTATGTGGTTTATTAGACAATTTAACAGCTTAGTTAAAGTTATCCATATTGCTCCGTGTCTAAAGACACAGTCAGCCACAGGCAGTATAAGGATGGTAGACAATAAAAGCAGAAAGTGCTGGAAAACTCAGCAGGTCTGGCAGCATTTGTGGAATGAAAACAGAGTTAATGTTTTAGGCCTGATAATGACTTCTTCAGTCTGAAGGGGAATGCTAGGTGGGCCAGCATTTATTGTTCATCCCTAATTACCCATGAGAAGATGATGTTGAGATGTCTTCTTGAAACACTGCGGTCTACGTGATGTAGGTGGATCCACAATTCTGATGGAGAGGGAATTCCAGGATTTTGACCCACGACACTGAAGGAAGGTGATATATTTCCAACTTAGAATGGTGAGTGACTTGCAGGGGAACTTGGAGAGAGGGGTGTTCCCATGTATCTGCTGTCCTTGGCCTTCTAGATATTTGTAGCCGTGGGTTGGGGAAGTCTTATCTAAGGAGCCTTTGTGAATTTCAGCAGTGCATCTTGTAGATGGTACACACTACTGCTACTGAACATCTGTGTTGGAGTGACGGGATGCGGGTAGCGTGCCAATCAGATGGACTGCCTCTTTTCTGGATGGCGTCAAGCATCCTAATTGTTATTGGAGCTGCACACATCCAGGCAAAGCGTGGATTATCCAATAACACTCCTGACTTCTGGTTTGTAGAAGATGGGGAGTGGCAGTGGGCTTTGGGGAGTCAGTAGGTGAGTTACCTATTGCAGAATTTCTAGTCTCTGACCTGCTCTAGTAGTTACTGTATTTAATTGGTTAGTCCAGTTCAGTTTCTGGTCAATGGTATCTTCCCCAGGATGTTAGTTGGGGATTCAGTGATGTTAATGCCGTTGAGTGTCAATGGATGATGGTTAGATTCTCTCTTTTTGGAGACATCCAATGCCTGGCACTTTTGAATATTACCTGCTATGTGTCAACTGAAGGCCAAATATTATCTAGGTCATTCTACATTTGTGCACAGATTGCTTCAGTATCAGAGGAGTTGCGAATGGTGCTGAACATTGTGCAATCTTTGGCGAACATCCCCACTTCTGATCTTATAACGGAGTCAAGGTCATTGACGAAAGAGGTTGGATCAAGGACACCAGCCTGAGGAACACCTGCAGAGATATCCTGGAGCTGAGATGACCGACCTCCAACAACCACAACCACCTTCCTATGTGCCAGATATGATTCCCGCCAGGAAAGATATTTCCCATTGACTTCAGTTTAGCTGCGGCTCCTTGATGCCACACTCAGTCAAATGCTACCTTGATGTCAAGGACTGTCACACTCACCCCACCTCTGGAGTTCAGCTGTTTTGACCACGTTTGAACCAAAGCTGTAAAGAGGTCAGGAGCTGGTGGAACCCAAACTGTGAGTCACTGAGGAGTCCTTCCATCATTTTCCTCATCTTCAAGAGGAGACTGATAAGATGGTAACTGGCTGGGTTGGACCTGTCAATCTTTGAGTGCAGGATGTACTGGTAAATTTTCCAGATTGTTGCGCAGATATCAGCTGTACTGGAAAAATTTGATTTGGGTGTGGCAAATTTTGGCACAAGCCTTCAGTACAATGCTGGAATGCTGTCTAGGTCTACAGCCCTTGCTGTACGTAGTCTGTCCAGCCATTTCTTGATATCACATGGAGTGAATTGAAAAGGCTGAAAACAGGAAGCTGTGATGTTGGGGACCTCTAAAGGGCTAACATGGATCATCCACTCAGCACATCTGGCTGAAGATTGTTGCAAATACATCAGCCTTATTATATTTTGTACTGATCTGTTGGGCTTCCCCTTCATTGATGATGGGGCTATATGCAGAGCTTCCACCTCCCGTGAGTTGTTTAATGTCCACCACTGTTCATATCTGGATGCGGCAGGACTGAAGAGCTGAGACAAAATCCCTTGGTTGTGCAATCATCAGTTCTATTACTTGCTGCTATGCTGAATGGCATGCAAGTAGTTCTGTGTTGTAGCCTTGCCAGGTTAACACCTCGTATTTAGGTATACCTGCTGCTGCCCCTGGAATGTTTTCCTGCACCCTTCATTGAACCAGGATTGATCCTCTAGCTTGATGGTGATGGTAATGATACAGTGGAGCATATGCTGGGCCATGAGGTGACTGATTGTGTTTGAAGACAATTCTGCAGTGCTGATGGACCACAGAGCCTTATGGATTCCCAGTCTTGAGCTGATGGATCTGTTTGAATTCTATCCCATTTGGCACAGTGGCAAGGCCATACAACACAATGCAACGTATTCTCAAATGTAAAGGTAGGATTTTCATCTCCGCAAGAACTGTATGTTGGCCACTCTTACCAATACGGTCATGGACAGATTCATCTGTGGCAGGTAGTCTGAACAAATTAAAGCAAAGTGTGTTTTTCACTCTTATTAGTTCCTCATCACCTGCCACAGACCCAGTTTAGAGCTATGTCCTTTAGGACTTGACAAGTACTGGTTGTTCTAAGCCACTCTTTGCTGTGGATATTCAAATTCCCACCAAGATATTTTCTGTCCCTTGCCCCCCTCAGTGCTTCCTTCATGAGTTGATCAACATGGAGGAGTACTGATTCATCAGCTCAACTGTGGGATTGAGAGCAGGTATGTGGCATTTAGCAGGAGATTTGCGTGCCCATACTTGATCTGGTGCCATGAGACTTCATGGTATCCACAGTCAAATTGAGGACTCCTAGGGCAGCTCCCGACTGTATACCACTGTGTCGTCACCTCTGCCGGGTCTGTCCTGTCAGTGGGACAGGATATACTCAGAGATGGTAATGATGTTATCTGAGACATTAACAGATATGACGATGTCAGGCTGTTGCCCTACTAGGCTGTGAAACAATTTTGGCAATTTCTCCCAATTTTGGCATCAGCTCCCAAACGTTAATAAGGAGGACATTGCAGGACTGAGTTTGTCCTGATCATTTCCAGTGATCTATCCCGTTTCTTTCCTTTTCCTTTTAGCATTTATAGATACACAAGATGCTAGTGGGCAGTTAAAAGTCAACCTGAGTCACAAGTAGGCTAAATCAGGTGATGATGGCAGAATTCCTTTCCGAATGGATGTGCTGCTTATGTTTCAGTAATGGCAGAGTAATAAAAGAATTGGTGCACAAATTCACCTGCCTACAAAAACCAGAAAACACTAGCACACGTCACATTAAATATCAACCTCACTTACACAATAAGGTACAAGGATAAAATGTGGAATGAGGAAACCATTTGGTCTATCATGCCACTTTGATGGAATGACTTATTTGATTGCACAAGAGGCCCAGTGACACTATCACACTTTCTTTTATTAACAATGAAGTATAGTGTGTTTTCTTTCTCTTGCTGTACTCCTCTTTCACTCATTAAATCCAAATTCAATGCAAGAATTTGCCAGCCATTCAGTGTATATGCACAGCATGTCAAACACTCACCAGAAATAGCACAGGAGGACCCCCAAGCAGAGCCAAAGCGGTGGAGAGTTTGCGTTTGTTCCCACCACTGTAGTTTCCAGCCCTTTTATCTGCATATCGAATAATTCCCAGCTTTCGGATTCCCCATTCAGCAACCTGATGGAAAGGAATACTGTCAATGCACACAAAGAGAAGTGATACCACAAAAAAAAAGTGTGAACAGTCCTAGAGAGCAATTTTGCTTAAATTACTAATTACCTCTGTTTGCAATCTCAATGTTTTTTACATCCTCTTCTGAGTTTTCATCCATACAACACTCTCAAAGTCTGCTGTTTCTGCCTTGCTGACATTGCCAGATTCGACCTCAATTTCAGTCGGTTTGCTGCTGAAATCCCAGCCTTAATTTATTACCCTAGCCTTAACTTTTCCAAGGTTTTCTGGCTGGCTTCTCAACCTCCAAACTCGGTAACCATCAGTGAATCTGGTTCTCTGCCATCCTCTCCTATATCCCGCTCATCTATCAGCCCTGTCCTTGTTGGCCAACACTGGCTCCCACAGACCTTAAGGCCTCAAACTTAAAATCTTTTCTTCATTCCTTCTCTCTGTGATATCCATCAGCCCCACAACCCTGCCCGCTTCCATTCACTCTTCATCTGACTGTGACCTCTGGTCAGTCCTTTGTCTCACCTCTAGATTCATCACATTCAGCTTTTAAGACCACATATTCTGGAATTACTTCTTGTTGTATTTCTGCACTAAAGACAGCTTTCTTTTAAAAATATATTCATCCTCCCAACATCTCCTATTCTGAATTGGTATCAACCAATTGACTACACATCTGCAAGCATCTTGGATTATTTTTCAACATTAGAGGCACTATATACATGCTCTCTGTTACCTTATGCAGTCTGTACACCTTGTTGGATGGTGAAATGAAGAATACTCAAAAGGCCACAATTGGACGAGCGTGGAGTTCTGAGGGTTCTGGCTCGGGTGGACATGTAGGGATTTGCAAAACAGAATGTGGCCATGTCTCAACAAAGTAAGCAGCACAGGTCATGTAGACAGTCCTTTCAGTTTGAAGCATTGGTCTGGACGCAGTTAGTTGATCACGAATAGGCTGAGTGGCTCCACTGCTAGTCTGTATCTCCAATTTAAATTAGGTTTTGATGTTTCTTTCCATTTGCTATTCGGCTCAGAAATGTGGATGTGTGGAGTTCGTAGTTACTGGTTAGAACATGATGTCACGACTCTATGGAGTGGTTGAGGCAACCAGCCAGGATTACTTTAAGGGAAATCTAACTGGGTTCATGAGGAGAAAAGAAATAGAAGATGTGCTGATCAGATGAGATAAGGAGGAGGCTTGTGCGGAACATAAACACAAGCCTGGACCATGACTTGTTTCCATGGTGTAGAAACATTTCATAATGGGGTTGCCTCAGCTGGCCTTTTTGAAAGTTTGAACACCCAACAGATATTTATTGCAACAAAGAAGAATGCAAACGTACGTAGTGATCATATTCTTTGGCGTGGAAAGGAAAAGGTGAAGAAGAATAAAAGGAAAACAGTTTTCCCTTGCCCTTACGCAATATACATTCAATATGTTGCTTTAAGATCAGATAGAATGAGTTACTGAAAGGGTGCGACTCAGACGGTTTGTGTGTTTTATGCTATCTGTTTTACCTTGCAGATCTCTTTCTCAGGAATTCCACGCAGGAGTCCATACAGCTCCAGATGTTCCCGGCCAGTGAGAAGCTCGTTAATGGCATCAAACTGAGGACAGTAACCCATGTTCTGGTGGACCTCTTGTATGTTGGATAAAATGCTGCGGAAGGAAGACCAAACCAACATTTTATTTTAGTGAAACCTCTTTGAACTTTCAGCTGCAAATCTAGATTCACTCTGGATCACTCTTAAATTGGAAAATCTAAGAGAAAACAGAACAATTCAATGGATACAGTTTGCCAGGACAAGAGAAGTAGTTTCTAATATATGAAAGTCAATGTTACAAATATCCAGTCTGGCTTGTAGGCAGATATTGTGAGGATAATCCCATTCAGCAACCTCAGCACTGTTTAAAACCATGGGGATCTATTAAGGAGTCCGAGGTATCACCGACACTGGTGTTCTCCTCTCAGATGCGTTTGCATCTTGGCTGATCTTGCTTCAAGGTACTACAGACATACGCAGGATTTGAGATGTGCTCGGTAGTTTAATTACAATCCATCCATATCTCTTGTCCAACGGTAAATAAATGCCTCCATTATAATTGGAAATGCATTGTTAAAAACTGACACTTGAGGCAGTTATTTCCTTAGTTCTATACCGAGTATCAGCTATTTAAATTCGTCTCAAATGAACAACCGAAAAATTGAAGTGACAACTTTCCTCCTTAGCAACTGCTGCATCAGTGACCTCTTCCTATACTTTTCTGTTCATGTTCAGTTCTGAATTAGCTGTCACGTTCCAGAAATGGTGAAAAAGCAGGGTTTAGTGAGAGGGAGGAACTGAAGGAAATCAGTATTAGTAGGGAAATGGTGTTGGGACAAATGATGGGATTGAAAGCCAATAAATCCCCAGGGCCTGACAATCCCAAAGTACTTAAGGAAGGGGCCTCAAGAGATAGTGGATGCATTGGTGGTCATCTTCCAAGATTCTATAGACTCTAGAACAGTTCTTAAAGATTAGAGGGTAGCTAATGTAAGTCCTCTATTTAAAAGGGAGGCAGTGAGAAAAACTTAAGGAATTATAGGCCTGTCAGCCTGAAATCAGTAGTAAGGAAAATGTTAGCGTCCATTATAAACATTTGATAACAGCGCTTGGAAAACAGTGGTAGGATTGGACAGAGTCAACACAGATTTACAAAAGGGAAATCATGCTTTAAAAATCTACTGGAATTCTTCAAGGATCCAGTTTGTTTAGTTCATCGTGGGAACCAGTGGATGTGGTTTATTTGGAGCTTCAGAAGGCTTTTGACAATGTCCCCTATAAGAGATTATTGTGCAGAATTAATACTCATGAGACAACCAGTTTTCTACTCATCTCTTTACACAATTTACATATTGTGTACAGAGATGAAGAGAAAACTGGAACAAAAACAAAGATGCTGGAAAAGCTCAGCGGGTCTGGCAGCATCTGTGAAGGAGAAAACAGAGTTAACATTTTGGGTCCGGTGATCCTTCCTCAGAACTGAAGAGAAAACTGGTTGGCAGACAGGGAAAAGAAAGAATAAATGAGCCTTTTTCTGAATGACAGGCAGAGACTAGTGGGAGTATCACAGGGATTAGTGCTGGACCCCAGCTCTTCATGGTTCATATTAATGATTTAGATGAGGGAGCTAAATGTAATATTGCCAAATTTGCAGATGACAAATTGGGTGAGGGCAAGCTGTGAGGAGGAAGCAAAAATGCTTCAGTGTGATTTGGCAATGCATAGCAGATGCAGTATAACGTGGATAAAATGAGGTTGTCTACTTTGGCAGCAAAAGCAGCAGGGTGGTTTATTATGTGAATGGCTATAAATTGACAGAAGAGAATGTGCAATGACACTTTGGTGTCCTCATGCAATAGTCACTGAAGATGCAGCAGGCGGCTAAGAAGGCAAATACAATGTTGTCCTTCATAGAAAAAGGAGTTGAGTACAAGATCAAGGATGTCTTGCTGCAATTATACAGGGCCTTGGTGAGACCGCACTGGAATACTGTGCGCAATGTTGGTCTTCTTAGCAAAACATCCTTCTTCAGTTGTTGATGGAGCACAGCAAAGGTTTACCAGACTGATTCCTGGAATAGCAGGACTGACGAATGAGGAGAGGTTGAATCAGTCAGGATTATATTCACTGGAGTTCAGAAGAATGAGAGGCAATCTCATAGAACCCTATAAAATTCTAAGAGAACTAGATAGGGTAGATGCAGGAAGAATGTTCCCAATGACAGGAGAGCACAGGCTGACAAAACGAATTAAACCATTTAGGACTGAGATGAGGAGAAAATTCTTCACCTAGAGCGTGGTGAGCCTGTGGAATTTACGACCACAGAAAGTAGGCGAAGCCAAAACATTGCACAATTTTAAGAATGAGTTGCATAATGCACATGGGGCTAAACGGATCAAAAGGATGTGAGGGAAAAGTGGGAGCAGGCTACTGAGTTGGATATCAGCCAGGATCATTATGAATGATGGTGCAAGCTTGAACTAGCTGAATGACCTACTCCTGCTCCTATTTTCTATGTTTCTATACCAATGAAAACAAGACTGAAAATATTTGAGTGCACATGGATATGATGAACCATTCACTCTCTTACCTGTAGCCATTAAGGAAAGCTTCCCCTCCTGTCACATAACTATCTCCAGTCAACATTTTGAAGGTGGTTGTTTTCCCAGCACCATTCACCCCGAGTAGCCCAAAACACTGGAAGAGGAGAAGCATCAGAAACTTATACTTACTTCACTTACAAAAAAACTGAAGATCGGACAAAAAAGGGCACCCATTAAATAACTCAATCGCAATTCCTGGCTCCTAACATATCCATCAGTCTTTTAACACAATGTTCCAAAATGTGCAGGTGATTGCTTAATGAACTTCCTGCCTCTCCCAAGGAGAAAAATAAAGATCTATGCTTTATAACACTATCCCTCAAACCAAAGGCACCAAAGTGAATGATCTGGCCATTATCATAATGGCATTGGTGAGGTCTTATTTTGTACAATTTGGCCACTATGTTTCTACATTACAACAGTGACTATTTTTCAAAGATACATCACTGGCAGCAAAGTGCTTTGGGACATCAAGAGGTCAGGATAAGTCAAATAACTTCAAATCTTTTTTAAAAAAAAGTCTCTTTATAGAGTTTGGAGTTACCATTTTCTCTGTGGAAGTACTCCTGGAGTACATCACGACAATTCCCAAACGATGATGGGGACCTTTTCTCACAGAATGTCTGTCAGTAAGATAAAACCCAATCCAGGCAGCACTGATAATTGTCTTCTGTTACAAATTGTGTCAGAATAAAAATATTACCACTCAAAGGCCACTTCTGTTTATTGTGTTAGTTTTTGATATAAAGTTGGCATGTTGATGTTCTTGAATCTTTACGACACAGTGAATCTTTATTGGAAAGTATCCTACATTGAAGATTTTCATTAATTTTATGGGGATTACTTTGCTCCTTACTCTTGCACCAGGGACTGTATATAATAATGTTTTAATTGACTCCAGTAATGGGCTCCATTAGGTTATTAGGATCAGAACCATGCTACCTGACAGGTGGATGTGTCAGATTCTGAAGGAACTTTCAAAATGACATTACAACCTGAACTTAAAGGTGACTAATTTAAAGGGCCATGGGCAAAAGATAAGGTGTAGGATCGACAGTTCAAATGACTTTCCTCTGTGTTGTCCCATTCTATGATTCCGTAAGGTGCATCCCTCAATCCTCCTTACCTCTCCTGGTGGGATCCCAACACAAAGTCTGTCCACAGCAGGTTTCCGTTTCATCCTGTAAATCTTTAACAGAAGCATGTATATTAATGTGGTACAACACATCAGACGAAAACATCAAGACAGAGTCAGCCCAGCATTACTTCACTCATCAAAAGTACTTTTCAGAACTCACTTTTGTCAGACTTTTCAGTTCCAGAATGTCATTTTGACATCCACCGCTCAAGACCCTCTGCCTTTCCTTGGCCACATCCTCGTCTTCATCAGTTAGTACTGGAAGTTTTACAGATGTGTGTCTGGATACAGGACATAAAAATACAATAAATTTCTCACACATGCATTAATACCATGCTGAACAAAGCATGTCAGTCATTTTTTAACCGAATGGGAATATTAAAAAGAGGTATAGTGTAATAGGGCACTACATGAATTCAATTATTAATGTGCTGCAGTGTTTAGGTAACTCAGATTCAAAAAGTTAATTGACAATAAAAGTAACCATTCTGACTTTAGTGTAACAGTTTATTAAGCAGCACTGAAAGGAGGGGATAAAGTGCTGTGTTGTTGCAACATATGAAGAATGACACTGAATTTTACAGCACAGAAACAAGTCATTTGACCCAATGTTGATATTTACGCTCAACACAAGCCTCCTCCCACCCTTCTTTGATGAACCTTATTAGATTCTAGTATCATGTACCTTGGTTTTATAAAGAATCTGTACTGAATCAGGACAGTGATGAAGAAGAAAACCACTCCTTCCACAGCCATAGCAAACAGGTTCCTTCCTACCAGATCCCAGGAAAGCGGAGAGACAAAACGATTCTCGCCTACAGAAAGAGAGACTTCATGAAGTGCACTCCAAAACCACAACAATGAATAGTTTCTCTCTCTACAACTTAGTTTTACTTAGGCCACACCCAGTCTTAATCAGTCAAACACAATGAACAGACATATAATCGGTCACAGAACAATTAAACACTACAGTAGGAAGCAAATCACACTAAGAAAAAAGGCTCTCCTGGTTCATTCAGCCATCCAACACAAATCGGAGAAAAGTAAGGAAAGAATGCAGGGCAACACCACCCTACTACAACCACTTCATTTTAATGGGAATGCTCGGATTGTTAGAGGTGTATTTTCTCATTCTACAAATATAGGGAATCTTGGATGTGATATGAATTGGGAAGCTTCAGCATGATGCAAAGAAGGGTGAAAACCCAACGTAATGGGACTTTGCCCTTTTTCTCTTCATGATACCAACAGAATGCCAGTTTACCAAGTGCAGGGAAAAGGGAAATCTCTTCATTCTCCTAGTGCATCTCATCAGTTCAACAACAAGTTAGTCTGAATTGCAGTCACTAAAGATTAAAAAAAATGCTTCCTGCTGAGATTTGGGTGAAAGCTTGTCAGGGTCATTTGCTGGTATGACCAAGGTGCAGATGTTTTGCTCTCTGCTTTGTTTTAGGCTGCACACACACAAATCCTACCCAGAATGAAACATCTGGGCTTGACAGATCTTAAACTCACAACCTGCGATCCAAGAATTAAAACAACACTAAATATCTAGTCTGCAACATTCCCTATTGCAATAAGGTTAATTGGATACCAATTACTCTTGTTCACATCACTTCAGACGTACATTACATTCTGTAACTTAAATAATCTCGTCTTCGATATCAAGCCAAAACTGAAAATGGGTGCATTAGTGCAAAGACAGCAATACAAAGATTTTCTCAAAACGGATTGCACTCGGAATTCAGAAGTTAAAAGACAAACCAATAATTATTACGTACCAAATCGCTCTAAGGCATCTGCCATGGCCTGATTTTTCACCATGTCAATCAACCCACGGCCCAAACAGAAGTGGGGAAAGATGAGGAATACAGATTTCAGGACTTCGTTAATGCTGTTCAGTTTCTGCAACAAGAAAGAACCTGCTTACACCTTTTGAGAACTGCAGAACAAAAGTTTAATTTCAGTAGGTTGTAAGTAATTATCATTGCCAATAATAGCAACATAGGAACGGAAAGAGGTCAGTCTGCCCTTTAAGAATGGTTCATCTTTAAATAAAGTCATGGCTGATCTGTGCTCTAACTGTGTACCTGATTCCAACATCCCCCAACCCATCCCTTAGTAATTTTAGCTAACAAAAGTCCATCTATCTCAAAAGTAAAATTATCTAGCATTCACTTTCATTTGAGCAAGTTAGTTCCAAAATTCACAGAATCGGAGAATAACTACAGAGTGGAAGCAGGCCATTTGGCCCGTCGAATCCACACCAATCCTCTGCCCTACACACCTACCCTATACTTGTAACACTATATTTTCCATGGCTAATCCACCAAGCCTGCACATCCCTGGGCACTATGGGCAACTTCAGCATGGCCAAACCACCTAATCTGCACATCTCTGGACAGTGGGAGGAAACCAGAGCACCCGGAGGAAACCAAGACAAATGCAGGGAGGTTGGAGAATATGCGAATTCCACACAGACAGACAAATGCAGAGGGGCGGAGAATGTGCAAATTCCACACAGACAGTCATCCAAAGGCAGAATCGAACCCCAGGTCCCTGGGGTTGTGAGGCAGCAGTGTTGACCACTGACTCTCACAACTTGTACTCTTTGTATGTATCAGAGATAAAAGGTACTGCAGATGCTGGAGAATCCGAGATAACAAGCATGGGGCTGGATGAACACAGCAGGTCAAGCAGCATCATAGGAGCAGGAAAACTTGACGTTTCGGGCCTAAACCCTTCGTAGATGTGTTTCCTAATTTCAGTCCAGAAAACCTCTGATTCTAATTTTTTTTTTAAACTACGTTCCCTAATTGTGGATGTCCCACTTCACAGAAACTGACTCTCTCTGTCTCCCTGTCAGATCCTTTTATTATATTAAACCCTCGATTAAGTTACTCTTTAATATTTGAAATCCCAGAAAATACAATACCAGATTGTTTAATCTCTCAGAGTATGACCTCTGGACTGTAGATATCATTCTAATAAATCTACACTGTACTCCCTTCAAAGCCAATGTCTTAGAAATTCCGGCTGAAGGAAATGCTAGGCACTTTTTCTACAGACAGACAAAACCATCACACACTTGTCAGATCTCCTTAAACCCAAAGAAATGTTTAATCAATCAGATTTAAAGCAATGATCTTGAATTGGTAGGGAATTGCAGGAATTGCAGAAAGAGTGACGTGTAATTGTCAAATTGAACAGAAACCGAATCAAACAGCACTCGCTTGTATCCAATGTGTGTATGACCATGGGCCAGTTTGTTGAATGAAAAATACCAGGCTCAAATACAACCTTTAGACTACCTCCTGTGTGGTTCTATCCATAAGTGGCTGCTCTTGGAGGTGAGAAGTTAGAAACTTCCACAGCGTAATGGTTATCACTCTGGACTTTGAATCCAGTGATCCTGAAATCACATCTCAGTCGGGCCAAAGTTTGTTTTGTTGCATTTGTTGTTAAATTTCAGACAGCTGAGTGGAAGACACCTGCAGGTGAATTGGAACTGCAGCACTTTTTGGCAGAGCAAACTCAATGGACTGAGTGGTCTACTCCTGTTTCTACATCCTATGGTATTATGAAATGAGCTTGATCATCTTTGACCCTGACTATTTCCTCCTGCAGTCCTCGTAACCACTGCCACAAATCACAATCAACTAATTTCAATATTGCTCCCTCAATAATCTGTTAAACCAACTGCGAGCTCCACAGATTGTGAACCGAAAATTATTTTATGAATTTCTATTCTACTTTTTAAACTAAATAAGATTCTCTCAGAGGGTAGGGAATCCGTGGAATTCTTTCTACACAGGGCTGCACAGACTGGATTGTTAAACATGTTCAAGGCTGCGATAGATATTTTTAATCAGTAAGAGAATCAAGGGTATGGGAACAAGGCAGGAAAGTAGAGTCATAAAACCATAGAGTACAGCACAGAAACTGACCCTTTGGTCCAAACAGCCCATGCCAACCATAATCCCAAACTAAACTAGTCCCACTGCCTGTGCTTGGCCCATATTCCTCCAATCATTTGTTATTCATATACATACTCAAACGCCTTTTAACCATACCTGCATCCACCACTGCCTCAGGATACACATGAGCCATTCTGTGTAAAAAAAGTTGCCCCTTATGTCTTTTTAAAATCTTTCTCCGCTCACCTTAAAAGTATGCCCTCTAGTCTTAAAATCCCCTCCCTAGAGAATTAATGATCATCAGATTAGTTTGATCACAATGAATGGTGCAGCAGGCTCAATGGACTGATTGGCCTACTTGTACATTTACGTCTTATGGTGTTAACCATGTGTACGTTACAGATCCCAGTAACGTTACATTATCATACCTATAAAGTGCCAATGTGTTATATTGCCCTCAATATAATTTGCTCAGGTGATGAATAATGAAATACTTGTCAGTGCCATTTCTAATTTGGGATAGAATTTACATTACACCCACAAATCCTCATCTGGCAACTTACCTCAATGGGCTTAGCCAAATCTGATATCAGTTTCTGCAATCATTAAATTGCACGATTGCCGAAAGATACATTTTCTCTGATCATCTCATGCAATTCTCCTCTTAAGAGTAAGCATTCAGTCAGCAACTTGGCCAGATCCCATTTTGTAATTGAATCACAACTCAATTTTATGAACTTACATTGTTGCTAAACAGCTCCAATACGAAGGTTGCCACGCTGCCATTAATACCAATGAACAAATTTACACTGGTTAGTATCACATAGGCAGTGCTCGGGATCCTGAACACAAATGACGCTGGGTACATCAAAGGTGTGATGGACCATCTGGAAGGAGAAAGAGACTCTAGTTACAAGCACAGTGGTTACATGATCAAGAGAGTGAACCATATCATCTTGGCTCTGCTTGTTTCTCAGGTAGTGGGTTCAATCCTCTATCCAAAGATTCAAACACAAAACCTAGGATAGGTTGAGAGAAGTGCACTATTGCTGTCATCCTTTGGATGCAAAAGATCTCAAAACATAATTGGAAAAAGAACAGAGAGTTCTTTGGTTTCCAGGCCAACACTTATTACTAGTTATTTCTCTTAATTCTGTTTCTGGGTTTTGCTGTGGATTAGGTGGCTGCCACATTTGCTTACATTGCAGTAAATTCTACGTTTAACATAATTCAAGCTGAGAATCTCAGTGGTGTTATATTTGTGTTCCTTTCCATCAAACAACACTGGGGACCATGTACTGCTGTCTGAAAGTTGGCTATATCCTGTATGGCTGATGAAACACTGAAGAAGCAATATCTTATTAGATTTGCAAATATTCGTGATTTCCTGGTTACATTTCCTGTGCTGCCATTGTCCCTATTACTGAATTTCAAACACAAGGGAAAGCACCCAAAGAATACAGCCGGATAGCAAGGGGCTGGAGTGGAGCTGTGATATCCCTACACCGCAGCTGTCACAAAAATGTTGACAAGGTGAAGGAAAGTTGTGTTTCTTTGGGATAGATTTCCAGATACTTTACTGGTCTGGCTGTGATGCTTTTCTCACAGGTGTTCTTCATAGAATCATAGAATTCCAACAGTGTGGAAGCAAGCTTCCATCAAATCCACACCCACCCTCCAAACAGCATCCTACCCAGACCTACCCCGCTACCCTATCCCTGTAACCCTGCATTTCCCATGACTAATCCACCTAACATGCACATCTTTGGACTGTGGGAGGAAACCAGAGCACCCGGAGGAAACCCACGCAGACATGGGAAGAATTTGTAAACTTCACACAGACTCAATTCAGGTATAATTCCCAGAGAAACAGCAGGGCAAATGGAATTTATTGGACCTGATGGATCCTGGTGCCAATGTGATTACAAGCTCAAAATCCTTCCCCAAACAGAGATCTACCATTGAGAGTGACCAACAAATAGAAGTGTGCACTTTGAAGCTTTACAGCCATTTTGTTCCATCCTGCCAATTGAAAAGAACTGTAAACAAGCAGAATATCAAATAAGGTATGGACTTACCCATACAGGAAGAGAAGCAGAGCCAAGACAGGCAAATTCGAGGAAGACACGTATGACTTTTGTTGGAAACAGATGAAAATGATAATGACCAGAGTGGCAGGAACCACATAGTTGCACTGCAAGGAAACAGAATCAAAATTCAGGTCGAGGCTCGACAACCAGCAAAGCAACGGAAGAAGTCATCAATAGCACTGTCAAGTGACACACAGCAAGAACCTGCTCAGTCTGAATTTTGTCAGACCACCAGTCTCCTGACTTCATTGTAGCCTTGGTCCAAGCATGGACTAAAGAGCTGAACTCAAAAGAGGAGATGAGAGTGACTATCCTATAATGGGACAGTGTTTAACTATGTCATCAAAAAGCCTCAGCAAAATTAAAGTCACTGAGAACTGGGGAAAGCTCTGAGTTGGCTGGATTCATACCTGCTGTGAAGGAAGCTGGTTGTGCTTGGTATGAGTTAATCATCTTAGCGCCAGGACATTTCAGCAGGAGACGTCTACTGCCAAATAAAAGCAACTCTACAAGAAATCATCTGAAACATTGGGTTGGGGACACAGTTGGAATAAACATTCATATACTGAATCAACCTGCTCTTTGGAAGACGACAAAAAAAAAATAGGCCCAAGGTCACCAATCTTAAATACACCATTGGGTCGATACACAGTTAAATCTGGTATGTTATCTCAGATATTTATAGAATCCCTACAGTGTGGAAGCAGGCCACTCAGTTCATCAAATCCACACTGACCCTCCAAAGAGCATCCTACCCAGATGTATCCCCATCCCTCCGTACTATCCCTGTGACAGTGCAATTCCTACAGCTAACTCATCTGGACACTATGGACAATTTAGCATGGCCAAGCTGCCTAACCTGCACACCTTTGGACTATGGGAGGAAACCGGGGCACTCAGAGGAAACCCCGCGTCTGCACAGACTCAGGGAGAACATACAAACTCCACACAGACAGTCACCCAAGGGTGGGAATCAAACCCAGGTCCCTGGTGCTGTGAGGCAGCAGTGTTAACCGCTGACCCACCATGTCACTCCTTGTTGAAGGATGGAGTTTGTGACATTCAGCTCAGAACCACCTCCGCTTCTTTATAAATGTCCAGCTGAAAAAGTTCTGAAAGCCAGAAATGTATCTAGAAATGAAGTATATTAGCTCCTGGGAACTTCAAGATGCTTCAGTTTTAGGAATAATAATTCCTTTTGTCAGTACATGTAATAAACCATGCATTTACTCTGCTAATCAAATTATAATCTTTCAAAAGAATACAGTCAGCATTTCGCTGCAAACTTCAAAAGAAGAAAATATTCACAAGTGTGTTTCTAGTGCAACCACAAATAACGTCCAAGTGAATTATGTCAGTTCCTGATCTAACATGAAGTATTCAGGAGTTTGAGATTTGACATTACTTGATTCTCAACACTAGAGGACACCAGTGTGCTGTATAAATACTTCAGCCACAGCAGAAAGCTTTGTAACAGCATGAAGCAAAACACAAAAGACAGTGTTAACCTAAGGGGCAACTGCCACTTGAACTAGAGGGGTTGCAAGACAAAGGTTTGGATGGTGGCTTTTCTCTTACTTCTGAAATTCTTAAGCGGCTGTCACCAAGCAAATAAATCATACTTCATTCATGAGGTTATAACCGCGAATCATGACGAACAAAAAGAACAGAGTGTACACCATGAGATAGCAAGAACTGCAGATGCTGGAGTCAGAGATAACACAGTGGGGTGCTGATGGAACACAGCAGGCCAGGCAGCATCAGAGGAGCAGGAAAGTTGACGTTTTGGGTCAGGACCCTTCTTCAGAATTCTGTCATGTCAGATGGTAGAATTTCAATTTAATTTTGAAAATATCTGGAATTAAGAGTTTAATGATGAGCGGGAAACTACAATTGATTTTCAGAAAAACCCATCTAGCCTATTAATGTCCTTTAGGGAGGGAAAGTGGATGTACTTACTGGTCTGGAGTACATGTCATTCCAGACTCTCAGCAATGTGGTTGATTTATATCTGCCTGTACAAAAAGACACTTTGTTCATTCTCCAAAAAGTCACTTAAGGGAGTCGATTCAGGGGCATAAAGACTGGTAGATAACATATGCTACTTGTGCACCACAATACTTCAATTAGTGGATTAACTATTCATCGTCATAATATGAATCAGAATAATTTTATTCATTGAGGTGCGCGTATGGAATCAGCTGCCAGACGCATGTGGATGGGTACAGGAATTGGAAGAGTTTAGAGGAATAGGGGCAAATGCTAGCAAATGTGACAAGATTAACTGAGGATATCTGGTCAACACAAGTTGGATCTAAGGGTCTGTTTCTGTGCTGAACAATTCTATGGCTCTATGACAGCCTGTGGGACTATATTTCTACAGAACATTAATTTCTTTTCTCTATTCATTCATGGGATGAGGGTGTTGCTGGCTGGGCCAGGATTTATTGCCCATCTTTAATTTCCCAGAAAGCAGATGTGAGTCAACCACATTGCTGTGGGTCTGGAGTGACATGTGCACCAGACCAGTAAGGACAGTCCCTTTCCCGCCCTAAAGGACATTAATAGGCCAGATGGGTTTTTCTGAAAATCAATTGTAGTTTCCTGGACATCATTAAACTCTTAATTCCAGATATTTTCAAAATTAAATTGAAATTCCATCATCTGACGTGACAGAATTCAAATGCAGATCCTCAGGACATTACGAAAGCAGAAATTGCTGGCAAAACTCAGCAGGTCTGCCAGTGGGAAGAAAGCAGAGTTAATGTTTTGAGTCTGGTGACGCTTCATCAGAACATTACCTTGGTCTCCGGAGTAACGATCTAGTGATAATACCACTAGGCTGTCGTCTCCCAGGGAAGTGACGATTATAATGTGGGCAAGAGGTTCACCCCCACTGAACCCTCACAGTGCATTAGGAGGCCACTCAGCCAATCATGCCTGAGCTAGCTCCAGTGTTCCGGAGGGCTTCTCTTTTCAAGTATATGCCCAACTGTAGCTGCACTACACTTCTTGGTAAAAAAACATTTATAAATCTTTTATGAGGAGGTTCCCTACTCACCATATCCCATACGTAGTTAGCTAGCCAATATATGGCTGGTTTCACTCCGCTGATGAACTGCATATGCTTGGCTTTGGTGACACGCTCCTGAATCAGGAAAACAACGAAACTTGCCGGCACAAAGGACATGGCAAAGATCACACAGATGGAAACCAGAACGTCCACAGAAGTGGTCATCCTGCAATGCACAATCAGAATATTAGAATCAGATGATCAAATAGTTCTGTTCGAGAAGCAGAGACCAATGCCTGAGCGTGCAGGAGTGGGACAGCAGGGTTTGTTTGGATGGCTGGATATCCTGCCTCAACCATTGAGAAAACCGACAGGAGACATGCCTGCAGTGGGCAGCCCTGGAGCCATGAGTACTATAACTAGCTGGATGTGGGGCTTTTGCCTGCCTCAGCGTTGTTGACTAATCTGATTGACTAGTGACTCTGTTGTTCCAGCAAGAGGAATCATGGCCACTACTGGGACTCTAGACTGGACCAGATTCTAAACACTAGGAATTGAAGGCCACAAGTAAACCTGAGTGCCTGACAGCCCTGGATAGGAAGTGTCAGGCCCCAGTGCCAGGAGGGGTACTGGGGAGTTTGGTGAGGTAGTGGTGGGGTGGTGGTGATCACATTTGAAAGGCCAAGGGAATTGTGAGGAGATCCGGAGGGCACAGTTCTTGGGGCAGACCTCCAAAAGGAGAGGGCACCAGTGTTTAGGTTACCACAGCCTCCCCTTTTTGTTCCCGAGGCCTCAGCAGGCCCCACACCTATGCCCCCTCCCCCCTTGTCCATGACTCCCACTTACCAGCTTCAAAATTACAACCAGACAGAAAGCGGCTCTTAAGTCGCCATGCGTCACGAATGGGTAGGTTCAACCGGTGGACGTTATGGGACCCCTGCCTGCAAACCCACCAGCAACAGCCTGTAAAATTCTGTCCATGGTTATAATGCAACCTATTGTATCTCATAACCGATGAGTGGAAAGCATGGCCCCTCTGCTCCATATTTACCCTTAACTATATCTGTTCTTGCTCTGTCGAACTGAGATTCAGCTACTTAACAATGAATGTCAGCAAACTTCCCTGCCAACCTGACTGAAGCTTAAAGGCTCATTTCTTCCTGGCAAATAGCCAGTGTAACATACTATCAAATTTTTACATAAGTCAGCACTGTGGGATACATTATCCACCCAGCCATGTCAAATTTGACAAATATTTACTCAAAGATCTTAACTTTCAAACACAAAAGTCACAATCTGTGGGTCTGTGCAAACAATGATGCTGCTTTATTATTCTCGTGGCTCCAACTCTATCATTTTGTTTTGCATTTGATGTCTTTCTTTGAAGTAAATTCTATCCTTGCAAAGCAGACAAAAACCCATGCAGACTGGGTTCCCAAGAGTGTCTGCAGATGGCATGGGCGGGCATTGTTGGGTCATAGACTTAACAGCTTCACAACTGGGATTCACTTTACTGTCTTGCAGACAGCAGGAAAGTAGTCCATTGTGAACAGAATCTATAGAGAGGGAGCTGGGTGGCTGAGTGGGTTTGTTCATTATTGTTTTTCCACTGAACTTGGAATGAGTCTGGCACTGAAATTGTCAGCAATGTCTCCTTTCATTTCCAGCTCTAAGGATCTCAAATGAACTGCATTTCAGAAGTCTCAACCCAGCTCCTTCAGCAGCAAGGTCCCATGGTTCAAACCCACCCTCAAATTACTGAGAGTCAAAATCTTGGACCTTCCTACCGAACAGCACTGTGGACCAACCATCACCATGCACTGCAATGGTTAAGGATGCAGCACTGATGGGAATTAAGTGTTGCTGTCTGGCAATGTCCACAAAGAATAAAATAAAATGCATATCACTGGAAATCATAAGGAGTTTTTTATTGAAAGCAAATCCACAGCACATTATAAAATTAACTGTTGCTCAAAAAAAGGTTAAAGAAATCATTCCAACATTTTATTCATAGGCATGTAATGTATCTTAAAATAATTTAACTTGTGAGAGATACGAAGTTGGTACTTACAGAGCCACCTCAGAGATCTGCTCTTTGGTCAGATTAAGAGGATGATTGATGGCGGTGATTCCATATGCACTGGGATCTTCACCTTCCCCTAACCGATTCCGAAGAATAGCATTGTTCATGACATTCAGGAAGGCTCCGATGGCATGCCAGCCTTTGTTGTTGAACCAAATCTAAATTACACAACCAAGTGTCAGTGTGAAACATCACCATTAATGACACAGGTTTTCTGTAACTGCAGTATAAGTTGACCCTTTGCTTTACCTATGGTCCAGACTACATGATAAGCTTTAGTACACACAAAACTAAGCTAATAGTCTATTCACTCATGCATGATTTGAGTTCTATTGTGCTCCATTGCCCATTTTATTCCCTTTTCTGAAGTCAATGATCTTGATGTGTTGCAGTTCCATGGACTCCAGTCTGCTATAAATGTTGCATTCAAGTGGCCACTCTGCATGCTTCAAGTTAACAGCCAAATGTAGTTAGATTATTTGGTATTTGTGGCTGAAAAATCACAGTTCAGCCCAGTTGTACCCATGCCTGACATCCATTCACACAAATATTTCCTAGTATTCACAATTAGACAGGTGATTCTGAATAACTGTATCCTTGGGGTACTCATGTTAGCTGTACAATGCAAACAGTGTCTGCCAAAGAAATGTATTTGAGATTGTTTGATCTCTAGGCCATACAACACCAACTAAGGATAACGGGAAAAATGAATAGTTCGCTGGAAAGAACAAATAAACAGGACGAGACCAAATTCCCGCACTGACAGAGATTGGTAGGGCCCAGTTAGGCAACGGGATGGAGTTAAAGTTGACTCCCATTCGAGATGAAGTACAGTGGATGGTGACATGTGTGAAGCATAAACACTACTACCCCCACCAAGAGCTGCCAAATCTCCATGCTATAGAATTCAATGTAATTCTATGCTCTAGATAGTTCACCAATAGATGCAAAAAATCTTTTGTCTGTACTGGCAACATGTTTGCCAAACGCTGAGATCCAAAAATTGTGATGGTTGATTTTTATTGTTAAAGTGAATGTACAGGATAACTGGGGTGGGGTGGGGTGAGGCAGAGGAGAGATGTAATAGACCAACACAATTGCGGCGTATTCTTTCCCCAAAGTGACCAGTTAAAATCAGCCCTGTGGTACCTGGTATGATTGTGTTTTTGAATGCTATTTTCAGTAATATAATCTGATATCGATTTTGAAATTTTTGAACGTTACTACTCAATCTGCTTCAAATATCCTTTCAGGTGGTGCATGCATAATGATTTATTGCATTAAAAAAAATTCACCATCTCCACCAACATCCTCCAGCAATGACAATTAGTTTAAATCTGCACCCTCTGATTATTAACCTTTCTTCGAGTGGAAGTAATTCCTCCCTCCCTACCTCAACCAAACCCCTGATACAGGTAGACTGGCAATCTCACTTGAACCATAAAACTATCAACTGTGTTGGACACATGCACAGTACAGGTGGTTCTGCTAGGGTTATTATCACATAATAGAAGATGACTTTATTCCATTGTCCAGTGAGAATGGCTAATGATGCTGGTTATAAAAAGTACAACTGTGCTCTCTATTACGCACATCAGCTGACTTCCTGAGAACAAAAACGTGTCCAATTAAAATGAAACAATACCCAAATGTGTTTGTTCCGAATTCCAATGATGCCCTCTACCTCCATCTTCGAAAGCAAGGAATTATTAGATTGATTTGAATTGGTTTACTATTGCCAGATGTACCTAGGTACAGTGAAAAGTTTTGTTTTGTATGTAGTACAGGCAGATCATACCATACAAAGTGCATTAGGGTAATAGGACAGAGTGAGGAAAATACCATCTTACGTCTGCAGAGAGGGTGCAAAAAGAGCAAGATCAACATTAAATTTAAAACTTGATATGTCTGTTTGGTGGGGAAGAAGTTGTTCTTGAATCTGTTGGTATGTGTGTTTCAGCTTTTGCGTCAGAAAAGGTTGAAAAAGAGATCATAACAGACTGGGGAAGGATCATTGGATTTTACAATGCTCGGCACTTACAGAGTTCCAAAACCTTAAGTCTTACCTTTACATTATCTTTTGTGTCTAATCCTGACATAAATTTCAAGAGCTGGCTCATAAAGCGGTCAGAAGCACTCCCCTGGAGGATGAAAAGTTAACTTTAAACACATCTTAAATGCGTAAATAAATAAATTCAACCAGGTTTGCTTAACAATGGGAAACAGAAGTAAATGGCTGCTCATATCCAGAGTGACACATTGACACAACGCCAATGTCATGTAACTGTATACAGTAACAGTAGCTCTGGGCAGGGGTTACAAAGCTATTTATGTTGGAGATCTGAATGACGTTAAGAATCTCAGACGCAAAGGCTGATCAGCATCTGGTTCTGAGAAGACCCCAGTTTGTGTAATTAAGTAGTTGATAAGGTTTAACATCCAATAAGGTTCCCTTCTTGAATTTAACACTTCTGGTAATAACAGTTTAGCCACAGGAATATTATTGAAAGAACAGGTAGCATTGACAATTTTAATTCCCCAATAATATAAATTTGGTAGTGTTGTATTATACATTTCCCATAAGAGTTTTCCTCATTTCTCTTGTTAATAGCAGATGGGTGTCACTAGCAGAGCTTGATTTAATACCCATCCCTAATTGCACTTGAATAGGTGGTGACAAGCCACTTTCTTAAACCACTTCAATCCTGTGATGACATGCACAGTACTGGACAAGAGGGAGTTTCAGGAATTGGACACAATGACAATGAAGGAATGGTGATACAGCTCCAAGTGAATATGGTATGCCACTTGGAGGGAAACTTTCAGGTAATTGTGTTCCATCTTCAGCCTTTCTCCTCTGGGTGGCAGGTAGGAAAATTGCTTTACAGGAGAAATGTCAAGGGGCAGTGACATTTTGGAGTTAAACAAAGTAAACCAGGCAGTTATTTCTAATTTAACTCAGAATGTATGCATCAGTGATAAGGTTGAAATTGTGACCATCTGTTGATGTCTTGAGATGGGGGTGATGGGCCTTCTTGAACTGTTTTCACATAACCGTCTCTTGACATGGCCAAGTAAACCACCTTTGCATCAGATCTCAGGAAAATGAGGGATGGGCAATAACCATTGGTCTTGCCAACGATGCCTACAGTCTGCGAATTAATAAAAGCATTGTGTTTGGTCCATACAGTTCGTACAATTGAGGTGAACTACACTACACTAATGGAGACACCATGCAGTTCAGCTCTCCTCTCCATTCCCAACTGTGAGCCTATAGCGTGGAAGGAAGCAGAGAGTGAGAAGGCTGTGGTGACTTTGAGCAGGGATGGGGGGAAATTAACTCAGATAATATCTGATATCCTTTTTTTTTGCCCCAAAGCACTTTCCAGGAAACTAAGGATCACATTACCAGGTAGCCTAGAACTTTGTTTCAGCTGACTAAAGACCAAGCAAAACTTAACTTAGAATTACATGACTGTTTGTAAGACTGGATTATGCTGATCAAACGTTTTTGATTTGTTGTTTGCTTTTAACCAACCTGTACAAAACTATATCATGAAACTCAAAATTCCAGTACTGACCTCTGTCAATGCAAGTGCCTCTTTTAAATGGAGTATGGCTTGAGTGATTTCTTCCTGTGGTAGCAGCAACTGAGAGCTTTCTCCCCCAAGTGAAAATCCTCCGTACCTAGAGAACAAGATAAAAAAAAAAAATCACTGGCTGGTTCTTTACTTGTAGGTGCAGAAAGTAACTTTTGTTATAACAGGCTGTAGGATCACAGTACTACATGGCACAATATGCTTCTGAAATTTCATCAGCTGGCACTCTGGGAAGACATTAGTATAGGTAGTTCTGCTATAATGTATGTTTCATTAATGCAAATTGGCTGTAACGCAATTGACGAATAGTGGACGCTGTTTGGATAACAAACTTGCTGCTATACAGGTATAGCAATTTCTATGGCGATTTCCCTATAATGTGATTTTTTTACAGCGCGAGGTCACGCGAGGAAGCAACTATTGCGTTAAAGGGGAACTACCTGTATAGTGGCAATCTCACTGGATTAGAACCCATAAAACCCTGGAGATATGGGCTCAAATCTCACCACATCAGCCGGTAACTCTTAATTATGCTCCAAAATTGTTCAATAGCAATTAGGAATGGGAAACAAATCCTGGCCCTGCCGGTGATGTCCACTTCTGATGAAAGAATCAAAAATAAACTTTCCCAATAACTTTGAACTGGGGTAATTGTGATGGTAACACAGAATAGTTTCACCCAGTCTTCTGTCAGTGCCATTTATTTTAATTTATTGACTGAGGCTTTCAATATTTTCGAATCTCAACTACTCAAACCTAAATTATTGCTTTCTTCTCTCAAGTATTTCATAAAACACATTGCAGAAGTGATGCATCAGGTCTGTATATTTTGATCTATCTGTTCTGGACTGAGTTGACAATGATAATACACATAAGTAGTTTCATAGACATCCTGTATGATGGCTTTTTGCACAGCCTGGTTTTAGGAGTGAAAGTCAAGGCACATAAGGACACACTCATGTGAGTCCAATTATTACCATGCTACATGACTGGTTCAAAGTTGAATTTGCTTTAATCCCACAAAATTATACTGTAAATTCCGAAAACAGTACCAGTCGAGAACCAAAACAATGTTAACGACTTATTAACATACCTGAATTCATTCACCCACATTTTGTTCTTTAAACTGTTGAAAGAAACCAAAAATAGAGAACTGAAACACTTGACAGATGAAGTCAAACACAAATTAAATGAGCAACACTCTCAACTGGAAACCCAGTTCCCTTCTTTTTGTCTTTATCTTATGTAACCCTTTCCAATGACACTATGTAGTTGACAACAATTCGAGCTTAAATGATGTTCAGATTACCTTCGCCCAATGATTTGTGCATAGGTTTTCACAAGGTAATCGGACACATTTCTGCCTGACAGGTTCTGGAGGATGTCTGTAGAGTTCAACTTAATCTATAAAGGAGGAAAAAAATTGGTTATCTTTCCGAAAATGCTGATTCAATACATGCTCCTTTTTAGAGCGTTATATTTCACTTTCCTTTCTCACTTCATTTTAAACATAACTAAAGCTCTGATCTCAAAATTAAAACAAACTACTTGTTAAGGTGACCGTGTCATGGTAATGTCATTGGAGTAAAAATCCAAAGGCCTAGGAGTAATGTGCTAAAAACATGGACTCAAATCTCACCGTGCGAAGTAAACTTGATAAATTTGGAATTAGAAATGCAATTTTCAGTAATGGTGACTATGAAACCACTGCTGATTGTCTCAAAAACCTCACATGGTTCACTAATGTCCTTCAAAGAAGGAAATCTCTGCCCCAACTTAATATGGCCTAGTTGTGTCTCAGACCCATGACAGTGAGGTTGACACTCAATTGCCCTCCAAAATGGTCTATGCTGCCAATATATTCAAGGGCAGTTAGGAATGGAAAATGAATGATAGTCTTGCCAGTGATGCCAATATCCCAATACAGAATAAAGAACAAAAAAGTACAAAATTAACATCTAGCATTTCTACAGCACAACCTTTCACAACCACTGGATGTTTCAAAGTGTTTTACAGCAAATAAATGCTTTTTAAAAATATAGTCACTGATGTACATGGAGCCACTTTGTGCACAGCAAGATCCCACAAACAGTAATGTAGTAAAGACCAGATTTTTTTTTGGTGTGAGTGATGTTGATTGAGGGATAAATATTGTCCATGTCACTGTGGGACAATTCCATTGTTCTTCATAGAAATAGTGCCATGGGATATTTTATATCAATCTGAGAAGGCAGACAAGCCTCAGGTTGACATTTCATCCAAAAGGCAACACTACAAACAGTGCAGTCATTTCATCCATCCTTGTTAGCTGCAATTACATAAAAACCTCTAGGTCAGCATTCACATTGGTAATAATATTAGGTATGATTTCTGCACCAGTACATCAGTGCAACAACTCCAATGGCTGTTATGGACCAAACCAAATCCTCTCAAAATATATTAACAAGATAGCGTGGACCCTAAACTTTTCTTATTTTAAATGTAAGAGTGCGGCATGCATTCCCGATGCAATTCATTTGGTCAAGCTACTCAATTTTAAGCAAATACACTTTATTTTTACACTATAATTAAAATACAGGCAAAGTAAAAATAAAAGAATTGGCTTAACTGTATCTATATCAAAATGCTTAACAAAATAATATGTATACAATATATATAAACTACTACTAATTAACTGTTCCAATATACTATCCCATAAATATATCCTTGGCAAAGGTAAATTCAGTAAAATCGGTTTGGCTCACATGCAATTCTAGCAGCAGGAAGAGGGCCCCAGCTTTCAGTTGTAATAGAGAGAGGAATAAGAGCTTCCACATCCAGCTTCAAGATGCCAGCAACTGCAGAAGGCTAAAACTAAAAATCCTGGTTCTGTGGGAGCTTGACCACACCCAGCCAGGCTGCTTCTATTGTTTCAGCTTTTACAAAACCCCAAGGCCTCACAAGCTGTTCACTTTACTGACTTTGAGCAGATCACTCTGTCTTATCCTTTCTTTATAAGGGAAATTAGGACAAAATATATCTTTTAAAGCCATTGTATCGTCACATGGCACAATTGATGCAAAATATTTCAGATTCCTTATTCAACGCATGAAACAGCAAGACCTTGTGTTTTTCGTGACAGACTTTTCTTATTAAAATGTTCCTGTCCTTTTCATTAATATTACTTAAAATAACTCCACAGAGGCCAGTATCCTGCCACTAAGGCATCCTCTATTTATATGTGGAGAATCCTTCTCACTGATGCAGCTCCCTCAAAGCCAGCTGCCAGAGTGAACAGAAACTCTGACACTCCTGTTCTTATCTGTCAACCAGGGCTTCCTGATCAGACCATTTTAATGGCCCTAATCAGGGAACTCATATTCTATGAGGTCCATGCGGGTGACCTCATTACAACCAATACATTATTCTGAATAGTTTAACTGTGCAAGTTCAGGCACTCTTGCCTGACCTAGTGACACCAAAATAATGTACAATAGATGAAAATTAGCTGATCATTAGGGACTCTTCATTCGGAGACACATCATTAATTATACTTAAATGGAGCTGAGGGGTTTTCTGGTCATCAACTCAATCCCTGTGTTTCAATTACAATTGTTCTAAAAGTAAGCGTCATGCGTTCATCCATTATAATTTGAAAATAAAGTGGCTCATTCTCAAACCTGAGGAGGTGGAAGTCCACCAGCAGCTGCAGGGCAGTCAGGGAGCATCTTCTTTATAGTGTTATCACTACACCGACAGGATGGTGAAGGGTTATCCATTGTCCAATTCCCTTTGAGAAAGACATCCATGACAGAATCCGAAACAGATGGCGTCATCCATTCCCTAGCTGCAGGCTCACAGGGATTATCTCTAAAATGAGTACAAACACAAGACACAACTATTAATCTTCATTTCCCATTCTTCAATATAACGCTATTTAAGCCAATCTGTTTGCACTGTTCTGACATAAATGACTTTATTGTGGAAAACTGTGAAACAACACCTACTTGCTTTGTGACACTGCAACTTCGATGTGACAAAAATGTCCCAAGGCACATTATCGAACATACTTTGATACCAAACCCCACAATGAGATATGAGCAATGCCCAAAAGCTTCGTTGAAGATAAATATTTAAAGCCATGTCTTAAAGGAGGAGATTGAGAGAGACATTTCGAGATTTAAGGAGAAGGAGCTTACAGTCGATGCAACTGAAGGCAACGATGCAATGAAAACAGTAAAGAAAAGAATCTGAGCCTGTCCAGTCTTCCCTGACAAGCTTGTCCTTTCAAAGGGGCTTCAGGGCAGTCACTGTTTACATTGGGATTTCAGACAGTAGTTCATTAAGCTAATTCCTGGGATGAAGTGGTTGATTTATGAGGAAACATATGCACCAACTCCGACTATTTGGCTCAGGTTGACGTACTTGGATAGGCTTCAGTGGAGATGGGACAACCATCAGGGAATGAGATTCAATTGTATATCCCAGTTTCGTGTCCACTGATCTGCATGACAGCTCCTGTGAAATGATGGAATCACTTGCAATTGTTCTTCCCAGTTTGGGAGAGGACTAAGATTTAATTTGGAAGCTTTGTGTGGAATGGTTTACACACAGACAGTAGATTGAATCACTCTGGGAAATACAACACAATGGCACAACAGGAATTTTGACAATTAGAATGTGATTATTTATATAGGCAGATAGAGGAGAAGAATTCGCAGCGACTCCCTGTGACAAATCTCAGGGTCACTGGCATGAGGCTTCCTGATTACATTATTTAAGCTCAGCAATGTCCGGAATCTAATACTAAAGCTGGATGCTCCTGTCCTTGACAGATTTCCTGACAGTGGTTCCGACTGAGCTCATGGAAAATAATCTCTTTGAGCAAACACTTTAGTTTCATAATCATAGGATCATAAGAAATAGGAGCAAGAATAGGTCATTTGGCCCACTGAACTGTCTCATCATTCGACAAGATCATTGCTGGTTTAATTGTGCCCTTAACCCCACTTCCTTGCCTATCGTCCAGAACTCTTGACTCCCTTGAAAACAACAAATGCTGGAGATCATAGTGGGTCAGGCAGCTTCCATGGAGACAGCATAAGCTAACATTTTGAGTCGAGATGACTATCTCTCCATGGATGGCGCCTGACCCGCTGTGATCTCTAGCAATTGTTGTTTTAGTACAGATTCTAGCATCTGCAGTAATTTGCTCCCCCTTGACTCCCTTGTTATCAAAAATATGGGTAATGCAGACTCAAAAATATTCCATGAGCCAATTTCCACCGGTCTCTGCAGTGGAGAATTCCAAATACTAACAACTGTCTAAGAGAGGAAATGTCCCCTAATTTCTATCCAAAGTGGGAGATCCTTTTTTTTCAAAACTGTACTCAACCTCTAGACTCTCCTGAGATGAAACATCCCCTAGCAATTACCCTGTCAAGTTTCCTCAGTATCTTATGTGTTTCAATATGCTGACCTCATATTATTCCAAAATTTCTTGGCTTAATCTTCTCAGGCTTTCCTTATGAAACAATCATTTCATCCCAGGAATAAGCTTAGTGGACTACTTTCTGAGCTAGTTCTAATGAGAACTATGCACAATATTCTACGTACAATCGTAATAATGTCCTGTAAAATGACAGCAAGATTTCCACACTTTTATGCTCCAAATCTATTGCCATAAAAGTCAACATTACGTTTTCCTTCCTAATTACTTGCTGTATGTTGCATGCTAACTTTTTTTGTGATTGCTGTGCAAGCACACTAGGATCGTTCAGTACCTCTGCATTCTGCAGTATCTCTCCATTTAAATAATATTCTACATTTCTATGTAGAAACGGACAACTTCACATTTTCCCACATTTTATCCATTTGCCAAATTTTGCCTATTTGCTCAACCTCTCTCAATTCCCATGCAGACTCTTTGTACCTTCCTAACAACTTAATTTCCTATCTGTCATTTTACCAGCAGGAAATTTGGCTGCAGTATGGTTCATTCCTGTATCCAAGATATTTGACATAGATCATAAATAGTTCAAACCCCATCACAGATCCCTGTAACACTGCACTTGTTACATTTTGTCAACTTGAAAATAACCTATTAATCCTGACTGTTATCTGTCAATTAGCCAATCATCTTCAAAGTACTCTAATGAATTTATCTAATACAATTTCCCTTTCACAAAATCATGTTGACTCTGTCTGTTACTAAGAATTTATAAGGGTTCTGTACCTGCATCCTGAAAAATAGATGCTAGCAATTTCCCCATGACCAATACTTTTGTTGGTGTGTAGACTTCCAAAGTCTGTGCACGGCATTGAAATCAGAGATTAGTGTGCTAGCACGCCAATTGGCATACGTAGGGCCTCAGAGGAACCTCAGAGCTATGCATGTGCACACAGCTTAGAGAGAACGTTGCCCATGATGTATGTTAAACAAACTGGTCTACCATTTCCTGCTTCTTGTTTCCTTTCTTACTTGAAAGAGACGTTACATCTATGATGTTCCAATCCATTGCAAGCTTAACAGAATCTAGGAAATTTTCATAAGACAGTAGGTTTCAAAGAATGCTCTGGTAGGAATGAGATTTAGTTGAAAATGACCGCAACACAGCATCTTCAATAACATAGTCAAACACATATCTACAATGGTTTATCAATAAATAGTATTCAATTCAGACACTCCCTCCACATGATGTCCATTATATCTGTTCAGGATGTGTGAAATCAAGATCTACAGTGTACTCACAGAATGGGGTTTCCTTTCATACACCGTGTGCCGAACCCTGGTTTATTAACAAGAGAGTCAAGCAGTTTTTCTGTGTTCTTGTGTCCAGGGGCATCATTACTGTGAAGAGGTTATACAGAAAGATTAATAATCTTGAATCAAGTTGCAGCAGCAGTTGACAAGATATCATCAAATTCTACCTCATTCTTTTTAAATGGCTGTCATGCCATTTCTTGAGACCCTTTTGTCAAGCCTCTTCCTTTGTTTGGTTGGTAGGAGGTCAGTTTTAAATATGCATGGATCATTAGTAATGGTGCTTATATTGATTCTGTGCCTGTCGGTGCTGTGTCTACATTATTGACTTGGTCACTGTACTAATTCGGTTCATGTCTAACTAGCAGGAGAGACAGTTAACATCCATGGCACTGGTGAAGCATCTTGTGTGTCTTCCTATAACCAGTAACAAATCCACCACTTTCCTGCAGCTTTACCGCTCATTGTCCTTCTTCTGTCGCTGAGGAATCTGACTTATAATACGTTCTAATTTAAGGTGCTATAATGTTTTTATAATGGTATTTTAACTGCTGAAGGATCAGCTCACCTTCCACAGGCACCCTGTGCAGTGAGACCCAACAAGCAAGAAGCAGACAAAATAAAAAGGCTAAGATTTAAATTAAATTTTGCAAGGAGACGAGGAGCACAAGTGCCTTCCTGAGCCTCACAGGCTATGTCTGGACTCTGCCGCCTCACGATTTCAAGCTGGTTGGCTGAATGTAAATGAATCTCAGGAATTAAAACATCCCAGACCTTCAATAAGTGTCAGGTAAGAAGTAGCGGGGTTGATGCCTGTGCAGTCCTCCTGCCTGCCCAGTTAACTCTCCCCTCTAAGCACACCTTACCAACCTGATCTTCTCTTGCAAATGCACAAATTCACAAAGTTCAATACAATTAGGCGATACAGATAGTCCAAAATGATTAGTTGGGCAGATATCTGGCTGAACGTAAATGGTTACTGCATGGATTTCAGAGTTTTTAAACAGCATTGTGGAAAAACATCCATGAGTAAACAAACTTGGAACCACAAAGGAGAATTTAACTGCACTCAGACATTTACAAATGGTATTTTGTTTGATGAGTCATTGTCCACCCTCAACACAGCCATCAATTATTTTCTAAATTGAGTGGCAGTAACCCTGGCAAGAACTCCTCTTGGTCTCCCTCTAATGATCGCTTTGCTCCACTGTAATGAGTTGCAAACAGCGCACAATAGAAGACGTACCTAATGAAAGTATACTGCTCGTCATACATCCAGGGGTGCAGTTCTAAACTGGGATATTTTCCAAACGGAGGCACAATCAGACTGAACACCAGTGCAATACACACAAACACAGCAGGCAGCACGATCTGTAAGACAGGAAAGCAGACAGAATTCCTTCAGACTTGTACAAAAACCAGGTTGCATGATTATGCACTATTGAATCACATTGAATGGAGATTAATTGAATGGATTAACGCTGTAGGTTGTTATAAAGATTCCAGTTCCATTTATAGTGAGTTAGAAAGAGATCTTTCTACTTTAAATAAGGTCTCAATGAAAGCAGAACTTCTGGTAATGCAGAGGTGAATGGCATCTATCTAAGAGTGTTAAATGATTTTGTCCTGGTGCGTATAAATGGCCTTGGACAGAGGGTAAAAGTGCAGCCAAGATTAATCAGGTTCTCACTCAAACTATGCCTCTGCCCTGGCCTCACGCACCCTAGAAATTGCATTCTAATTGTGAAAATGCTGATGGAATTTAACAAGTGTACGAATGGAGCATCTGCAATTTGACAATCTCAATCTAATTCAATTGAACAACAGCATCAATGTCACCTAAATTTCTTAATTCTATTCAAAGAAGCCAGAAAAGGTGATCAGTGCGAAAATTCTGAAATTTGAGGGTTGAGGCAGAAGTCGGCAAAAAAATAACTGATGTAGTGATTGGAACCAGGTGAATCTTATTTACTATGAGATCCTTGATTGGGGTTGTTAACCAGGGCCTATCAGCCCAAGCTGACAGATATAAACAGGAGATTCAGAGTCTCCTCAGTTTAGGGGACTGACTCCGAGCTGGCTAGCCATAGCCAGTGTACTGTGCACAAGTAAATAAAGGGTGACTAGGTAACGGGATATCAGCCTCTGTGCAGTTACTTCAGCTGGGCAATGTTGAAAAGGGATTTACTCAGAAATGCTTGTAAGACTTACAAAGGTTTGCAATTTCAATTGCCCAGTTTGATACTCTCTGATATCAACTAATTTTCAGACTCACCACTGTTATATATAACAAGCTTACCCAGTTCCTTTAGTCTTACCCAGACCCAGTAAGTGCTCCGATCCCACTGTTCACAGTGATGCAGTATGGCCCACTGTATCTGTTCTGTCATCAGTTCCCATGACAATACAAGGCTCACCTGAGCAAGAATTCCTTTCCTGCTGCGTTTTGCATAAATCAGCCTCTTCCAAAACAATGCCACAAATTGCTGCCGAAAAAGATTCCAGCCTCTTACTGAGTAAGAGCCTTTCCCGTCCATTCCATTCAGAAAGTCTGTTTCGCGTACCTCTGCAAACAAAACAATCATTTTTACTTGTTTTACACCTTTAACTGCACACTTCCATCAAAATAAAATCATTCAAGTGTGGGGGCTTATCATTCACCAAGTAACTCAATGATTCGACAGCACATTAACAAAATAAAGGGTATGTAAGTATATTTGATAAACAATCACATGCACGGTGCCTTTCACAGTCTCAGAGCGTATTAAAGTGCTTCACAACAGTGAGGTGAGATATAGCAGTCAATTTGCGATAAAGCAAGTTCCAATGGAAAGTGATCAACCTGAACTGTTAATTCTGTTTCTCTCCACAGGTGCTGCCTGAGCTCAGTTTTCCAGCTTGTTTTGCTGTTCTTATATCAGACTTCCAGTATCTGAAGTATTTTGCTTTTGTTTCCTGACCTTATTCAAGACGGGCTGTGAAGAAAAACCTGGGAACTACAGACCCATAAGCCTAACATCAGTGGTAGGTAAGTTACTTGAGAAGATTCTGAGGGATGAGATATATGTGTATTTGGAAAGACAGGGTTTGATTAGAAGTAGTCCGCATGGCTTCGTGCATGGGACATCATGCCTCACAAATGTGTTAGAGTTCTTTGGTGAAGTGACTATGAAGGTTGATGACGGCAGGGTGGCAGACATTGCCTATCTGGATTTCAGTAAGGCCTTTGATAAGGTTCCACGCGGTAGGCTGCTCTGCAACGTTAGATCACATGGAATCCAGGGAGAGTTGGAAAATTGGATACACAATTGGCTTGATGGTAGGAAGCAGAGAGTAATAGTGGAAGGATGCTTGTCAGATTGGAGGCCTGTGACTAGTGGTGTGTCTCAGGGGTTGGTGCTGGGCCCATTGCTGTTTGTTATCTATATCAATGATTTGGATGAGAACGTACAAGACATGTTTAGTAAGTTTTTGGATGACACTAAAATAGGTGGTATCATGCACAGTGAGGAAGGTTATCAGAAATTGCAGCAGGATCTTGATCAGCTGGGGAAGTGGGCCGAGAAATGGCAAAAAGAGTTTAATATACATAAGCGCGAAGTGTTGCATTTTGGAAAGTCAAATCAAGGTAGGAGTTTTATGGTGAATGGTAGGGCCTTAAGGAGTGTAGTGGGACACAGGAACCTTGCTGTTCAGGTGCAAGGTTCTCTTAAAGTGGAGTCACAGGTAGACAGGACAGTGAAGAACGCTTTTGGCACACTGGCCTTCATCAGTCAGGGTACTGAGTATAGAAGTTCGGAGGTTATGTTGCAATTGTACAGGACATTGGTGAGGCACACTTTGAGTATTGTGTTCAGTTTTGGTCACATTGCTATAAGAAGTATGTCATTAAACTGGGAAGAGTGCAGAAAAAATTACAAGGATGTTGCTAGGCGTCAAGGGACTAAGTTATAGGAAGAGGTTGGACAAGCTAGGACCTTTTTCTTTAGAGCGTAGGAGACTGAGGTGGGGGGGGCTCTTATTGAAGCATATAAGATCATGAAAGGCACGGACAGGGTAAATGCACTCAGTCTTTTTCCCAGGGTTGGGGAATCAAGGACTAGAGGGCATCCATTTAAGGTGAGAGTGGAAAGAATACATGGGAACTTGAGGGGCAACTTTTTTTACACAGAGGATTGTACGCATATGGAATGAGCTGCCAGCAGAAGTGGTTGACGCAGATACATTAACAACATTTAAAAAGCATTTGGATGACTACAAGGATAGGAGAGGTATAGAAGGATATAGGCCAAATACAGGGAAGTGGGGTTAGCGTGCATGAACATTTTGGTCGGCATGGACCAGTTTGGGCCAAAAGGCCTGTCTCTATGCTATAGGACTGTATGATTGGATTTAAACTGTAAATGCCCCTGAAATAATACTGCTGCCATTGAGGTCCAATTTACTTTTGATGTTCCTATCTGCATGCCCAATATAACCCATCTGCTCCATGGTCATGAGATCAGTGGGAAATCTCAATGCTGCAGTTTCTGTACTCAAAATCAGCACAGGAAGTTGGGGCAAAGTCAGCCCTTTCATTGTGTAAGGATCTGAATAATAACGGGAGTCAACTGTTATTGGAAGTAGGTGAGAATGTGAAGTTGAGACCACAATCAAGCCATCTATGATCTTAGTGAATGGTGAAACAGGCTAGCGGGCTAACTGGCTGTTTCTAAGCTTATTTTGCATGTTGGTATATAATGTGTCACCGTCAGATTCGCAGTCAACAACATGTGTCATTTTCCACCTCTATACTTACCTGGATCACCATCTGAGTCATTAACATCAGCGGCATCATCAGTAAACGGTCTCAAGCAACTCTGTCTGTCCACAAATCTCGATCTGCGGTTTCGGCAAGCTGGAATCATGCCATCTGAAGTGAAATCAGATTTACCACTTAGATCAAATTTAAACCATCAAGAACCAACACACTGGTGCTGATAAACATGACTGAGTGGTTCACGAATGTTTGCTTCCTTGCTTGGAACCCATTTAAGGATTTAACAGAAGCGCACACTAAGACGAACATTCATTCTCAATGTCACTGGGAATAATATTGGGGAAAACTGATGTGCTAACTTTTCTGAGTTGGCTGGATGGTTCACATGTGATTCAGAATAACATCAAGAGCACGCGTATGATCCCTGCTCTGACTGAGGTAGGCTTGGGACCTGCTCTGGGGAGTGGAAGGCACTGGGAAAGCGCCACTGATGCAAATCTAGCAAGGAATCTGCTCAGAATGCAGCATCAGCGGAAAATGAGCCAGCCAAGGATTGGCCTTCAGGCAGAGCACGTGTGAAATAATGATTAACACCTCATCTTAGAAGATAAGGCACACTGATATTTACAGGAATACAAATGCATGATATACAATTCTGGAAGTTAAAACCTGGCACATCAGATTACAAAATGCAGAGTCCAGATCAGGTTACCTGAGGTTTCAGCATCCACTCCATTATCTTCAGCAACCTTAAGGAAAATCTACAAATAAAAATGACAAAGAAGTAAAAGGTCTGTGCTCATTCGCAATTTATCAGAAAGAACTATAAGCATGATAATAAAGAAATAGATATGACAATTTATGGACCAATTCAGAATCTGCAGGCTTAGTGCAAAATCTCAGGCACTGCTTAGTTCTAGCGGCATGATTGAGTTGGGCAAGTTGTCCCTCTGCAGCAGCACTGACTTCCATACTGCAGTATTTTGTACTTGGAATCAGTGTTCGTTGAAGGTGAGAACAAAGGGAGCGGCAATCAGGTAAGAAATAACATAATTGTGTCATAGGCAGTGATGCACCATGGTGAAATTAACCCCATAAATCCACCAGTTTAAATCATCCAGTGCTTCACACGTTAGAAGAATTCTGACAAACACTCAAATAGCATCTCTTCTTCCTTACAATAGCAGTGCTGTAACCCAACAAAGGTCCACTCACAGATAGGATGAGCAATGATCTCCACCACAGCTGGGATACATGGTATATCTCATGGGCCTGCAAAATGTTTTTGCTTTAGTTATCATGTGCTAAGGATTAATCATGCGGAGCTGATTCAAGGATGAGGTTTTCTGGTCTACTGTATTCCTGTGTGGATGCTCTGTGTTCATGCTGCAAATTCAGAATATTTTTACATTTAAGACTTGTTAAAGGCACTTTAAAATAAAGTAGTATACTTCAAGGATATTGATTCAGTTTTATATTCTTTCTTGGAATAAAACAACCCTTGAATATCCTCTGTATATTTCCTCAGAACTCAAACTGCAGCCCTAACTTCAGGCACTTACTGACTTTCTGTTTCCTCACCAAGTGATTGATCTTCACGTGTCAACAAGTTTTGTCAGGATAGTGGACCATGAGGTTATCACGATGGAGTCTAGTCCTCAAGCAAACACTCAATTAATGGCACGGGATGGCTAGTTGGAGTGGAAACTATGGCAGATAGTTCTGAGGTTTCCTTGAAGCACAAACTACAATCACCCAGGCTGAAATAAACACCCAATTTGGGATCAGATGTGATCAAGCATTCTGCATAGCTCCAAATTCCAAACCAAATTTAACAACTGGTCTATCCAAGGACACCCTACCCTCACCATTTTCAGCACATTGACAAAAGACACAACAATTAGACATTGTGTATACGCGCGGTCACTGACTGAAGAGCTGGTCTTTGGGGAGAAGCCAAACATGAAACCCAGTATCTTACTTCTTCCAGGGTGGTGTCGGAGATTCCATAACTGGAAATTCCAAGGTCAGAGAGCCTGTCATCAATCTCATGAAAAAGTTCCACAAAAGCCCCATCTTTAGCTGCCTCATAAGGCAGCACATAGGTCAGTTCATGGCCAATATCTTCAACCAAGCGAGCCTTTGGAATGTGTTTCAAGATGAGATTGGAAATGGCTGAAACATCTGGAAAATGGAGAGTAAAAGCAAGAACACATTAATGAGCCATTTGATGCTACTGATGCATATAACCTGGATAATGTTGATTGCACCATCATTAACATTGTTTTAAAAATCCCTCAAAGGAACATTTCCTTTTGTTAAAGGTGATGAGTCAGGAGGCAGCTGGCACCAGAAGCAGTGTTGTGTAACTAGAAGGAGAAGCAACCACACCTAACACAGCTTTAGGCAAGTAAATTATTTGTCCCACGCCACTAATACCATTCGACAAACTTGGCTGACTGAGAAGGTCTCAGCATCCTGTTCCTCTCTCTCTCTCTCTTTCTCCCTGTGAGGAAATGTCTGACCTGGATCAAGCATATTCTCCAGAAACAAAACGAGGAAGCATTGTGGCCAATAAATAACTGCAGGCATAACCCCGTACTAATTCGACTCTGGTGGATTTGAGTTGCTCATTCTAAGCTGGTGTACTTGGTCTTTGTTAGATTTTGTTTACCTATTGTGATGGTATCACTTTCTTGATCACTGCCAAGCCCAGCATCAGAGCTGCTTTGAGAAACACTGTCCTCCTGTGAATGAGACCAACAGAGTAGATGCCCATTAGTCCAATGATGTAACTGGAAGACAGCAGTAATCACTTGAAGCACATTTACCATGCTAATCACTACGCTATAGAAAAGATACACAGGCCCTGGAGAGGGTGCAAAAATACTTACAAGAATTATACCAGGCGGGCAGGGGTATACATATTAGGAGGGGACATGTTTCTGTGGGTCTTGTTTCCGTTTGAAAGAGAAAGCTGAGTGGGTACCCTATTGGTGATCTTTAAAAATTATGAAAAGCTTAAGCAGACATGGAGAAAATATTTCCACATGTAGGAAAGAGCAAAGCTTTGGGTTATTGACATTAGATAGTCACCATAAATCCAGAAATGAATTCAGAAGAAAGATTTTCACCCAGAGAGTGCAGAGAATGGAGAAATTGCTACTGCATGATTGTCCAAAGTGAATAATATAGGCACACTTAAGGAAAGGGTAAAGCAGCTTAAGAGGGAGAAGGATTGAGAATTTTGTACTGATAGAGTTAGATGAGGAAGGAGCAGTAAAATATGAATATTGGCATAGACTGGTTGGGCTGAATGGCCTATTTGTGTCTTTCATCTTATGTAATTAATACCTACCTTTTTTAAGTAGGACATGGTGCTGCTGCTGTTTCTACAGGAACTGAGAGATGGCTCCAAATCTTTCTTGACCAGAGTGAGATAGTAACCTGTTCCTAACTGGTTCTTTAGGTACAGAGATGATCCACAACAGCATAGCTTGCCATTAGAAATAATGGCAATCCGGTCCCCCAGCATGTCCGCCTCATCCATATGATGTGTAGAGAGGATAATCGTCCGACCTGAAAAGGAAAACTAATTTACATGTCTCCCCACCAGAATATAACATTGATCGTCAGAAATCACCATGTATAAATCCACAGATTTAAAAGATATTGTTCAATAATGACTGTAAGTAACTTGGGATCCTTACTCAGTAACGGTGTATTAAATACGTCTCTTCAAAGGGTGCAATATTCCTACAAGATCATTACACATTATCTGCTATGCCAGTCACTGTAAGCAAATAAATGCATTGAAATTTGATTTGAACCATATTCAAGTTAGGTGTATAAGCATGTCCTTAGTTCTTGGCTTGCAAACCTAGTATATTAAGTGGTTTGTGTACAATAATCCTTTGTTTGAAATGTCAATGTGGGTTCTGATTTCAACACCGTTTTAACCATTTTGGGGCTTCCTTACACCATGAGGACTGAAAATGCTTACTTCAGTGTTATGAAATTTTAAATCTATCAGCCCAATCCTACTGATTTTTTAAATAAAAGACCAGTGAAAGATTAACAAAACTCAAGCAGGAGGATTAACTAGATTAATCATAACTCAGAACTCGGGTGTTATGCAGCAGGAGCCTTTGAGAGAAAGGCTTACATTTATACAGGTGCTTTCATGATTTCAGGATGTTACAAAGCATTTACAGCAATGAAGTCTCCATGAATTCCATCACAATGTAACAAATATGTAACCAACATGTGCTCAGCAAACTCTCAAAAATAGCAATGTGACAATGGCCAGATAACCTGCATTTTAAGCATTGCTGATGTGGGATAAATATTGTCTACAGCAGTGGTGAAAATACCATTTATGATGTTTGGAATAGTGACGTGGGAACTTTTATGACCGGCCAAGAAAGCAGCTGGGGCCTTGGTTTATCATTTGATCCAAAAGATGGCACCCCTAACACTTGGTAAGGTATTAGAGGGACATCTGAAATTTTAATGCTGGCATCTCTGCAAAATCTCTGGAACGCAAATCTTGCGGCTCCAAGTCTACCAACATTATTCTCCCACCAAAAATAAATCTTCAGTAGATTTCTCACTCTTTTATTAAACTATGGAATCTGATAATCAATTTATTTAAGCCCACACAACTGCATTTGGTCCACTGGATTTTGCTTACATAAGTTCCATTTTATCGAACATTAAAGCATGTGGATTTTGCAACATCTTCACAATCTAAGGTAGGATATATTTCCAGTAGCGAAGGTTCACTGACTTGGTCTCTGTGATGAGTGGGTTTGTCCTAAGATCAGAGACGAAACAAGGTGAGTCTATTTGTTCTGGAGTTTAGAAATAACGAGAGACGACTTCAATGAAACATGCAGGGTTTGGAAGGGAGTTGATATTGGTAGTTGCTGAATGATTGTTTCCCCTTGTCAGGGAATCTAAAACACAAGGCTACAGTATCAGGCTAATCATTTTGGGACTCAGATGAGGAGAAATTGCTTCATTCAAAGGCTCGATGGGACCTTTCCAAAAAAAAAAACCTGTAATATACATTCATGGGATGTGGACATCGTTGGCTAGGCCAGTAGTTATTGCCCATCCCTAATTGCCCAGAGGCCAATCAAAAGTCTGGAGTTACACGTAAGTCAGACCAGGCAAGGATGCCAGATTTCCTCCCTAAATGACATTAGTGAACCAGTTATTTTTTTCAATGAACATCAACAGTAGTTTTATGGTTTATAGGCTATACATGGGCAAGCTTCTTTCTAATTCCAGAGTTTTGTTATGAATTCACCATCTGCCCCGGGATTCAAACCCATGTCTTCAGAACCATTAGCCTGGGCTCTGAATTACTTGTCCAGTGACACTGACATGATGTACCCCACATTCTTCACCCCTGGTCCTGTTGCTTCTGTTCTTGTTTGCAAAAGTAAGGCACCATGATCACGGCAAAAGGGTCACGACGGCCATGGTGTTCCCAAAATATCAATGCTCCTATATGAGGTGCCACCATGACATTCCAGGCCACACCGTAATCTTACCTTGCCGATATTTCAGCAGCAAATCCCATATCCCACGGCGAGAATAAGGGTCAACTCCAGCAGTTGGTTCATCCAAGATGACAACTTTTGAGCCACCAACAAATGCAAGGGCCACTGAAAGTTTACGTTGCATTCCACCTTTAAGTCAAACAAAGTTAAAACAATAATTTCAATTTAAAGATAAGCAGCAGATAAGCAATATCTGAAGATACTGAATATCTGAATCTGAAGACAATAGCAATCCAGGATTTTACAAATAAAGAAAAATAGTTGAGTTACTCATTCCTCAATTGGCTTCATGAGCAAGGATCAAAGGCAGAGGGTGGGACAGCTACCTATTTCAAGTTTGTGCTCCTAATCTCATTGAAAATTTCACTTGAGGATAATGTGCATTACAGACAGTTTGATTTGGTGCTACTGGCATACCTGTCTCAGTTACTGAGTTGGGGGAGCAGGGTTTGCCCCAAAATAAAATGTGCAGCTACCGCAACCAAAGAAACATTCCAAAATGGGAAATCTGAAATTCTGCCGTATTTCCAATGACAAACGCTGAAATCAATAGTCATGGAGGAAGTGATCTTTCATATACTCCTGGGCCATAGTTTCAACAGAATTAAGTCCTGGCTTCACCGAAGGATGGGGGCACTGGGGGATTACTGAGGGACCACTGGTGAGGTTTTGAACAGGGGATGTTACCCTGTGAGTCTTGCCTTTTTTACAAATGTTTACATGAAAGAGGGGCTCATACATGGAATACTGTCACATTATACAAAGGGACCAAGACTGAAGCAACAAAGTTGCACTCCAAATTCTTATTTCACCTGCCAAGACAGTGGGACGTCCTTGGAAGTGAGCAATTTTCAGACAAATAGCTTCCATGTTTTCTTCTTGACTGACCAATCCAGGGGGAGCTACGATTTATATTTGCAAACTTATCTCACCGCAGAGATTAAATTGTGGACTTCTATCTCTATAGCACTATAGCTGAAATGCTCTGTTCAACTAATACGTAGTTGCAATATAGCAGGTCTAAACATTGAAAATAGTTGACAATGGCTGGCACCAATGCAAAACTGATCCATTCTTTAAGCCTCCGTCTGCACATCATAACTCCCCTCACCTTCCCAAATTCCCTGCTGGCCTATTTAGTAAGCTAGCTGAAAATCAATGACCACAAAATAGTTAATATCCCAACATTTCCACTTGTGAAGTGTCCAAAATTACTGGTCATAAGTATATGATTGCTACTGTGAGTGGTGGGAAATGTAGTATTCGGAAGAACTGGAGTGATTGAGGCAAAATAGAGTAAATGCATTTAAGGGGAAGGCGGATATATAAAACGGAAAAAGAAATAGTTATTTTGTATAGTGAGCTGAAATTGGTAAGGTGATTGTGTGAGGTATAAATACTATGACTGTGTTGTAACATCTTTGTGCAGTGATTTCACTGACCTGAGCCAAGACAGCAAAAATGGCAATGCACATGGCTTTAATGTCCTTGGTTAGGGAAGGATTTTTAAAAAATTTCCTCAAGACTCCTGTTACAGTTTGCTATCAAGGTGACTCCTACATTACGTGGATGTCAGGAGAGGATTATTCTTCTCCTGCCTCCTAAATTGTCCATTGACAGTCCCGGCAGAAGCTCACACAGGAAGAACAGACACTTGGGAATGGTAACAGCTGGTAATGGTGTGTTAATAGCACTGTTAAGGTTAGGGATATATAGATGGAGGGTACTGATTGATTGAGTATCGCAACATACGTAAAGAGAAACCTCTGAGAACCATGTAGTAGGTTAGGGAGGAGATAAATATAGGTAACATTGTATTCTCCATATAAATCATGTATCAAATAAAAGGACTGGTTTCTGTTTTCCTACTTCATCCAGCTTTTAAATGATTCATCAACAGAAGCCACCCTCAATTTCTTTAAATGATACATTGCTAGGATACCATCACTTGAAAAGCCATTGTTTATTGCCATTCCATTTGTCCTTGAGAAATGGGGGCTCAACCTCCTTCCTGAATACAGCTAGTAGCTCGCTAGGTCATTTCAAATACAAGTTAAGAATCATTCCCATTACTGTTGAATTCAGAGTAACATGTAGACTAGACCGGATAAGGACAGCCAGTCTCCTTCCCAAAAGGGAAATGACATTTTACTATAACCTGGTAGTTTCATGGTCACCACTAAGGCCATGAGCCTTTTATTCCGGATTTACTCAATTAACCAAAATCAAATCTCCAGCTGCGTTGATAAATTGTGAACTCGAAGCTCCAGATATCTAGGCCACACATATTGGCTGTTGTGCTTTCCTGTTCCTGAACTAAAGCCATTAAATTCTATCTTATTGGGGGACCGCTGTTTTCAGAAAAAGGAGAAAATTGGCTGCCAGAGAAAAATGATTTCAAAATAAATAAAATGCATTGTGTTAGAATGACCAAAATTGTACAATATAAACCTGCCACAATCTGGCCCCAAATATAGATGAAGCACTTTGACCAAGAAGAAAATGATAAAAAAAAACAAAAGCTGTCTGTCTTTTTCCTTTTTGCTACTGAACTTTAGTAACCCTTGTGAAGGGCACTAGCAGTCAGCACTGTGAGTAATTCAGCAACTAATAACTGTGTAATCTCATGGCTGCAGGTTCTGCACAAGCAATAAACCTGACAGCTGGAATTGAGTTGGCACATAGTTCTGGCTAGCATATTGAGGCAGAGATCGCTCAAGCCATGCACTGGAACTCTCAACTAAACTCCAGCTCCCATTGGAACCACTGTGGAGATGTAAAATGGAGTTGTACTGGTATATCTTCTCATCATGAATGTGATCAAAAAAAGTCAACACAAATACAAAACAGCTCCCTGACAACTGAAGGAAAATGCAGCGACTGGCATTTTGAATTCTATTTGTCAAGGAAGATAACCAGAGGAAGGTTCGCTCACAGAGAACCTTCTAAAGACTGCTTGCACGCTGTTGTAATATGCAACAATAGACAACACCATGGTAAACAGCTATCTACACAACTTTAAATGAGGATATGTACTGCATGACTAATGTATTTTGTTTGTTTCAGGGTCAACTCATTTACATTGAGGTAAGCTCTACATTATTTGTGCAAGCTTTCCAGAAAGCATCTGATAAAATTTCCCACAACAGACAACTATTATTTAACCTCAATATTTACACTCAACTATTATTCAATTGTCATATAATTATATAGAAGCTACAGCACAGGAAAGATTCTACAAACTAACTAGTCCATTCCAATGTTTCTTTCTTTCATTAATTACAGTACACATGTATCCATGGCTAAGGGGAGCCTTTTTGTTCATCCCTAATTGCCCTCAGGTGGTGAGAGTGATCTGCCTTCTTGACAACAGAGTGACTCCTTTCAGAGGGCTGTTCAGAGTTTACCATGTGTGCCCATGGCATCTAAACACATATAAGCTAGGCAGATCAAAGCTGGTAGATTTCCTTTCCTGAAGGAATGAGTAAATGGGTTTTATAATAATGCAGTAGTCTCATGATCATCATCACCAATACCAACCTTGTATTTAATTTGAATTTAGTTCTCCCAAGTACCACGGTAAGATTTCAACTTGTGTCTTCTGCAGATTGTTAGTCCTAATCACTGGATAACTAATCAATTAACATCCGTACCATCCTCTTCGTTTCTGTTCCATCTGAAGCTTCTTCACCCTACTTCATAATTTATCCTTCCATCCCCTTTTTCCTAATGTAATTATCCAACTTTCTAACAAATGAATCTCTGTTATTCCCCTCACATACTGCATGTTGTAGCCATTTCCACATTGGAACCACTCTCATTGCAAAGAGAATTTGCCTAAATTCCTAACTGCATCTATGGGCAACAATCCTACATTTCTGGATCCTGGTTCTAAATTCCCCAACAAATGGTACTGCAAACTTACGTTTTACCCTACCAATCTCCTTCCTTCCCCAAGAAAGGAGCTGCAGCCAAGGTAAAAAATGGCATCAGATAAAAACATGATTAAAAAGGGTATACAGAAATGTTTAAGAGGGTCAAAAGGACATATTTGACTGTCCCTGGCTTTAGTGCTGGGACCACTACTGTTTGTAATTACATTCACAGTTTAGAATCTGAAACTTGATGCAAATTGGTTGCACTTAAAAATATTATTAAACAAGCAAGGATAGTGAAATTTATCAAAGCTGGATAGGAACTACATTTAATTTATGTGAAAGCAGACAAGTGTAAAATATGACACCATGGAACAAATATGTAGCACGCATGTTTCATGAGGTGGTGTTGACATCAGGTGGAATGTTAAAAAGATTTAATGGATACATTAACCCCTGCCTTTGCTAAAGGACAGCTGACAAAGCCAACAGAAATGTTGAACCACACAGTTATAATGCTAGTGACCAATCTGTACAATGCTCTGGTTAAACCATACCTTGAGTACTGTGTCCAGTTCTGGTTACTGATAAACAAGAGAGAGCTTGACACACTGGAGACAATGCAAAGCAATGTGGTGAGACAGCCAAAGTGTCAGGATTCAGGGTTATGAGGATAGACTGAAGAGATTCTGGCTCTTTACCTTGAAAAAGAAGCTGCTAAGAGGTAGCCTTATTGAGGTATACAAGATGTTAAATGTCATCAAATTTCTTTATCCGCAATAAAGGCCGAAAGAATGGCGGATGCTGTAAATCAGGAACAAAAACAAAATTGCTGGAGAGGCACAGCAGGTCTGACAGCATCTGTGAAGGAAAAAACAGAGTCAACGTTTTGGTTCTGAGGAAGGGTCACTGGACCCGAAACGTTAACTCTGTTTTTTCCTTCACAGATGCTGTCAGATCTGCTGTGCCCCTCCAGCAATTTTGTTTTTGTCCTTTATCCGCAATGTTGCTTGAAAATTAGTAGCGAGAGGAGACGTGGGGAGAAAAGTTCAAACTAATAAAAGGTAATATTGATAATATTATCCACAACAACTCTATTTTATATGTCGCTTGTAGTGTTGTAAAAATGTCAATGCGATTCACAGCAAAATTTGACACTAAGTTACATGAGAAGATATTAGGGCAGGTGAGCAGGTAAGATGTTTTAAGCGACATCTTAAAAAAGGCAAGATAGAATTTGAAAAAAGGACAAATAAAGAGTTACCAAGTAGTCATTTAAACAATTAGACTAGAATAGTTCGATATCCTCATCCAGTACAGAGTAATAACTTACCTGAAAGCTTGTTGGTTGTTTCTTTACGTTTGTTGGGCAGCCCCACATCCAAGACCATCTGTTCCACCTCTGTCTTCACCTCACTCCTTGACAATCCCTTTAGTCGTGCGTAAAACCAGACATGTTCCTCCACAGTAAGCCTTAGAAATTCAGAACAGTCTTTGTTACAAGTGTACCCAAATGTTTACTCCGAATCATGTCAATAAATAGAAGATTAAAAACAGGAACAAACATTGCTGGGGGAGCCAGAGATTACATTTTGAAATCGTTATGGGACTTAGCTCTCTGAACCCTTGTGATGCACAAATGAGCTCGCAAATTGAAAATCTAAAACTACACACTTTTATCTGAGGGGGCGGCAAAAATAAACAAAGATACTAACGAGGTTCACCAATGTCACAGTAGCCAGCAGTATTTAGCACAAATTCTACAAGAAAACAAGATGACTTTCCACCTTCTTGCTTGAGATCACCAGCAACTACAGGCCACCTAATCGGAGGTCACAAGAGTTAACAAAAGGAGCTAACAAGGAAACAAAGTTGTAAGATGTAGCATTTTGATATAGTTGCTTTCCTGTTATTTGGGTTTCAGCTTGCAAGACTGGTTGGCCCTCCATTTCAAGAACCAGACCCAATGGATCCCCCAGCTGCATGAGCATTGAGTACAGGCCTCCCTATTTCTAACATGATAAAAACCGAAAAGAACTGCGGATGCTGTAAATCAGTTCTGAGGAAGGGTCACCAGACTCGAAATGTTAACTCTAATTTTTTCTTCACAGATGCTGCCAGACCTGCTGAGCTTTTTCAGCAGCTTGGTTTTGTTCCTATTGCTAACTTCGTTGTTGTTACAGCCATATTATCCTGAACAATTGATGCACTGGTGTTGAATGGAAACTTGATTGGTTCCTGTGCTTGGAGCAAGAAAATAAGGCCTGAGAAAAAAGGGTCTAAGCAGGCCAGTGATAAATGGTGCAGATGAAGTAGCTTAAGGTTTTATAAATATCTGACTATCTTCAAGGATCTGGGAGTACTCCTGGGTGGGGTGGAGATTATGATAAATTGCCCTGTGGAGGTTGGGTTCAATTGGCTCTGGCACTGTCTCCCCCCACAACTTTTGTTCACAACTCAAATGAAAGCCCACATGCTGTCTGTTTCACAGTACCAGTTTCCCTCAGTGAAGATGTCATAATTTCATTCTGTCAGACGTGTCAGTTTTAGATAATTACTCAAAGACTGAGGAAGCCACACACAAGTCTGGCTCTGTCTATATAAGCATGAGTCACTGAACTGTCGTCAGAAGTAGAATCATTAGCCAAGAGTAGAGATTACACCCTACTGCCATCCTATTTGGGGTCAGAACAGACGAAGAAACAGTTCTGAAAACCTCATGATCTATGTGATTTGATGCAATTCATTCGCTTTCTTGCAATTCCAGTAATTCAGCAATTTACGAAAATTATCACACACAATGTATTGTAGTCTTGTGCCTTACAATGAGTCAATATACGAAGTGAGGCATTATTTTTGGGATTTATCATAAAGCTGGCCAATATTCTCTCATTCTTACCGAATATTATTCACTGGCACCTGTTTTTATAGCCACTGGTTTCCACCAGCAATACTGGTCGAATAGAGAATAGAGAAATCTCTGCAGCGTGTTGCTTAGGGGGCATCCAAAAGTGACCACCATTTATAAAGTAAAGAGTAAATTCAGCTCAAGATCTCAGGTGTATTCAGTGATGAGCTACTTTTGAGAATCTGCACTTTGATAGCATTCATATACATTATATATTGAGAAAGGGAACATTCTATTAAGGAACAAGCTGATCAAGATTAATCGACAGAACTTCACAATTGCACTTACATATCAAAAAGGACATTGTGCTGTGGGCACACACCCAGGCTTTGCCGAATGGAGTCAAGGTCAGAACAGATATCTTTTCCCAGAATATAAGCGGTCCCAGAAGTCGGTGGGAACAATCCTGTCAATATTGACCTGCAATGCAAGTTGGTGATTATAATGCAACTTATATAAAATCGTGGTTTGACACAAAGAGTTGTTCTTCACAAAATCCACAACAATCTTTAAATGTACATATAACCCAAGGATTGGTGTAGGAACCACTCTATTCCCCCATGTACTTATATTTATTATTTGAATTCACACTTATTGCAGACACTTTTCCAACAAGAGGATTTCAAGCAACAAGAAAAGTTGTGAACATTGGATAGCGGGCTGCCCACTTGCGATCCCTCACAGAGTCACAAAGTTATACAGCACGGAAACAGATCCTTCAGTCCAACTTATCCATGTTGACCAGATATTGTAGTCCCCTTTGCCAGCATTTGGCCCACATCCCTCTAAACCCTTCCTATTCATTTACCCATCCAGATGCCTTTTAAATGTTGTAATTTTACCAGCCCCCACCACCTCGTCTGGCAGCTTCGTCCATACACGCAGCACCTTCTGCATGAAAAAGTTGCTACTTACGTCCCTTTCAAATCTTTCCCCTCTCAACTTAAACCTATGCCCTCTAGTCTTGGACTCTCCTACCATGGGGAAAAGACCTTGATTATTCACCCTATCCATGTCCCTCATGATTTCATAAACCTCTATATGTCACTCTTCAATCTCCAATGCCTCTCCCTATAGCTCAAATTCTCCAACCCTGGCAACATCCTTGTAAATCTTTTCTGAACCCTTTCAAGTTTTACAACACCATTCCTAAAAGAGGGAGACCAGAATTGAACACAGTATTCCAAAAGTGGCCTAAACAATGTCCTGTATATCTTCAACATGACCTCGCAACTCCTATACTCAACGCACTGACCAATAAAGACAAGCGTACCAAACACCTTTTTCATATAGTAAGCAACACAAAGCCAAAATCCAAACCTTTGAGAATATTTTGTGACATGTTATGGTGCTGTATACAAATGCACAGAGAACCCAAGAACTGCTTTTAATCAAGTTCCGCACATAAAGCAGAGATAACAAGGTGTAGAACTGGATGAGCACAGCAGGCCAAGCAGCATCATAGGAGCAGGATGCTGCTTGGCCTGCTGTGTTCATCCGGCTCTAGACCTTGCTTTCTCAGATTCTCCAGCATCTGCAGTTCCTACTATCCCCACACATAAAGCAACTGGCTTGTTTCTGTTCTTTGCACAGAACCCTTACATAGTCGTGGTTTTTCCAGCTCCATTATGTCCGAGGAAGGATGTGATCTGCCCTTCGTAAAAGCTGAGACTGAGTCCATCGACCGCCAGCTTCTTGCCATTGCGGTAAATCTTGACCAGGTTTTGAATAGAGACACCAAGTTTGAGGTGACTTGGCTCCTCTTCCACGCAGACTAAAAAGGAGAGAAAAAGAAGTCAGAGACCATGCAAAAGTACTTATCTTTGCCCCAAAATTGATCCCACCTAATGCTGACCAGACAAAGAAAAATACTCGGGACTTAAGAAACCTGAATAAACGCTCAGCATGTCAGACAGCTTCTGCAGATTTCTCATAAAACGGCACTGAACTGAGCCAGATTTCAACATTCACTGGCTGAAGGTGGAGGTAGGAAGGGGCAGAAAACCAGGCCTCTAGTTTCCTACAGACAGGAACCAGTTTAGATACCTGCAGGCAGGAGCCTGGTGAAAGGTTCGTCGGCCAGTATTGCAGCCAGGCTGAGGGGCCTTCCTTCTCTTTATGGGTATAGGTCAGCGCACCACATAGAATGAGCTATTCGCCGTGCATCATCCCATCAATGCTCCCACCTCATTCCAGCTCTTACAGTGGTGGGCTGCTGAATCCAAGTCTCCTCTCACTTCCTTAGCTTTCATCACAGCCTGTTACTTCACTTAAGGTAATTCCAATTTGCTCACCAGTTTCAACAGTTCGTGCACAGACTTTAATTAATTTGATTTATTATTGTCACAAATTGAAACATAGTGGAAAGCTTTGTTTGTCTGCTATTCAGGCAAATCATTGCCTACACAAGTACATCAGGGTAGTAGAACAGAATGCAGAATGTGTTACAGCTAAAGAGAAGGTGCAGAGAAAGATCAACTCTATTATATGGGGGGTCCGTTCAAAAGTCTGATAACAGCAAGGAAGAAGCTGTTCTTGAATCTCTTCATAGGTGTTTTCAAATTTCTGTACATTCTGCCAGATGGATGAGGGTGAAAAATAGCGTAGCTGGGGTGGGAGGGGTAATTGGGCACTGAACCTGTCCCTGTGCCAAGAGTCATTGAGATTTTACACACAGAAAGAATCCCTTCAGCCCACTGTGTGTGAGCCAGACACTGAATAATCCAGCTTGTATGAACCCACTTTCTTCACTTGGGCCATATCTCTGCTATAGCATTTCAAGTGTTTATCAAAGTAGTTCTTCAATATCTTGAGGCTTCCCACCATCGCAATACTTTAAGAACATACCGGATGAAAATCTCAATGAATGAATGAATGTTTCTATGTGGGGGGAGGGGGTGCAGGTTTAGCAGACAGAAACAATCTCACCTCCTGTTTTCTATCCCCAGGTCGGAACATCCAATGTGCTACCTAACCTACTGGGCCTTCGCCAGCTTTTATTTAACTTAAACTTTATTAAACTTAGAGAAATCGGTACAAAATTCTTCAAGAAATGAACAGTGTGAAACAAAATGAAATTATCATACTTTTTACAATACTTTTGTTCTGACAGTTCCAGGTGATGTTTACTGGCATCTGGGGATTGTCTGAAACCCAGATGACAGAGTGTGCTCTGCTGAGGTTACAATACCAAAGCTTGAATAAGTAGCATCAGACTCCAACATTCCAAAAACATTTCCTAATGTATTTTTAGCCACATCATTTATTTTGTCACTGATCAAAGTAAATTCTCTGAGTGAAATATTTTAAAAAGATTAAGTTTGGAAGGAATCAAAAAATAACCGCACAGATACATCGTTCCTTTCATAGGAAAAGGTTCCGCACTTACTCTGTGAATTTGCATTGTTAGCAGATGGAGTCTGCCTAATGTTCTGAGCTGTGTCTCCACACCAATAGGATTTGGTAAAAGGAAAATACCATGGCTTCGGAATGCCATATTGACCTGTATGACAAGTAGTATACAGAGAATTACTGTTAAAGGAATACACACACTGGTCTCCCACAGAAAATTCAACTTTGTTCGTTCCTAGACCAGTTAAAATTCAAATGGCGTTCTTATGTGAATTGCTTATCATATTAGAGTGTGATTGTGTACATTGAATATAATTTTGCCTCCACAAAGCATAGTTTTCTGAGTTGTCTATAGAAACACAATTCTCAGTAAAGGTTTATCTGCACTATACAGAGCGTTCATATTATGAAGTTGTTGTATCTTTACTACAACTTGGAGGACTGACATTTTAGCATTGATGAAAAAGGAATACATTTCAAGTTTTGCAGAGACAGAGTGGGAGTGGTTTCTTTAGAAGTGGCCATTGAAAATTTACTGTGAACATTGGAGCCTTTTTGTAAATAAAGCTTCTTAAAGCTTCACATGACCAGTGCTAACTACTGGCTTTGCTCCACGTAATTGACTTGCTCACATGTGCTAAAACATCAGAGTTACAGACTTTGGACATATTCTATGCTTTATTATCTTGTCTTCAAGAATAATCATTCATCAAAATGTTTTTTCTTCAGAAAGCTAAACTTTGCAGACTGTGAATGTTAACTAATTATTGCATCGGGTATTTAATTAGTCATCTTATTAAGTGGGAAAAGTACTTTTAATTTATGTTGTGACCAGTGAGTTGTAGGACTAGAGCAAAGTTGCACTCCAGAAAATTAAACAATTTTGAATTTGCATACTGTTGAAATGAAAATTGGAAGGGAAACTTAACAGGTCATTGAATTAATAGCAATCGATCAATTGATATAGAGATGCCTTCTTGACATAACTGAACAACTTGATAGGTTATTTCAGAGGACAGAGAAGGGTCACATGTAAGCCAAACAAGGTAAAGACATTAAATTTTATGAACACAGGCTTATCTGTAGGCTATTAGACCAGGTCTCTGATTGCTAGTTAAGTAACATTATCATGTTGCTGCCACATCTCAATCCATAAACAGCTCTATTATTTTGAAGGCTGCATAGCAATAGGGCAAATCTTGTTCAGAATGTAATGATGTGTAATTCCCCAGTCAATAACATTTGGAAACTGGCACTGTTCAAGTGATTGGAATTGACTATATGTAGATAATTTATAGCATGCAGGTCTCACTGCTCTCACTATTCTTAGATGAAGAAATAATCCTGCTTTTTCAGGAGATGTAAGTTCAGCTTGCTGCGGTTCGTAGTGACTCTATATAGAATTGTTTAAAAATAGATGCTGCTTGCTGTAAATTAAGCTCTGTTGATTTTGAATCCTTCTGGAAGCCCTCCCCATTTCCAATTAATTGGGTGATACAGTGGCACCATTAAACACCCCATATTCTTGTACTATAAAATGATCTGGGAACATATACACTTCCTTGAACAACTCAGTAATTGAAAGGTAACAAAGTATTTAGAGAGTAGGAAGTTCTGCACCTCAATGTTTCGTGGGATGATATGATTGTTCATTTTAAAATAACTTATCTCTACCTGGAAAAACTGCCTCAATGTACCAAGTCAGAACTCCGTACAGAAAGGTGTCAACGATCATAAGGACGATGGATGTGGTGATGTTGTACTCATCGCCTTTCGACGGACTCGAGAAGAGGTTATGCCACTGGACTCCAATTCCCTGCTCTTCGAACTGGGCAAAGTAGTCAAAACCAAAGCCAAAGGCGACTGGAGAGAGCAGGCTCTGTGAAATACAAGATGACAAAAGAACTGAGAAGGGCTAGCAGGGGTAGTCCACAATTACTATCCAGCACGTGTACGTGGTAACTACTTTTATCGCCATGGATATAACGGTCAGGATTTCCTGCGCAAGTCTGAGTGGCATCTACATTGGGTACAACTACAATTACCAGGAAAAGCTCAAAAATATAATTTGAAGGTCACAGTGCAAACACACTGCAGCAACTTGAGCATATAGTTTGAATCTGACACTTCAGTGAAGTCCTGAGCTGTGGGAGTGTCACATTATCAGAAAAACCATGATGAGAACTTAAAGAGAGGCCCTATTTGTCTCTCAGGTGAATATAAAATATTTTATTGTCAATATTTACCCTTCAATCGATATTACAAAGAAACAGATTATCTAGTCAGTCAGTTGCCATTTGATGTGTGCAAACCAGGTAGGTACATTTCCCACAATACAGAAACAACTATGCTTCAAAATCTACTGAGATAAAAGGTACTGCAGATGCTGGAGAATCCGAGATAACAAGCATGGGGCTGGATGAACACAGCAGGTCAAGCAGCATCATAGGAGCAGGAAAACTTGACGTTTCGGGCCTAAACCCTTCATCAAAATCTACTTATTGGTTGTGAAGCACATTGGGGCCTCTTAAAATCAGAAAGATATATTATACCATCACGTCCTCTTTATGTTTAGTTTCGTGGCCAGCACAGTCTCCTTTATGCCCTGTTTTAGGAATTATAAATAAAGGTTTGGCTGAGCAGCGAGTAGATATAGCGTATTGCAGCTGCGCATACTGTGCAACTTGGACAAGGATTCGTGACATTACAATGAGAAACCGAGCAATGCCATAAAGAAAATTAACTTTGTACTGACACGCTCAATAAAGATAGATTCACACGAAAGGGAAAAATAAGATTTCATGGCTGTACTGTCATGGAGTAACACATTGCGTACCATTTATAGGTGTGCTCATTATAATTTATCACATCTTGCGCTGTCTATTTTTCATTGAGGCTAACGGTGAATAATTTTGGACAAAGGTAACATGGGGATGCAGAATTTAACAGTGGACACTGCCCCTAAACTCAAACACTAGTCATTGGTGGAACTTTACACCTCGCTTTGTGTCCTTACTTCTCTCGATTAGAGAGTGCTTGATGCAGAAAGCAAAGTGAGCAAGTTGGAAAAATTGTTACCCAGGCCCTCAAGAAACTGACGATTTTGTAAGCGAGATACAAAGTTGGGTGTTAAGCATCTGACTTACAGCAATGATTTTGACTGAGTAGGTTGTATGCTCCTGCCAAGCCATACAGAGCACGTAAGGAAGGTACAGGGTAAAGTAGATGATTCCTCCACAGGCTGCTGCCAGGTTAGCCTTTGAGAACATGGTGCTGATCAAAAAGCATTGTAAGATGGTGACCACACCAAAAACAGCAAGGAATGCGAAGACAGCAATGGGGTTGCTGTATGGCAATATGTTCCCTTCCTGAAAGAACAAGGGGGAAGAAACCATCATCAAGTTTAACTTTAGAGAAGCATTAATCCAACCAAACCTAAATTAACTGTTCTCAAAGTGGCTATGGTGAAATTAAATTCTATATGATACTGAAGTGAAGTCTACATCACAAACTGTATCATTGCATATATAATGAAGGTTAGCCCCAGCTCAAATTGATTGCAGGTTTAAAAGACACACATTTACTTAAACTGATTGCAGGCTTAAAAGACACATATATTTACTTAAACTGCAAAGTTATATGATTTTTAGTTAGGATCCGACATTAACATAGATGGCAGAGATTTGAGACAAATGCAGCAAATCACTGAAGCAAATATTAGTTGAGTCATCTTTACATTCACATAGGGGTTAACGGAATCAAATGGGCCTTTTTGGTAGCACTGCTGTGGTAGTGCTCTCACCCGAGTCTGAAAGTGATGGCTTTTTCGAACCTAGAGACTAGAGCACAAAACCTAGTCTGACATCTCAGCGCAGTATCAAGGGAGTTATTGCACTTCCAGAGGGGCCACAGCTCATGAGAGATTTTAAACTGACGCAGAAGATTTCTAACATTATTTCAAAGAAGTATAGAAGAGTTATCACAGTTGTTCAAGCCATTTTTTTCCTTCAACCAACATCAAAAAACAGATTACTGTCCATTATTGAATTTCAGTCAGTGGAGCCTCTACAGCGTGCAAAATGGCTGCCACATTTTTGAATTTTCATCAGGGCCACTGCACAAAAGTATTTCATTAAGTTTAGAGTTAGGGTACTGGTTGCAAAGCTCTTTAGAGCATTCCGAGATCATAAATAGTTTGCATTTTTGTCCACCAATGGAATTAAAGTTTATGAGGCATTGGGTGAGCAACAGGCAGAAGAAGAGTTAAGGCCACAATCAGATCAGCTACAAACATATTGAATGATTCAGCAGGTCTGATGAGCTGAAGGGCTGCTCTTGCTCCTATTTCTTATGTTCTCGTATTTTCAATTTTGTGAGTTGTTTTGTGCCTTTCTATAAAATTGCATCCCATACAGACCTCCTGTGCATGGAGGAAAATTTGAATAATTTGCCAAATATTTGGATTAGACAAAGACAAAGACAATCTGTGACAGTTTTACTCCCAAATAATTTTCACGAATGCATTGAGAAACCCCTGGGAACTCTTCCAATCCACCAATTGTCTCTCTTCAGCATCAATTAGAAAAATGCACTTTTACAGGGTTGAATGCAGATATTGCTAAGATCATGATGACAGCGCGGGAACAGCATCATTATTTCCAATGTCTTGCAAATGTTTACTAAAGTTAGGGGAATTGCAGAACCTTTAGAGTGGGGAAGCTATGGCCGTAGGTGACACAGGGCCACTTTAACGACAATTCAGAAAAGAGCCACTTACCTTTAGAATTATCACCAGCAAGGCAGCACTAATGAGAAGAGGGATTAAACTGCTGATGAACCAGCTGAGCCACAGCGTGCCACTACTCAGACCCATAATCCTCATGGTCTCCTTGAGACGTGCTTCTTTCTCGTACACTATGCCTTTAATTATCACAGCAACAGAGTAGATCCAGGCCAGAGTGGTGAAAAGAGGTAGTGACTGGCTCAGAACGCGAAGAAACCTAAGGAACAGAAAGAGGTCATTTGTTTTGTTTTGAGTGCTTTGGAACTCTTCAACCATGGACACAACACTTCATTTTGGTCTGCTAAATGAGATGAAAGCAACAAAAACTTCAAACTGTTGGTTTGAGCCTCAGGTGCAGAGTTTTGTATACTTTATGGGCTTAATGCACGTTGCCTCCAACACACATCTATATGTTTTACTAACAGCGTTCAATTTGGTAAAACAGAATCAAAAACTTGGTCAAAGTCATAGATTGTAATGAATGACAAAGAAAAACAAAAAGAGGTAGAAAGAGGCAATTCTAAACGTTGGAACCTTCGGACTTCAAGGCACAACTTTTAACACAAGGGAGACCAAAATTTGGGATGTACAGAGGCCTGAATTGGAAGATTGCAGATATCTCAGCTGATTGTGGGGTTAGAGGACGTTACTGAGACAAAAAGGCCAGGTTGCTGAAATAAGGATGAGAATTTTAAATTTGAGGCATTGTTTGACCAGGAGCTGCTAGGTCATTGCTTGACCCTGTGTGCACAGGACTGATAGAGGATAGGAACTTGCCATGAGTCAAAAAATGGGAGCATAGAGGATCTTAAGTGGAGAATGAAATCAGGTTGCCTAACCCCTTCTTCAGCAGGCGCACTGCTATGGCAGGAGATCTGGAAGAAAATAAAAGTATCTACTGGACGTTGAAGTCTTTAAACTTACAGGTCATCCACATAGCAGGGGTACGGCATTTGCTGAATGTACACGCCAGTTTTCTCTTTCCTCCCAGTTACAGTGCGGATGATTGCATGCTCTAGTATATCCTGGAGGTACGAGAAACCACCCCAAATATAACGGAGGTCTTCAAATGGGTCAGCACGAGGACCAGGATCCCAATACCTTTAAGATAAGCCCAAAATAGAGCTAAGTGTAACTCTGAGCAACAGGCTTTGATGAAGCAATGAACAAAGTCATTGACACACACTCTTCTACGCATAAAGCACGGCAGGCTTTATTATAGAGATAATGCAGTGTGGAGCTGGAGGAAGACAGCAGGCCAGGTTCAGAGGAGCAGGAAAGTTGGCCTTTCGGGTCAGCACCCTGCTCCTCTGATGCTGCCTGACCTGCTATGTTCAGCTCCACACAGTGTTATCTCTGAGGCCAGCATGTGTAGTTCTTACTATCTCTGAGCAGACTTTAATATCTTGCTGTTTGTATTACCTGTCCATGATCTTGTTTGTTCTCTCCACGTTGTCTATATCCATCCGAATTTTGTACTTGACATGCTCTGATGGTTTCGTACTGTTTGAATCAAAGTCCAGAAAGACAATTCCTGCCCAGAATTTCCTTTCATCCAGCAGCTCCATTGATTTGTTTATCAGTTTCTCCTCAGTGGAGACAGCTTCTAATTTATCCCACTTTACGCACTTGGATTAGAAACATGATACAATCAATAATGCATAATAATGTCATCAAGCATGGTCAGCCAAGATGATGCAGCCAATCATAAGAGTCACAGAGTTGTCATAGCACACAAACACGTCATTCAGCCCATTGGATCCCTGTCAGCTCTCTGTAGAGCAACCCAATGAGTGTTTTATCAGTATAACCTTGATGGCACATTTTGAACAAATGCCGTCATAATTCCTTTCTGAAGTTATCGGTTATGTTCACTCCACTGTTCCTGTTCATTCTTTTATAATCGTCTTAAGATCTGTCTATGCCTAGCAAAAAATTGGTCACAGCCCAGAAATTTGAAAGTTTGATTGTCCGTTCTTAGATCTGCACCTAGAATTAAGTAGCATGGAAAAGGCCATTCTGCCCAGCCTTTCCTTCCCAGTGATATGTGCATCAGCCTCCACATGTCTTTCATCCTCTGAATGTGTCAGCATAATCATCTACTCTTCTCTCCTTCATGTACATATCTGACTTCTCCTGAAATGCTATTTATCCCAATTAGCTAATCTGGTGACGAGTTCCCCATTCAAGTTGGGAATAGAAGTCTCTCCAGAATTCCCTGTTGAGATTATCCTATATTTAATATATCTAGTTTTGGTTCCCTTCACTATGGATCTATTGAACCTTTTTGGAATCTTAAAAATCTCTTTTGAGTCACCATTGAGCCTTTCACTTTTCTAGAGAAAAGGATTCACAGCCTCCTCTACTGGAGAAAGCCTCACTCCTCATAGAATGAACCTTGAAGGTGCTTAAAGGTTGACTGTCAAACAAGCCTCTACTTGCTGCCTGTGAGACAGACATCCTACCCGCAAAACTAACAGTATCAAACTATTGCTATGTGCTGAAGGACAAGTTTCTAACAAATAGGGCAAATTGGTCCGAATAACCACACTGAAGTAAATTAAGACTGACCTCCATAGCCAGTGAAATTGTCTGAATCGCCTGTTCAGTCTCATTGTAAACCTCTCTCCACGTGTATGTAGACCTGTTTGGATGTTGAACCTCTTCTGGATATTTAGCAAGAAACTTGGAGAGGTCAGCGGCTGTCCAAGAGGTTCCTTCTAACTTTGAATCAACATACTGTGCTGTAACATGCTTCTGTAGTAGGCTCTGCGGAGGACAGAAATTGCAGAAAAATTTTTGATGTCATTACAATAGTCAACAGCCAGAAAATAATATCTATACTGCCTTCCTATGGTGACATTGATTCCACAGCCCATTATTGGGGGTGGGGGAGAGATACCACTAAATCTGGTAATATTAGATACAAATTTTCTTTCCATCTCTTATATCCTTACCCCATCTCTTCTATCACACAAACACACTAAAGAATCATACAGCATAGAAGGAGACCATTCACCCATCATGCATATGGTTGCTCTCTGCAAGATGTATCTAATATATCTCACTCCCTTTCTCCACAGTTTTTCTTTTTTACTTGTTTATCCATTGCTCTTTTGGAAGTTCATGCTGAACCTGCCTCAAATTCTCTTTCCGGCAATGCATTCCACATCATTACAGTTAGGTGCATGTTCAAAAATTTTCATATGTCCACTTTGGCCAAATTTCTCAAAAAAAATCTTCTATTACTTTGTTTGACTATCCATTCTCACACTTCATCTCATGAAGTGCTGTTGCACTGCAGGAACAATCGCACACCGGTCCAGCAAGTCTACCTTTCAGCACATTCTGGATGTACTTTTCTTTCATTACCTTCAGAACACAGGGACTCAGTGGTTAGCACTGTTGCCTCTCAGCACTAGGGACACAGGTTCGGTTCCAGCCTTGAGTGACTGTCCATGTGGAGATTGCACATTCTCCATGTGTCTGCGTGGGTTTCTTTCAGGTGTTCCGGTTTCTTCCCACAGTCCAAGGATGTGCAAGTTAGGTGGACTGGCCATGCTAAATTGCCCACAGTGCCCAGGGACGTGCAGGTTAAATGGATTAGCCATGGGAAATGCATGGTTACAGGAGAAGGGTAGGGAGCTGGGTCTGGGTGGGATGCTCTTTGGAGGATTGGTGTGGACTCAATGGGTCAAATGACCTGCTTCCACACTGTAGGAACTGCACTGTCCATGCCCACAAACCTGGAGGAGCTCAACTAACTCAATGATCCAACTTGAGATCTTCTTTCTCAGCGCAATTCAAAATCTTGGTATTGGGTACTCGTGAAAACCCGTGGTGAGAGGTTAGGGAGTGACATGTGCAAAGGGATCTCGGTGTCCTTGTCCTTAAGTCACTGAAGGTGAACACGCAGGTACAAGAAGCTATTAGGAAGGCTAACAGAATGGGAGCCTTTATCATAAGTGGATTTGAGAACAGGAGTCGTGTTTCAATTGCATAGTGGCTTGGTTAGACCACATCTGAAGCAGTTTTGGTCTCCTTATCTCAGAGAAGATATTAATGCCATGGAGGGCGTGCAATGAACATTCACCAGAATTGTTCCCAGGATAGCAGAACTGTGCGATAAAGTGAGACTGAGCAAACTGGGCTTCAGTATTCTCCAGAGTTTTGAAGAATGAGACATGACCTTATTGAAACCTACAAAATACTTAAAAAGGATAGACCGGGCAGATGCAGATAAGAGGTTTCCTCTGCTTGGAGAATCTGGAACCAGCCAGCATGATTTAAAAATAAACGGGATGCCACGAAGGAGCAAAACAAGGAGAAATTCTTTTACTCAAGGTTTGTGAATCTTTGAAATTCTCTACCCCAGCGAGCTATGGAAGCTGAGTCTTTGAGTATCATTAGAGTACAATTAGATAGATTTCCGATAACAATAGCATAAAGAGTCAAGCGACTAGTGTGGTAGTGTAATAAACGGCATTTAAATGTTCAATCAACCATGATCGTAGTAAAATGAAAGAGCAGACTGTCCTGTTCCTATCTTTAATCCACTTTGTGTTGAGGCTAGATCATTGGAAAATATCAAGATCACAGATATTAAGGGTTAGGGAACCAAAATGGAGGAATGGGAGTTAAGCTATGCATCAGACATAAATTAATCGAATGTTGAATAGGCTTGAGGTAGAACAAATACAGAAGTTGCTGGAAAAGCTCAGCAGGTCGGCAGCATCTGAAACGTTAACTCTAATTTTTCTTCACAGATGCTGCCAGACTTGCTAAACTTTTCCAGTAACTTCTGTTTTTGTTCCTGATTTACAGCATCCACAGTTCTTTTGGTTTTTACCTAGGCTTGAGATTGAATTCCATTTAAAGAAATAACCAGGCTTTGACTAAATACAGTTTGAACAGATACACATAGGGGCCAATCAGAAGAGTCAATCAGCTATGTGGGAAATATTGACCATGGTTAGGTTTTATTTGACAGATTAAAGAGCTATTCGTTTCTCAATAAGCCTTCACTTTAATTTGCACCATTTTAAATCATGTCATGTATTGATGACTGCCATCTCCAAATGGTTTCTCTCACTTCCTAACTCCCACCTACACTCCAAACCTCAGCTCACTGACCCTCCCTGTGCATGACACCCCACCTCCCTGGCTTCTGGTGCTCCCACTCTCCCCAATTTATTAACCCTCCTGTTCACTATCCCTCTCACTTTCAGCTTACCTCCACAACCCTCTAACTCAAAGCTGCTCTCATTCCCTAAGTTGCTTCCTGCCTCTCACCACTCATATTCAGAACCCTCACTTGTAGTATGAGTTCAACAGAAGGTCATGGGGAGTGAGAGGGTTAGCCAGTGGGAGAGCATCACGAGCCGGAGTGTTAGACAGCGAGAGGGTCCGGGAAAATCGGGGCGGGACAGGACTCACCAGTGGGAATTTCAGAGAGAATGAGTGGTAGCAAGGTAGGGAACAAGAGAGGCAACGAGCAGGATGCATGTGCACAAAACAGAGTTAGCATTTTTTTTCTTTATTTCACACCGAGGTTGTTTTGTTTTCAATATTTGATCATTTACCAATGTCCTGTATTTAAACTTTCAGAGTCTAAGCTTTGAATATCCTTCTTTCGACGTGAAAGATCCTACAGAACTACTCCATTTCGCTGACCATCTCTGCCTGATCTGTAACGGCCAATCTCACCTCCCGGTCACCAGCCATTTCAACTCCCCATCCCACTAACCTCCGATATATCCGACCTCGGCCTCTTGTAGTGACTTTTAACATAAATTTGAAGAAAAACGCCTTATTTTCAGCTTGGGCACCCGACAGCCCGGAGAACTCAACGTTGAGTTCTCCAATTTCAAATAACTTTCCCACCCATCCCCTGCCTTCCCTTCCACCCCCACCTCCTCCCTTCTTTTCCACCATCTGACCCTCCCTTCCAGCCACAAACCGGATTCATCCCTCCCATCGACCAACCAGGTCGTACCTACCACCAGCGTTCACCTATCACCACCATTCCACCTCCAACCCTTCCCTCCTCTCTTTAACTGTAGCTCCTACTACCCCACCAGTCCTGAAGAAGGGTAATACCTAAACGTTGACTTCTCCTTTCCTCCAGATGCTCCCTGGCTTGCTGTGTTCTTCCAGCCTCCCGTTTGTCTACCAGGGAATTACTGCATTGCCAAATAGAAACCAAAAGAACTGCGAACGCTGTAAATCAGCATCCGCAATTCTTCTGAAGAGTCACCGGACCCGAAACGTTAACTCTGATTTTTTTCTTCACAGATGTTGCCAGACCTGCTGAGCTTTTCCAGCAACTTCTGTTTTTGTTCCTAATTACTGCATTGCATTGTACCTGCTTTTCCCACCAGAGGGCAATGCTATTCATATAAAGTCATAAAGTCATTCAAGGACGACTGAAGGACCAAATGCAAACAATTCCCACCAATAAGACAATTAGTAAGCACCATCCCAAGTATTTGCAGGCAACCCACAGTTAACTTACCTAATCACTTGACTACAAAGAACTAGCATATTGAGTAACAAAATGGCCACACAAATTCAGATGAATACCACTAAGAAATGTGTTTTTTATCCCAGTAGAAAGCCAGATTTCACAATTGGCTCAACGTGACCAGATTCATTCTGTCTGTCTCCAAATAAAACTGAGAGAATACCAAATTCTTTCTGGCGAGGACAGTCAGGAAGGGCTGGAAATGGCACTTAATTTGCGAAAAAGAAACTAATGCAGACAATTGAATTGAACTATGATTATTAGCTTATGAAAGAATTGGTATCCAAAAATGAGTATGCATTAATGCACATTTGCTGCTTTGTGGAGAAAAGGGAGGCAGAGTGGTAGTAGGTGAGGTGCAGGGATATAAATGTACATTCTGCATTGAACCTCCCAATTACTTGAAGCCAAAGACAATACAAGACTATACAGTGTCAGTGAGGTAGTGGGGTCAAATTTGGATTGCCCTGGCAAAGTGAGGTACCAACATGATGACCAAACTGTGCTGTAAACTTCTAAATTCCATGGTGTTGTAAATGGAAGACTTGGTAAGACCCCTACATTTGGACTGTCTTACCTAATTTTAATTGAATACTTTGAAAATGGGGGAAAGTGAATTCTGCCTGGAAACAAGCGTGGGGCTGGATGAACACAGCAGGTCAAGCAGCATCATAGGAGCAGGAAAACTTGACGTTTCGGGCCTAAACCCTTCATCAGAAATCAGATCAGAAATCAGAAATCTGATGAAGGGTTTAGGCCCGAAACGTCAAGTTTTCC
>JAHRHZ010000024.1:25622268-25643963 GCA_024137785.1 Ginglymostoma cirratum
TCAAGTTTTCCTGCTCCTATGATGCTGCTTGGCCTGCTGTGTTCATCCAGCCCCACGCCTTGTTGTCTTGCACTTATATAGGTCTGTTCGTGACCACTGGACAGCTAATGAGGTAATTTTTTTCCAAATGCAATCACTGCTGTAAATGTGGGCAATACAGCAGCTACTTTGCACACAGTATATTCCCAAAACTTGCAATAGCCAGTTGACCGGTTTTTCAGATGTTGACTGTGGGATAATTATTGGCTGAGACATCACGAATAACTTATCTGTACATCTACACATGATGCCATGGGAGCTTTTTAACTGACCTGAGATTGGAAATGAGACTTTGGCACTTCCAACAAGGCAGCATGTCACTGAAGAGCTAGCCAATTTGTACTTAGAACCCTGCAACTTAGAGGCAAGAATACCGTCCCATGGCTAACACAGCATGACTACGTTGAAGTGAACAACTAGTTAATGTGAAGATCAATAACTTTTTACCAATATATTGCAATCATGGTCTCCCTGCTATCAACAGGACATTGTGAAACTTGAAAGGGTTCAGAAAAGATTCACAAGGATGTTGCTATAGGGAGAGACTGAATAGACTGAGGCTATTTTCCCTGGAGCATTGGAGGCTGATGTTTATGATGGGCATGGATAGAGTAAATAGACAAGGTCTTTTCCCCAGATTGGGGGAGTCAAAAACTAGAGGGCATATGTTTAAGGTGAGATGGGAGAGATATAAAAGGGACATAAGGGGCAACTTTTTCATGCAGAGGGTGATGCGTGCATGGAAGGAGCTGCCAGAGGAAATGGTGGAGGTGGGTACAATTACAACAATTAAAAAGCATCTGGATGGGTATATGAATACAAGGGTCTGGAGGGATATGGGCCAAATGCTGGCAAATGGGACTAGATTTATCTAGGATGTCTGGTCGGCATGGATGAGTTAGACCAAAGGGTCTGTTTCCATGCTGTACATCTCTATGACTCTATGTAGCAGCAGAGTGAGGTACCACCAGACATGACTCTGACATAAAGACTGGTCAAGTAGGTGGCTTTTTAGGAAGCCCTTGAAAAGGAGGTGGGACAGGGGTAGACAATCGACTTTCCTTATGAGTGGCATGGGTGCAAGGCCAAGCAACATTCCAAAACCCTTTTAGGCACAGACCCAAAAGGCTGCATACGTAAGCGGTTCCTTTAAGGTATGCTCATGTGTGGCTGCACTGCTTTCTTGAAGTGCAAGTGCTTTAATGTTAGAATGGGTTAGGGAGATGGGCAGGGGCAACACCATTTCAGGATTGGATACGAGAATGAAAATTGTAATTATGTAGCTCTGGAAATGATATCTTGATGATTGTTGTTCCCTTTTAATATTCCCTTAAAATTTAGTTGTTGTATTTGGCCTGTTTGTTTCCAATGTCCAGTCCCTTTAATTTTCTTTTGTATAACCATGCACGCAGGTTATTTCTCAGTGAATTATGTCAGCACCTTTCATCATGGTTGATCATCCAACTCAATACCCTGTTCCCACTTTCTCCCTATATGCTTTGATCTCTTTAGCCCTAAGAACTATATCTAACTCCTTTTTGAAAACACTCAATTCATTAGCCCCAATTGCTTTGTGCGGCAGATAATTCCACAGACTCGCCACTCTCTCGGTGCAAGGATTTCTACTCATCTCAGTCCTAAAAAGCTCAGACTGTATCTTCAGACTGTGACCCCCTGGTTCTGCACTCCCAGATCATTTGGAAAATTCTTCCTGCATTTACCTGTCTAGTCCTGTTGGAATTTTAGAGGCTTCTATGAGAACCCCCTCATTCTTCTAAATGCCACTGAATATAGTCCTAATCAATCCAATCTCTCTTCATAAGTCAGTCTGGTAAACTTTTGTTGCCCTCCTTCCATATACAGAATGCCCCTCCTCAGAAAAGGAGCCCAAAACGACACACTACTCCAGGTGTGGTCTCATCAAGGCCCCGTACAATTGCAACAAGATATTACTGCTTCTGTACGCAAATCCTCAAGCATGTCTGAAATGATATATCAAAAAAAGTTTCACTTTTGAATTACTCTCATTATCTTGCAATTTTAATGTATTCTGACCATCATTAGGTGTCTGGCTGTGCATAAGTTTATCTATGCTGGAATCAGAGAAACCATTGCAATGTGGTTTTTATGAATGACAGATTGGTTGGAATGGTTGACCAACGTCAACGCAGAATGTTGCAAGTTTCAGAGGATTCTGGTTATATGAAGTGTCAGTGATATCAAACAAGTTTTCTCACTCTCACTGCCACCCTTAATGTAGCAAGGTTTGGTAGAAATTTTACAACATGGAGTGGACTTGAGGTATTACAGTATGAAAACTGAGACAGAGTATCCCTCACTATCATACTCCAGCTCCAATATTTATGAAGTGGTGGGAAGAGTGCAGGCAAGTTAGCTGAAGACTGTAGGATCATGCAAGTAGTGTATTGAATAGAGTCAGAAACTTGGAAGGAAATTTAATGTGAATAGTTATTGTTAAATATGTAAACATGATAATCCTCAGTAATGCAAGATCATGTGACTGCTAGAACCACTGGGAGATGGTTCAATCCAGAAAATTCCTGTAAATACTTTGAAGACTATATTCAAGAAGACGTCATAGTTATAAATAACTAAGTCTGCCGCAGTCTCTTTCGGACACAATCCCAAATAAAACGATGAATGACACGACAGTCACCGATAATGAAAACAGGAGACCAAATGAAGTCAGGGGCATGAGAAACTTGCTGCTTCAGGACCTTCTTAATATTTCGTATACCTGTCTTACACCTGGCAACCAGCCATGGACTTCCTAGCCAGTGGTTGTGAAACACACCAGTGACAGGAGGCCGCAAATGGGATATTTCACAGAGCACTCAAAATCCATAGTAATGATCACCTCCCAAATCTGTGAGCTCTGCCACCTACAAGGACAAGGGCAGCAGATGCAAGGGAACACCACCACCTGCAAGTTCCCCTCCAAACTACACGTCATCCTGATTTGGAACTAGGTCACTGTTCCTTCACTGTTACTGGGTGGAAGTGCTAGAATTCCCTTCCAAACAGCATTGTCCCTACACTCCAGGGACTGCAGTAATTCAAAAGGCAACTCGTGACCACAGTTTTAAGGATAATTAGGGCTAGTAACAAATGCTGGCCCAACCAGCAGTGCTCACATCCTGTGAACAATATTTTTTTTAAAAAATAGATGATGCAGCTGCATTCTCATTCGCCTAAAATTTTATTTTGTTCATAGTTGAGGAAATGAGCTGTAAGTATTCCATCAGTGAGTGAGAAACACATAAACTGCAAAAAGTTTCTCCTCACTTTTAAAAACAGTCCTCTCTTTGTCTCTCACCATCTCTTATTATAGGCAACAAAATAAAGATAATGGTTACTATTCCTGGAATCAGAATGCTCTGAAACTTAAACAGACCACAATGATCTAGCCATCCATTAAATCTTCCTCACATTAAAGAACCATTACAGTAGATTCTCTTACTTCAATGTACTTATACACAGCCAAGCAAATATCTGAACCTCAAGCTATTCTAAAAGCTGACAACTACTTGTAGACAGGATTTAATTTCCCTCATGACCCATCAACTAAAGTTCAGCAAAAGGAAAATATACGCATTTTGCTGATCCAAAATAATGAAAAATTCTGAAAATGCTGGAAAATGTTGATCAGGTAACAGGTAGCAAATGTGGAGAGAGAAGTGGAGTTAACACTTCAGGTCAATAACCTTTCATCAGAACTGATAACAGACAGATCATTCGCCTGAAACCTTAACACTGTTCTCCAACATTCTCTGCTTTGTCCAATCGCAGTTTATGTTACTCTGCTTCAAAAAATACGAACTGTAGTTATCTGGTCTATCTAGCCGCAGTCCAAGCAAAACGCAGGTTCCTTTGAGCAGTGGGTACTTGGATGACTTGGCCACATCAGCAAGTTTGGTGTCACATGGTTTGAATTATATTTTGACAGACAAAGCAGCCAAGCCTAAGAGCTTCAACAGGAAAAGTAACTTGACGCCCCAGCCTCCTTATAATGTGAGCCTATTTCTGTACTCTGAGACTCAAGCACTGCACGTAAAAATATATTTCTTAAAATACAAATCTCAATTCTGCTGCAATTGTTGAGAACTTGTTTCTGCAAGCAGTTTACTTTGTATGTTCTTAATTGGTTACTCTGGCTCGAACCAGAAAAGAGGATGTTGGATCATGCTGTGAAACATGAAACCACAACTAACCTCGGGTGGCTCATCAGTCTCTCACAAAGACTGGGGTTACTACAGTTCATTTGACAAAAAATGACTCCTACGCAATTCATTTATACATTTACAAATTTTGCATCCAAGCGAAAGGAGTTCCTTGCATAACGGTCACTATTCACATGAAAGAGAAAATCACACAAAGAGTAGCTACAGATGTGACTGAATTAGTGCTCTGTATCATGTCAGATTTAGTGGACAGTGTGTGCCTAAGTACATGAAAAGGAGTAAACAAAACACAAGGTTGTTGAAAGGAGAAGGGGTGTAAACAGTCTTTAAGAACGTGAAAGAGTTTGAAGGATAGACATAGCAAAGATGTTTCCACTTATTGAGGGTGAGGCTGAGCATTATGTGCATTATACTAGTTAGTCACTGCTAAATCCAGTAACTTCTTAGCCCAGAGAGTGATAAGAATGTTAAGCTCGATACCACAAGGAAGTTAATAGCATAAAGCATGACTTTCCAAACTGGGGTCAGGACTTCAGCTGGGGCTGTGAGCTGAAAATTGGGAATTGGGAGCTCAAAGGCTTCAATGACTATGACACAGCTCTGATCTCTCACCCCCACTTTCACAGGTCTTTCCACCCCTCCTTTGCCTCCAACTCACCTCCGATCCCTTACTCACATCTGTCCGACCGGGGAGTCACAAAAATTTGCAAGCCTCAAACTGGGGTGACAGAAAGAAAACAGTTTAGAATGCACCCGCATAAGGGTATTTAAGGGAGAGCCAGATAAACACCTGAGACAGAAAGGGAAAAGGAGGATATGCTGAGAGGGAAGGAGGCTCATTTGTGCCTAAACACTGGATAAGCCCAGCTGGGCTCAATAACTTGTTTTTTTGTTGTACATTTGATGAAATTGTAGCTTACTTGGCAAACCACTTGCTCAGTAAGTTGTAAGTTAACACCTGCCATACCACAGCGATTTAGGCTCAGTTGCACATGTTGATCAGTTTGCATATTTAGTCTGCACTAAAACAACATTTCTGACAGCATTTGTTATATCACATCTCTTTGCATTTTTCCTTTGTACAGCAAATCATTATTTTCAACACAGGCTTATGAGCAAGCTTTAATCAAGCTGACCTTGCAGGTGCCAGTGGGCTGTTTTGTTTTGAGCTTGTGAAGTTCATTTTGAAAATAAAATCGAAGCAGGCCTCTGGATTTACGCAGGAAACTAAATGATCTCTACGGAGTAGGATGTTCTGCAAGTTTGATTCTGACCTGTCAGCAAAAATTGAAGGGGAAGGGATGGATGAGGGAAATCATCCAAATTACCATCTATCAGTTCACGATCCACTGATTTCTGCTGGATGTTGTGGATAGACGAATAGGGGGAGGACAAGGCTGGATCTAACATTTAATTAGTCTTTGAATGCCCATTGTTAAAGAAACATGGGAAGCTGTGGGGAAAATTGTATTTCAACTGGACTTTATTAGTATTTATACAACTCATCTTCACCACCTTATAAGTCCCAATAAACTGTGCAACGAATGAAGTACTTCTCAAGTGTCATGGAGGAAATGCAGCAGTCAACGCATGCACAGCAAGATCTCAAAAATAGCAGTACGCCAATGACTGGATGATCTGTTTTTGAGATGTTAACTAAGGGAGTTGATGACAATATACTCAGGAGAGGAGACAAGGAAAAGCAATTGGAATACGAAACCACGAATGGGTAAATGATGAGTTAAAAAGGTAGTTTCCCAAAACAACACAGGCTAGAATAACAGGAGTGATTGCAGTAAGGCCCTTGATACCACATGGAGTGCTTGAGGCAAGTAACGTAAAGGCATTTCAAGTGAAGTTAGTTAGGTATGAGGGAGGAAGAAACTGAAGGATATGTTGATACTGTGAAAATAAGTAGGGTGATCAGAAGATCATGCAAAACTTTGACCAAATAGGTCAAATGGTCTACCACTGTGCTGTAAAGTTCAAAGTAAAATCTGCCCTCAATACAATCTGTTCCATAGAAGTCAACTTTTCTAAATGTGACGGATTGCACTGCAACATTGTGATCCAACACTTGTAGCAAACAGCAACAATACCGGGGAAACTTTCAGAAGAATCTGAATACAGCCTATGCTACATTCTTGACATGCAGTACACATTGCACATCTGCATTTATCTAATACTTTTATTGATCTTAGGATGTCCCAAATTAACTTTTAGCAATTAATTACTTTGGAAATATGACATAATAACAACAATGACACCTACCAGGTCCTCAGCTTCAGTGATGTTGATTGACGGTCGCATGGTGGCTCAGTGGTTAGGGTTGCTGCCTGACAGTGCTAAGGACCTGGGTTTGATTCCACCCTCGGGCAACCGTTTGTGTGGAGTTTGCACATTCTCCCTATTTCTGCACAGGTTTCTTGTGGGTGTTTTGGTTTCCTCACGCAGTCCAAAAATGTGCATGGTAGGTGGATTGGCCATGCTAAATTGCCTTAGTGTCCAGGGATGTGCTAAGCAGGTTAGCAATGGGAAATGCAGAGTTACAGGGATGAGGAGGGTGTTGGGTCTATGTGGAATGCTCTTCAGAGGATAAGTGTGGATTCAACGGGCTGAATGGCCTGCTTCCACACTGTAAGGATTCTATGGCACATATTAGCCAGCTAAGGAGAGATAAGTCTTTTACAAAATAGTTTCAGAGGAACTTTCATATTTACCTGAGTGAACAGGCTCAGTTAGGTTTAACACACAGTCATCTCTGGCAGTGCAGTCCTCCCTTAAGTGGTGGATTAGAGTGTAAACCGACATTTCTTGTGCTCAAGTCACCAGAGTGGTACTTGAACTAAATGAACACAGCTGATACCTGTAATCCATTTCTTGGTCACTCCTCAACCTGTGTTGTTATTATTGAAACAAAAATGGGCTCTTTCTACAGTAAAGGACTATCTTTGAGTGAGGCTGGGCAATGTCAATGCAGCTTGGAATGGGAAGGTCAGTCCACAATACAAAGCTGCTAATATTGATCATGGAATTGGAAGGCTGACTGAGACAGATCCAGTGTTAGGGGAAATAAAAAGTCAAGTGCTCTTCTGAGATGAGTCAAAGTATATTGCTTGGGGTGGCATAACAGAGTGCTTTAGTCCACATCTGTCAGTGACTGACTGCACTCTTGGAGGCCTTCATGCTAAACCAAGGAAGGATATCTGGATAAAGATTCCGCTCCTCAGCAATGACTATGCTAGTATTAATTTTTCAAGGAATTCATCCAAAAAAGTAAGAGCATTGAGAATCAAACATGAGCATCTTGAAGTTATCAAGCCAAAAGATGTGTCCTCCCACATGCTGCCAGTTCTGAGAAAGAGGCCCATTTGCAAAAGGAACATGCTAGGTAAAACATGGATCCGTGGAAACAGACATCAAGCCTTTCTAACATGATCTAATATTGCATTTATAATTTAACTATCACACCTCTTTAGCTAGAATCATGAGGTTTTGCATAACGTCATCCAAGGCTTCAGTTACTTCCAATGCTTCTTTAGGATTAGTGATCAATCCTTTCTGTAAACCAGAGACAGAGACAGTGAGAGAGAGACAGAGTTAATACAGATGCTCACACACATCAAAATATTTCAGGGTTTACATTTAACTTTTAAACAGAAGGGTTAAGTGTGATACTGGTTATTCAGACAAGCCAGTTTCACACTACACTGTCAACAGAAAACTGTAATATCAGGGGGATGTAAAAACACATTATGCATAATCTTGCGGATCCCCCACATGCTGAGTTTGCTTGAAAATCTTCTGCTTCATGTTTGATTAATAAGCAAAGCTGATTCATTTTTGCAACAGTAACAGTCTGAAACTTAAATGAGCTTCAGTGGTGAAAAGAACACAAAACTGGTGAAGTATTATCTTCAACGGCATTCAATTAAAATTGGAATAATTCTATTCACAACACTTGAATACAGTATCAAATGACACTGCATAATAATTCACAGGAAACAAGATGGAACAGGTGATGTACTCTCCATACTGGACTATCACTGGCAGCGAGGTCTCTTTAGTAGCACAAACATATTGCTTCAGCATTTGACTATTAAGTGTTGTAGCTGGGGGAAATATTCATGAATTTTAAGTGTGTTTGTATAAACAGACTTTTAAAAAATAATTTTTAAAATCTGGTGATGTTGTTTAGACGATATTTAAGAAACAAAAAAGCTGAAAAACACTCAGCAAGTCAACCAGTACTGCACAAAAGACCATTGACCTAAAAGATTTTCTCTCTTCACAGATGATGGCAGACTTGCTGAGCATTTTCAGTTTTATTTTATTCCAGATATTCAACACCTGCAGTGTTTTGATTCTGAAGCAGTATTTGCCGTTTATTCCGAGCTGTCCTGGAGCATTCAGCACTTAAACGAGGAGTCAACTGTCACTTATTGTATGCCAATATAGGCTTAGCAGCCATTTTATGCTACTTCTTTTCCACCGCTAGACACCACATATCCCTGTTTGAACAACTATTTCAAAGTTCAGTAATTTCAATAAATCCAGCACACAGAAGATCCTAGATATGAGATGTTAGCATGGATTGTAAAGAAAACTGATAAATGGGGAGTTCCCCTCCAGCAGCACATCAGATTAGGTGGAGGAATAAATATTACCCAGAAAGAACTACCTTGCAAGGTACTGACAAAGACAGGATGGATCTTGATTAAGATCTCATCCAAAAGATGACACATACACCCACGGTACTACACTAGAGGATCTGCCTTGATCTTGTGCTTAAGCTCTTAGGATGGAAATTGAACCCACAGTATTTGCAGTCAAAGGTAAGATTTTTCTAACTGAGCCACAGTTGCCAAGCATTGATTTATTTTTCTTTAAAAACACCGAGATGAGGTAAGTGGCAGTTCTCTTATTGATCCACTAATCTTAAGGGGTAGCCAGGAAAGCCCTAATGTGTAGCTGTCTTGGTCAATCTGACTGAATCTTGAAGTCCTTGTGTATCATTTAAACCTTCTCAGCTTTTTAGGTAGGGTCTCCTCATCTATGAAGGATTTCCCTCACTCCATAATTAAGTTTTAATCCAGAGGGTTAAACCAGTAAAATGTGGAAAGGAATGTACAGAATGTACTGGAGCTCTATTTTGAAATGTACATTATGAGTTAGACAGTACATGTCACAATCAAGTTTTATTTTTTTTTTAATTTCTGGGAAGTGCAAGTCAAGTGGGATTTTGGTGTTGCAGAATTCCACACTTCTGCCTATCTCAACAACCGCAAGAAGATAGTGGATTGTTGACATTAGGCAGATGAAAATTGGCATGAGGCATGTGTGGCAAGATTATTCATAGAATCCCTACAGTGTGGAAACAGGCCCTTTGGCCCAACAACTCCACACCAAACCTCAGAGCATCCCACTCAGACCTCCCTGAACACTACGGGCAATTTAGCACGGCCAATCCACCTAACCCGCACATCTTTGGACTGTGGGAGGAAACCGGAGCACCCGGAGGAAACCCACGCAGACACGGGGAGAATGTGCAAACTCCACACAGACAGACGCCCGAGGCTGGAATCGAAGCCGGGTCCCTGGCGCTGTGAGGCAGCAGTGCTAACCACTGAGCCACCGTGTCGCCCCATAGTGACAGAATTGTGCCCAGATCTGAACACAACACTTTAGGAAGGACATAAGGGTGCTTGGCAGGGTAATTCACCAGAATAGTTCCAAGTATGGGGGTTTGATAACAAGGTTGGAAAAGCTGAGACTGCTCTCCTTGGAGCTTATGATCCAAAGACCAGGGGACTCAGACTTAAGATTTTGAGGAAGAGATGTAAGCAGAGTGTGAGGAAGGCAGTTTTTAGTCAGCATGTGTTAACACCCTGGAATTCGCAGCCTGGAAGGGTAGTGGGAGCAAAGACGACGAATGATTGCCAAAGATAAATCACTCAGGTACTTGAGGAAAATAAACTCGTAGGGCTACAGGGTCTGAGTTGATTGCCTCAGAGGGAACTGGCGTGGATTCGATATGGCTAATGGCCTCCTCCTGTCCCATAATGACTCGGGAATAATAAACTCAATTGTTCCTACAAATATAATGTCCAGTTTGTGTTTGCCACACATTGATATGAATTCAATGACTTAACTTACTTGCATTAACTTTAAAATATCCAGGTTGGAAAAGAATGTTAGTTCGACTTTTTTAAGTTCCGCATCAGATAAGGTACAAATAAGAGATTGAGCGTGAATAGCTGTGGAGCGATCTCCAATAATAACAAAGTCCTTGAGTTTTGGGCCATTGCAAAGGTCCTTCAGCCGTAATCCTTGCCCCTCTGTAATGACCTGAAATTAATGACACACAAAGGAATGATTGCTGTGTTGGAGGTGCACAGAAAGTTTTAATCACTTGTGATTTATGCCTTTACAATATCAATGTGATGGGTGCTCTGTGCAATAAAGTCCGGTAAGCAAGATTAAAAGAATGCAAAGTAGTTTTAACAATAAGTGAAATAAAATTGCATTATCAGGAAAAGAAGAACAGAAGTTCAGCCTATGCCTATATTCAATCAGAACAGAGATGATTTGTACCACAAATTCATTCACCAGCCTTTAATATCCATACACAGTAAAAAAAAAGTCATCTTCTAAATTTGTAATGACTAAATGAACGGCCAAATAGAATGTGCTATCAAATTGAAATGTATTGTACTATAAATATTTCTACCCACAATTTAGCTTTAATACAATTTGTAAAAACCAATAGCAACTGCCTGAAGCAAATTTCACTGGGTCAAATTTTAAAATGTAATAATTACACAACTTATATATGTGTTGGTTACTGGGTTATTATAACCACATCAAGCAGGTTGAAATGACACCATGGATCATGAACGCTGGTTTCAAAAGTATATAACTGCTCCTGTAACCTTGAAAATTAGATTACAGGCTTAAAGTTAGTTGCCAAGAAACAATTTTTAAAAATGTCCACATCAGATAAACTCATAATTAATCCGAGCAAGGACTTGATTCTTGTCTATTTTACTGGCGTATACTTCATACTCCTATAGTATTTTGATAGAAAGAGGAATATAGAATAGAATGAATCTAACATTTCAGATATTTTATACATTTAACCAGCACTGATCGTATACTTTTCTATTCAGTATTGGGTGCTAAAAACATGCTGATACTTCAGTGCAGATTGGGATAGACCTCCACAGCCAGAGAGGCTGCTTTTCAGGTGAAATGTTGAATGATTTCCTTATTTATCATCGCACAAAAGATTCTGGAGCAGTTTATGGAAAGAATAATGGGCGTATCGCAGCCATCATTTTTCCTTCAACCAACCGAACAGCGAAAACTTACTGATTTGGGACCAGATTCTGCACAAATTATACTTAATCAGCTGCCAAGTATTTCACGATGGGCTGAGGTTGTGAAAGGCACTGTATAAATGTAAGATCTTCCTCTTGTGTCCCATTAAGGGTGTGTAAGAGAGTTCGAAACCTGTTTATATTCACACATTTTCAAAAGCACCTCCTAAACCCACAAATTCTTCTGCCTCTGACAGCAGATGTACAGGAACAGCACCTGAAAGATCCCCTCCAGACCCCACACCATCCTAATCTGGAACTAAGACACTACTGCTTTATTGCCATGAAGTCCAATTTCCTACATCAAACAGCATTGCAGATGTATTTTCATAGACTCCACCTATTCAGGAAGGCAGCTCAGCATCGTATTTTAAGGGAACTTCAGTTTGTGTAATGAATGTTGGTCTAGTCATTGACACTCACGTTTTAGGAAAAGATTTTTCATGTCTTTTAGTAACTCTTGAAAAGGAATAAATACAACCAGTTAAACGGACAAGGAAGCAGCTCATTCGAAACACCTGTAATCTGATTTACGTAAACGTTTGGAAAATACAAATTAATCTGGGCTATAATCACTATACCAGATGAACTTGGATGCAACATGTTTGAAGTGGGAGGAAACCTTGGGCAATAGATGAGGCAATAAGTAAGGATCACAGCTATTAATATTTACATAATCATTCTGGTCCATTTTAAACCAAAATGGGCGAAACAGGTCTGGAGGATTGAGGAATAAGTGAAATGTAATGAATAGATTAACCTTGCCAAACCTTAAAACTAGGAGTTGCCCAATCAACCCCTCAAACCTGAAATGCTATTTGATTAGATAATTGTTGATCCTTATATTAATTACATCTATCCCTGTTGATTCTATAACACTTGATACGCTTACCAAACAATAATGCATCCATTTCAGTTTCCAAATCTTCAAGTGACTCAGCCTCAAACTGAGGAAAGAAATATTCTGGCTGTTACATATAGACTTGCCACTGCATTAACACTACTTGCCTTTCATATCTAGACTTCGTCTCTACTGAAGCTGCCAGACTTGTCATGCCACAATATGTCCTTTCTCAGACGTCAGTTTCTAACCATTTCCCTGAGCACTGGCACTTGGTTAAATTTTTGAAGTGGGGTCACGGTACAATTGGAGAATGGGTGGGGTGATAGCTAGAGCTATTGAGCCAGGTGGTGGGAAGCAGGGTGGATTGCAAAGGAGCCCTCTTGCTCCTCAGAAAGATGCTACTTGTGGCCACAAGGGACCAGTGAAGTATCCCGAGTCAGTTAATGGCCAAATGATATGTGACTAATTTTGAAAAGGAGTTCTTTTGATGTTAAGTATCAACATAACATATTGAAATAGCTTAATGTTTGCAGTATGTGTGCAACCATGAATGGTACCTATGCAGTCAGTGCTGCACAATCTGACCTACTGCTGAGATATTATATTTTGTGTCCATATTACACTTGAATAAATTAGTTGCTATCCCCTCCAATCTGTTCCTGTACACATGCCATTTGTATAAATTCCTCTGCTTGCAGTGATATATGAGTTCTTCCCATTGTAATTCTACCATTGCACCTTCATTTGCTGGAGGCTGCAAATACTGAATGACAAGTTTACATCGGTATTTTCCATTTTAAGTGTGAGCATCGGAAATTGATAATAGGAATAAACCACCAGGAAGTGCAAGCAAATGCAAGCTTTCCTAACTGTTGGAAGATCAAGAGCCTGTGCTTGGATTATTACACCACACTGGTGCCTACTTCCTTACCTTTCCAAAATCTACATTAGCATCCAGGATCTGTTCCACTGTATCATGGTCAAATGACATGTTCTGATACAGAAATTCCGACAATGTCTCATTCTCGACCAAGAAATCCCGGACCCTGAGATCTGCATACAAGAAATGATATTGTGAGCAATCAAATAACTTCAGCTGGACCAGAAATTAGAAACAACATATGTTAGCATCATACATCCATCAAAAAAAAAATCTACGGTCAATAGTGAACTGCTCGCTGAATGATGCAACTTGTCTCCATAAGAGGAAGTTTGCTTCTTGTCTTTGGAGGCTGTGTATTTTCAGTCAGTCATTTATACGCAATTTTGGGGGAGCATGGCATGTGAGTTGCATTATTCTTCAGAAGAGATTGTGAACTAAGCTGCCTGTACAGGATGATATTAAAACAAGGTTCCATGACACAATCCAAGCATAATAGAGTTCCACTGTTGCCCTGGTCATACACCATCACAAAATAAAAACTCTCAAAAGCAGATGAACTGTTTTTGGTAATTAATGTTTCAAATGAAAAGGTACCTGGAAAGGTAAGAGGAGTGGATTTAGTAGAGATTAGAAGAAAATTGCATGACTCTGGCTAAAGCGCAGGGGAGTGGAGTTAATTCATAGTTCTTTCAGGGAGACAGTACTGGCATGATCTCTGTCAGTGTAATATGGTTCCATAAGCAGTTTATACCAACCTAAATCACTGCTAAAGATTGCAACTTTGTTTGTAACTTAGAATTGGGTTTTCACTGTGACATTCAGGATTCCAGCTGCCGGCTCAAATGGGGATCAGAAGCCCACGTGGACAGTCACCTTCATTATGATTTCACGAGAGGGCAGCCAATTAATGATTACAGCGACAGCTTGCTGTCCAATTAAAGGTGGTACGTATTATTCACACATCTCCATTGCAAGTGGGAATCGAACCCAAATATTTTCCAATATACTTGTTCAGAGATATTATTACGTACTTCTGGGGTAAGTGGGACTTGAACCCAGGCCTCCGAGGAGGGATACAACACAGCCTTCAATTAAGGATTCTTTCGAAACAGAAAGGTGCATATACGTAATGGAGAACTAATGCACTTTAAATTAAGAGTGCCTTCTTTCAATTTTTCAAACGGCTTTTGCGGTCAGGCCAGCATTATGGTGGGGGAAGAGAGGTGGTTTTGGAGGGGAATAGGGTAAATTCCCCACAAGTGTAGTTCCACTGTGTTATACTGGGGTGGAGAGGGTCTTAAACGTAAGCAAAATACTCTGCAGGTGTTCACTGCTTCCCTCTCTCCAACAAACATTTGCACCTTACCCATTTCTTAGTCTTTGGTCACAGCAATTAATTAAAATTAAAACAAAAGCTGGCACGTTTTTAAAACAAAACACATTCCTCTGTACTCTAACGCGGCTCGATTTCCACCAAATGAAGAACTATGCATCAAAAAATCGGGACACAATGCCAACCAGTGAGGTAAGTGCACATGTATTGAATAATTTTTCAGGGTTAATGTAGTTCACACGCTAAGGCTGAATCAGAATCAAGTTAATATTCAGAGGAGCCACGCGTAAGCAGCATTCCAGTAACTTGTCTTGACTTGTAACTGACCGATAGTAACCTCAAAGCCTGTACACGCTCGAGGGTTCGTGCTGCTTTTATCGAGAACACTGCATATTCCTGCCTTTGAAAAAGGTCTCAAACTTCCGAAATTGGAATGCCCCCAAGATTATTTTTCGCGCATTTTTTAATATGCACTATCATCCTTTGATTGCGTTGCTTCAAAATATTCAAATTATCAGTGGGGGAAAGGGGGAAAAGGATTTCACTAAATGCTCTGGAAATACAAAGAGCGTCTCGCCAGCTAGCTGTTTATTGTCCATTTCTTGCATGCTTGATCATACAGGGGTATTAATTACCTCAGAACAAAATCTCACCGCGTTTTGCCTGCCAGAGTGCTAGTTGGCGAATATCGGACAGGATACAACACAGGAGAATAACATCCTAACTCACAGACATGTGGCAGCTGGCGCGCACGTAACACCAAATCATGATTTTTAAAAAAAAAAGCAACTCCCTTATCTGCTTCTGGTAAATTGAAAGGGCGTCACGGCGTCCCTTTTAACACACGTAATAGCGAGGATGTGCATTTGCACAGCACCTTTATGTAGTCAAACAAGTTCCAAGGCACCTCTTTAGATTGTCACACAGCACAGAGACACACTCTTCAGTCCAACCAGTCCATGCCCAACGTTATCCCAAACACAATTAGTCCCACCCGCCTGCTCCTGGCCCATATTGCTCCAAGCCTTTCCTATACATGTATCTATCCGAATGTCTTTTAAACATTGTAACTGTGCCTGCGTCCCCATGAGGGAGATTTTGACTCTGATGGGAGACGGGCTAGTTTGCTGGAATATAAGGAGGGAATTTCAGATCTTCGGACTGAGGTACCGAAGGAATAGCCACCTAAGATAGAATGAAGGAAATTGAGACTTAATGTAAAGAGAAAAAAATGTCTTATAACCAAATCCAGCCATTCCAGTTCCGAAGAATTTATGAAAAAGTATAATAGCGCCATATAGCATATGACTAGAACATGGCTTCTTCAGCCAGTCAGCACTTCTTTTGTGTTGTTGCTAAGTGCACAGTTTGGCAACACTCATTGGTCTCGCAGTTCAGCTGATTGAAAAAAAGCAACACTGCTCATTCCGCCAGGCTGCACGAAGGAGGCTGGAGGTTACTATCGGTCATTGCTCTCCAGCCTACATTCGCTGCTATTGGATTACACGGCAGCTTTGTCCTTTGCTTGGAGGGAGCCTCTGTTGTGATCGGAGTCACTTCAATTTTCTGACAGGCAACTGGATTATTCTTTTGTTATCTGAACTGCTGCTCCCGTGCGAGCAGGCAGAAAATCGTTGAAACATTAACAGTCAAAACCAGTGTTGAAGCTTCCTTAACATACAAAACAGAAGCCATGTTTATGATCACAAGAAATTTGAATGCTGTTGCCTCGTCCGTTTTTACAAGAGTTTGCATATCTTTGTTACTCACTAAAACAACCCACTACGCTTCGTGAGAAGCGGGAACTTGCCCATTGTTTCTGCCCTTGCTGGATTCCATTACAAAAGTCGCCATTGTCCCCCCAGAAGACTACACCCTCATTAGGGAGACACAACCAGTGGTGAGTTTAATCTAAGGCTCACCACGTCTCAGGTGAGGGTGAGAGGGTAGGACCTTTCATGATGACCTTAGCTGGTGTGGGAGTTGAACCTGCACTGTTGGTGATACTCTGCATTATTAACCAGCTATCCAGCCAACTGAACTAACTGACATCTTATTTCTCTACTTAAGGTCTAGCTCCCGTTCGTCCTCCACAGCCCTGAGTCATGGCTTTTATCACATTTCCCACATTTCACTCCCTCACTGCTCTAATCACTTACATCATCTCTTTGCCTACATTTTATTTCTATACTTGTCCCATTTTCACTTCTTTTGCTTTGCACCATCATCCCTCATTTATTAATGCCTCCCCCTTTCACCCCTTTTGTCCTCTTCCTCTGTTCCATTGGCATCTTGACAGCACTTGTGAATGAGAAGTCCATGACTCCCTCATCTGATTTTCTGATTCATAGAGTCATAGACTGGTACAACATTGAAACAGATTCTTTGGTCCAATTTGTCCATGCTGACCAGAAATCCTAAATTAATTCAGTCCCATCTGCCAGTATTTGGCCCATGTACCTCAAAGACCTTCCTATTCATGTACCCATCTAGATGCCTTTTAAATGTTGTAATCGTACCAGCCTCCAGCACTTCCTCCTCACCGCTCATTCCATACATGCATCATCCCTGTGTGAAAAAGTTGCTTCCTAGGTCCCATTTAAATCTTTTGCCTCTCACCTTAAACCTATGCCCTCTAGTTTTGGACTCCCCCACCCCAGGGAAAAGACCTTGGTTATTCTCCATATTCATGCCCCTCATGATTTTATAAACCTCTGTAAGGTCACCCCTCAATCTGCAAAACTCCAGGAAATATAGCCCCAGCTTATTCAGCCTCTCCCTATCACTCAAACCCTCCATCCCCAGCAACATCATTGTAAACCTTTTCTGCACCTTTTCAAGTTTAACAACATTTTTCCTACAACAGGGAGACCAAAATTGAATGCAGTATTCCAAAAATGACCTAATCAATGTCCTGTATAGCTGCAACATGACATCCAAACTTGAATATTCAATGTTCTGACCAATAAAGGAAAGCATACCAAACACCACCTTCACTACCCTGTCTACCCACCATTCCACCTTCAAGGAACTATGAACCTGCACCCCAAGGTCTCTTTGTTTGGCAACATTGCCCAGGACCCAACCATTAAGTGTATAAATCCTGCCCTGATTTGCCTTACCAAAATGCATTTATCTCACAGTCCCATGTGTGGGAATTTTGTGCCAGATCACTTGCATTGAAAAATACACCCGAGCTATACGGTCATCTGATAACAAAGGCTTGGAATATAAATCTCTCCAGTTTGCTGAAGCCATCAAAGAAAGAACAATAATATCTTCCATCTTTCTGTGTCACTAACAGAGAAAAGACATTCCCAGGAAGAATAGTCTGAACAGCCAATAGTATGTTGCTTACAAATGTTTGCCTTTGCAACTCTATTGCGGTTTACCGCATCAACATATCTCTGAATAGCAATCTCCCAAAACTCAAATCAGATTAACGGAAAGTTAGTTTACACCTACTTTGGTGGTTAAGGAAAGATAGAGCCTTGAGATTTCTAACATTCTTCTTAAAATTAGGAAATTAACTTTCAAGTCAAGTAATCCCTGGGTGATTTAACATCTGCTGATTCACCAGTATAGACAGATGGGGCATTGAATTTTACTTGCATAGCTGGAACATTTTGTAAATATGCACTTGCTAGTACAGAACTTCATCATTGCTAAATAGAGAAATACTTTTCATCTTGCACTCTTCAGGACAGACACAAGAATGCAAAATTGCATAGGCGTTAACAATGCAAGTGTAAATTGTTGCTCACTTTGAGATTTGGTGTTCTTGAGATTCTGTCTCCTGACTAGTGTAATCCAAAAAGCTTGGATACCACATCTCTTTTTTTGCAACATTCCACAAAGAATTTTGAAAAGTCCTTGAGGATGAGGAACTTAAAGAGAGACAAAAATACAAATGGGGATGCGGATCTAAACACAACTGAGCTTTCAAAGAAAATATGTTCCCAGGAAGAATAGTCTAAACAGTCAATTTTATGTTGCTTACAAATGATTGTTCTTGCAAATCTACTGCTGTTTACCATGTCAACAGGTCAGAAAAAAATGGACTAAATGTCCTCCTCTGTATGGTAGGTTTCCCTTATTCTAAAACACTGATAAAGCAAGCATCTGTTTGTGCTGAACACAAGAGTCAGCTGACATCATGAGCTCATTGACGGCACATGCAGCAAACATATGTTATAGCAAGTACAATCTGTAACCTTTACAGTTGTCCTCAACCTCTGTGAGCTCAGCCCTAAACATATGGGCACGCTGATTATACAACTGTGTGTAACTGTGTTCCAAAAGATAAAATTCTGACAATGTTTGAGTGAAATGGAACCAGAAAATGGTGCTGTGTTTATCTTGAAAGGGCAGTGGATCTTGCCTCACTTGCTGGAGGATGGGATAAACTGCAGCATTAATAACCACAGTACAGTATTCTGGCCTCTCAAGGTTGATCTTTTAGGAGCCCAGATCTGAAGAAGCCATTAGGGAAGTCAGATATTCTGTACAACTTGCAAGTGTAACCAATCCAACTTTGAACCATTTCCAAATACTGCAGAGTGTATTATCTTGTAAACAACTTGAAAATGGAAGTCTGTGGATTCCAGAGTAAAGTGTAAAACTTGAAAAGGTCATTTGATCTATGGAGCTGAATCCTTGCACAAACCATGAAGAGTTCAGCCACTACAACATTTTATTTGGCCATATGCTCTGTGATTCCAAAAATGAGCAAGCAAATGTTTAAATTATTCTTTGATGGGATGCAGGCATCACTGGCAAGATCAATGATTGACCAGTCCTCATTTCCTGTCAAATGAATGGCTCACTAGGGCCTTTTCAGAGGACGTTTAAGAGTCATCCAAATGGCTGTGGGTCTGGAGTCACACGTGGGTCAGAGCCAGGTAAAGAACAACAGATTTTCTTCCCTAACAGTCATTAGTGAACCAGACTGGATTTTATAATAATGATCATTTCACAGTCACCATCATTGAGAGTAGCCTTCACTAACTGAATTTAAGTTCCAGCAGCTGATGTGATGAGATTTAATCCCATGTCCCAGAGCATTAGCCTGTGCCCCTGGATTACAGACATTACCACTATGCCACCATCTCCCTGATCACTACTGACAACCCATTTCATGAATTGGATTTTATGGCCCTCTGCCAGGCAGTTTTTGGTCCCCTGGCAATGGCGTGGGGGAGGAGGGGCAATGGGCGGTTGCTCAGCCCACTTCCTCTATTCAGCCCCAATCGCGATGCAGACATTGAGAAGGCAATTGTTAACTCACCCACCCTTAGACCTACTGAAGCCTTTGAATGCTCACTTCAGTGTGATCAATGATCTTAATCCACCTCCACCACCAAAAAATCATCGGATAATATCAAACAGACCACACTGTGAAGGCCAGCTTTCTGAGAGTGATGGATTGTGAGTAGGGAGGTGTGTGAGGGAGAGTAATAGAGTGGGAAGAAGGGTCACTGGACCTGAAATGTTAAGTCTAATTTCTCTCCACAGATGCTGCCAGACCTGCTGAGTTTTTCCAGCAATTTCTGTTTTTGATTGTGATAGAGAGAGAAGTGGGGAGGCACATTAATTGGTGCAGGCCTACATGTGCAATGGGGGTACCACCATGCCGTCTTCGTTACACACTGCGTGACCTCCAAAATCCTCACCTCCCTCGCAGCTAACCCCTCCCTTTTGTGACTGACCCTGTCCTGCCCTAAAAGCCCAGGACATAACTACCTCTGATTCTCATACCTGGGCTTCATGGATGTCATTTGAGTTCCCAGAAACGCATTCTGAGTTCTGGCACTGCTGGGACTGCGAGAATTGCTGGCCATTCAGATTGACCATCAGCTGTAAGGGAGGGGACTTCCTATCCACTGAGGCCCAAGTATGTCCCTCAGCGTTTAAGAACCCCATTATTGCCAAGGGAGAGGCATCTTAAAGTTTGTATATTTGATAGTACATTCACCCTTTCATAAAATCCAGTCCAGTGTAGGAACTAGCAATGAAACAGTATTGTTATGAAGATACAACATGACTACATTGCACATTTTCTATGTACTGCCAAATAATTTTTAATTAATTCAGAGGACAAGTGTGGAACTTGCAGTTGATGTTCTGACTTTCCGCAGTAACATAGCTCCAGGCGGAATCTGAGATCAGTCAGAAAATCAGGGATCATCCTTATATTACAAAGAAATTGAAGTAAATGGCATAGGAGGCCAAATTTTTATTTGTATTAAATATTTATTCATTATTTTAATTTTATTATACTAAAGGCCTGATGTAAGTGCAAGTTTTTAATGCTCTTTAGCCACTAAGAAAAAGTGTAAAGAGTTTACTTTAAAGCCCAGCAAAATTACAATTCAAAAACTTCCTATTGCTTCATGGATTTTACTTTCTAAACCAAAACTGTATAAACTATTACTGAAGAATGATCTAATTTCTATCTATTTTCCTGTCTTTTCCACTGACCTCACCATTGAATATGCTAACGTTGAGTTTCTTCCCGTTTAACTGTTTGTATTCAAAGATTGTTTCAAATCGGTAGGAATATTTTGGGGATTTACAGGGTATATATTTGAGGTATATGCAGCTAGTCATAAACTTGCCAGGATAATTTTACTCCAAAATTGTCTTGAAAGAAACCTCCAGGAATGCACTGCAAACAAACTGAAAATGGTGACTCCCAGACAATATGAAAAATCATTTGCATTGGACCTCATGTTGCCAAATGATGAAATTTTCTCAGTGTGAATGGATCAGGGGCAGAAAGTTCTGAGCAAACCAGCTATTATCAGAGGAATACAGCAGGTCAAGCAGCATCATAGGAACAGGAAAACTTGACGTTTCGGGCCTAAGCCCTTCATCAGAAATGGGGGAGGGGAAGAGGGTTCTGAAATAAATAGGGAGAGAGGGGGAGGCGGATAGAGGATGGATAGAGGAGAGGATAGGTGGAGAGGAGACAGACAAGTCGAAGAGGCGGGGATGGAGCCAGTAAAGGTGAGTG
>JAHRHZ010000024.1:25644363-25663413 GCA_024137785.1 Ginglymostoma cirratum
TCAAGTTTTCCTGCTCCTGTGATGCTGCTTGACCTGCTGTGTTCATCCAGCCCCACGCTTGTTATCTCGGATTCTCCAGCATCTGCAGTACCTTTTATCTCTATTATCAGAGGAATGCTCTCTTCCAGTAAGCCCCAGAACTGCTGCAGATTTCAGCCTCCACATCATCTTCTTCCTCACAATAACCACTAGCTGCATCAGGTCACCTTTCTCTATCTAGATTGTGACAAATTATTATAGGCACTTTTAAGCCAGTAAAGTACTTTTGAAATGTCGTCACTGTTGTAGGAATTTCAGCATCCAACTTGCTCATAGCAAGTTCCAACAAACAGTAACACAATAATGATAAGATTTCCTGTTCTAATGATTGTTGACTAACCAAAACTATTAGCTAAACTAGCAGATGAACTCCTCTTCTGCGGTGAGGTATTGTAAATCCACTTGAGATAATTGATGGGCTTATATTTTAACATCTTATAAAAAGTACAGCACCTCTGACAGTGCGGTACTCCCTTGGTATTGCACTGGAGTGTTGACCTGAATTCTTACCTCAGATCTCTAAAATGGAGCTCAGAAGCCACAACCAAGTTTAAAAGCTATTTTACAGTTTATTTTTCAGGCTAAAATATTAAAGTACTACAACGTGTTACACAAAGCAGTGGTTCATGTTACATTGGCATCACCCATTCTAATAATGTTACTCAGAGGTCTGTGGGTGGAGACAAACGGTTCTACTATTGCTTGCACAAGGAGCAGTGTATCTGTACCAACTCCCTAAAATCCTAGCAATTATGTCTGATGAAATGCAGTTGTATTTACTGCTATCATGTAATAAACATCATTTTTATCACAACAGTGTATCTTCTGTCGATACGCTATAGTGGTGTATCCTCCACCACTAAACACTAGAGAGGCCCAAAAAACCAAGACGAAGGAAGATTTGTGGCAGTAAACTACCTCATGGCTCAGTGATAAGCACTGCTGCCTCACAGCGCCACGGACCCGAGTTTGATTCTGGCCACGGTTGTCTGTGTGGAGTTTGCATGTTCTCCCCATTCTGTGTGGCTTTCTGCTGGGTGGTCTGGTTTCTTCCCACAGTCCAAAGATGTACAAGGCAGGTGGATTGGCCATGCTAAATTGTCCATAGTGTTCAAGGATGTGTGAGTTATGCGTGTTAGCGATAGGAAATACAGCGACAGAGTTAGGGGATGGGTCTTCAGAAGGTCTGTGTGGACTTGTTGAGCTGAATGTCTTGTTTCCACATTGGAGATTCTATGAACACAAAATACTGGCTGAGGTGATAAATACAACATGCTATCCGGCCTGATCATTTGGGCAACTACCCTATACCAGTGTTAGGCCTTTTTGAATGAGACACGGTCATATTTAGGCAACATGTTTGCATATTTTCCTCTGTGCAAACAAAAAGATTGCTGGCACCACCAACAATCTCCAAAGAAAGTTGTTGCTGGTTGATCCAAGACCAGGGCTTACCTACATGCTAGAACTCTGCTAATGTTCACCTGATCTTCCCACTTCCAGAAGAATGGTTCATTTTGATCCATGTAAGGGCAATTTTTGCTTGCAATGAAGTCTTAAGCCTTCCTATTTGAAACCTGATCACTAAGTCAGTAAATATGTCTGTTGCCGATGAACAGCCGTACTGATTTTGAGTGATAGCTACTTAATATGGGAAATGAATGGCTTTTCATGTGTTTGAGACATAGGAACAGGTAATTCAGTTCTCCGAATTTACTCTGTCATTCAATCATTTCATGGCTGACGTCTGGCTCAACTCCACTGACCCAATTTAGGTCTATACCTTTGCCACACCATTACTTACCAAAAACCATCAACTTGTGTCTTAAGAGTTCCAAAGCTTCCAGTGTCCAGACTTTTGTGGCAGAGAATTAGGTTTCCAGCACCCTCTGTGTGATAATGTATTTTCTGTTTCCCTCTAATACAGTCCAGCACTTATTTTAGTGCCATATCTTCACAATTTTGATTCCCATAACAGAAAGAATAGTTTTTTGCATCTGCTCCATGGAATACTTTTAACATTGACCAATTCACTGCCCAATCCTTTATACCCTAAGTGAACCTGTCTCAGGCCAGTATCAATTTGATGAATCTGCATTGACCCCCTCCACAGTCAATGTTCCCATCTTGAGGTGCAATACAGTTTTGGGGCAAGTTAAGGACCCAATAAGAATGGACTCAAACACACACACACTTCAAAACAGCGGAACTAACGTTAATAAAACATGAGAGCATTTATGGTCTATGAACTAGACAATAGAAAAACTGCAGTCACAGTTCTTATGCCAATCAGCATTGTCACAATGCATGTGTTCAGGCTGTAGCTCATTGAAGACTTGTAAATGATTATCAAAGGGAGTGAAAGATTGTCGGGGGTAAGCAGGAATGTACAGTTCAACTTAAAAATGATCAGCCATGATTTTACTGAATGGTGAAGCAGGCCTTGAAGGGCTGCGTGGCCTACTCTTGTTCGTATAGACACACTTAACAGAACACAGAGCCGATGGAATGCACCAGACAAAGATGCATCAAAAGATATTCCTTTCATTGTGAATTGAGTGAATTTAGTTGGGAGAAATAAATTGTATTCACAGCAGTAATAAAGTCTCAGGGATGCTTGGGAAATGTTTGCATGTAGCAGTGCAGAACATCATTCCAGAATCTAACATACTAATACATATGGAATGTTCCAACTCATGTTGTTGTGATCTCCAAGCATTCAGAAAATCCACTTGCTGACATGTAATTTATAACTGTTCCAATTCTCCCGAAACCCAGCAATTTCTGCTCAATACCTTGGATTTTTCAATGGAACAGATTTTATTTTGGTTATTTTTTCTTCTTCCTTCCCTCCCAGTCACCAAGGTCTTTCCAAATTGAGGACAGAAACATGCCAGAAGGTTTTTCTTGGACTGCGCCCAGAAGCAGATGATTATCTACCCAGTGCAGTGCAGTACTGAGGGAATTCAATGTTGTCTAAGATGGAAAAAAGTGCTAAGAGTTTGAAAGAGTCATTAGACTTGAAACATTAACTCTGTATCTCTCTCCCCGGTGCTGCTAGATCTGTGGAGTTTCTCTAGCTCTTTTTGTTTTTATTTCAGATCTCCAGCGTCCCACAGTACATGTCTTGTCACAGATGATATCTTTTGGAGAGTTATTGCTGCCTCCCCAAACCCAAAAAGCCCCTGCCACCACCCCTCAAAACAATACCTCCCTTTTTTTATTCATCCACAGGAAGTGGACATCACTGGCCAGGCTAGTATGTTTTGCCCAATCTAATTGCCCAGAGGGCAGTTGAGAGTCAACCACATTGCTGTGGGTCTGGAGTCACAGGTAGACCAGACTGGGTAAGGATGGCAACTTTCCTTCCCTAAAGGACATTAGTGAACATGATGCCTTAGTTCTCATCATCATGGTCATCTTTCTGCTAACAGCCACAGATTTCCCTTTAGCAAGTACAAGAGCTCCTGCTCCTAATTAGCCGGCAGCTCTGGTGCACGACATTGCAGAGACATTGGACTTCAGAAAAAGACACACTGTTGCCCTCTAAATTGCCTACTTGGAGGAATCCACAACAAGCCTTGCTCTGAGGAGTCAGCTCGAGGGTCCCACAATCTTTTCAACAAGCAAGCGAGATATCACATAAAAACAGATGACTTTAACCAATTATTATATTTCATTGGTTGTAAGATGTTTTGAGTCATTGAGTCATACAATCACACAGCACGTTAACAGCCAACTGGTCCATGCCAACTAGATATCTCAATGTGACCTAGTCCCATTTGCCAGCACTTGGCCCATATCTCTCTAAACCTTAATAACAAGCATGGGGCTGGATGAACACAGCAGGTCAAGCAGCATCATAGGAGCAGGAAAACTTGACGTTTCGGGCCTAAACCCTTCATCAGAAATCAGATCAGAAATCAGAAATCTGATGAAGGGTTTAGGCCCGAAACGTCAAGTTTTCCTGCTCCTATGATGCTGCTTGACCTGCTGTGTTCATCCAGCCCCATGCTTGTTATGTCGGATTCTCCAGCATCTGCAGTACCTTTTATCTCTCTAAACCTTGCCTATTCATATACCCATCCAGATGCCTTTTAAATGTTATAATTGTACCAGCGTCCACCACTTCCTTTGGCAGCTCATTCCATTCACGCACCACACTCTGTGTGAAAAAGGTACCCCTCAGGTCCTTTATAAATCTTTCTCCCCTCACCTTAAAACCTATGCTGTCTAGTTTTGGACACCCCCAGCTGTGGGAAAAGACCTTGACTTTTCACTCTATCCATGCCCCTCATGATTTTAGAAACCTTTATAAGGTATCCCTCAGCCTCCGACGGTCCAAGGAAAAAAGCCCCAAACTATTCAGCCTCTCCCTATAGGTCAAACCCTCCAACCCCAGCAACATCCTTGTAAATCTTTTCTGCACCCTCTCAAGTTTAACAACTTCCTTCCTGGACAAAAGTGACCAGAATTGTGCACAGTATTCTAGAAGTGGCCTCACCAATGTCCTATTTAGCTGCAACATCATGTACCAAATCCTATACTCAGTGATCTGACCAATGAAGGCAAGCATGCCAAACACCTTCTTCACCAGGCTGTCTACCTGTGACTCCTCTTTCAAGGAACTATGCACCCCTAAGTCTCTTTTTGGCTGGTCAAAGAGATGATAAAAATTACATATACGTACATAAGTTGTTTATTTTTATTCTGGCCCAGGAGAGATGCAACTTCAAGAGAGCAGAGCCAACATTAAACAAAATGAAAACATAACAGTCTAAGAGTTGAGCCCTGGAGCCAAGTTAACTAATTACTTTGCTATCATGAATCAGACAGAAACACTCAACTTGAAGTGCAGTTTTCAACCAATGTTAATTCCGACACGACTCAACTATTAAAAACTCAAATCGCCACCTTCCAAATTTGAAACAAAATGCACAGTTCTTCATGATTAAGATTCACATTTACAGGGTCAATCTGGAAACTCTGAAAAGGGACCGATCCCATTGCACGCAATATTTCTCCCGATCTAACAGTTGGCATTTGCAAAATATTTTCAGTTGTATGTTGTTCAGTAACATAATTCCAGAACAAACAGCCAAAACATACCAACGTAATATTCAGTGTGTAGTACACTTGAGTTGTGACGAGAAATACATGTATGAGGCTCTGCACTGTCAATTCAGTTTACTCCATGAGCACCACTTCCGTGCATGGAGAAGATGGGTTTGTAGATGGGTGCACTGGCAATTCTTACAACTGTCTGGTGTGGCAGTCGGCTGCATGGACCTACCTATAACCTATTTTTTAGGAAGTCTGCTAATAGCATGTAGTTAAGTAAGTCAATTAAAATCGCAACTCATGACATGTGTCACACGTCATCAAAAGGACCCCAGCTGTGGGTTGGAGCCCGTGGGTAAAATGATGGCAGGCCGTTGGCAAAATGAAGGGAGGCATTTGGGTGGTGCGGCCAGTGTGATCCTCTGGGCTATGGACAGCCACAGCTTTGGGCACATAATATTCTGTGGCGGGGTTCCACTTGGCAACTGTGTCCACTTAATACTTTGCATCATTTATATGTCTTCAGACATCTACATCTTGAGGCACCCTTGCATTTCTCCACCTACTGTTGCTGTGGCCGTCATTTCTGATGGGGCAAATAAAGAGAAAGCTGGAGAAACTCAGCAGATCTCTGGTGGCATCTGCAGAGAGAAACAAGGTTAACGTTTCAAGTTTGACTATTTTTCAGAGCCATGGGGCTGCTGGCCAGTCAGAGACTCAGGCACCTTCCTGGTTGCAAAGCCATCCTATTGGCTCTTCATTAGATGAGGTCCTGGAAGCAGCTTCTGATTTGACCACCTCCTCAAAATCCTCCTCCAGGGACCTGTGATGGCCACTTCTAGGTTTTCAAGTCACAACTCTGCCTAACACCAGGATGAAGGCCCTGGGAACTAAAATTCACCTCCATGTTGCAAGACAAATGATAAGAACACTATTAATCAAAAAGACGCCTTAGTACTCCACTGTTAAATCTCCCAGACTTTCATTAAAAGCCTATACATTTTGAAGATTATTAAGTTATTACAGGCCTTCATAATGAAGCATATTGCATACGTTCATTACAAGCTGATATACTAGAGATTGGGTTGTGGCAAAGAAGCATCACCTCTTCAGTACTTCAATAAACACTGCATTAATACAATGTGATAAACATTAAATGTAGACATCTCATGGTGCAGTGGGTAGTGTTCATAGCTCTGAGCCAGAAGCTCTGGGTTTACACTCCAAGACTTTACAGCTAAGGAATCTGTATTCATAATCCACATAAACAGGTTGATTATCAACCACCAAATCCTCCCAACAGAGGTCAATGGCAGGCAGTGAGAACAGAGAGATTCCTGGTCAGTGGTATGTTGAAAGAACATTGGAGCCTCTATCACCAGTGTCCATAACTCCAGACTACAACATATATGTAGAAAATGCAACTCAATTTCCAGAGTGAACTGCAACTTACTGTCACTACTATAAATGCCAACTACTGACACCTGCAACTAAAAATGCAGATTAAACTAAAAGTTTCAACCCAACATTGTAAAACTCAAAACTATTTTGATGTTAACTGATTCATTCAATTAGGTAAATTTCCTATTACTTATTTCCGCTCATTCAGTATGTTGTAACTTGCTGCCCAGCCCCCAATATTGCTCAACGATTAAGAGTTTAAAAGCTGTGTTCATGAACCACAAACGGATTAAGAAGAGCAACAGTTCATGTTGGTGGGTACTTTGCCAACAACAACCCAATGAGGGTAACAGCAGAACTGGTCTAAGACCAGTTAGACTGTTCTGAGGGGTAATGACTATCACGGCTTTTTCATCATTGTTTATTGATCCCCTTTGTGCACTTCTCTGCCCGCGGAGGATAATTGGACGAAACTGTCCTATCTTCCATTCTAGTGTAGTCCACCAACATACAGCATTCAATAAATATCTTTTGCTTGTTTTAACTTGTCCCATTACCACAGCATCTTGTTTGTCATTTACTCACTTCTCTTCTCCCCCATATCTCCCCCATTTCACATTTGTTATCTCTTTAAACCTGACTTTCTACCCCAGAACATAAATTCATTTCAATACTATTACTCATTAGCATCTTCCAACTCTATGGAGAGGTCATCAACCTGAAATGTTAATTCTGCTTCTGAATACACAGAAGCTGCATCATTTACTAAATGCTTTCACTATTTTCTATGTATTTGGATTTCCTTATCCCAACATAGATATGAGGGAAAGTTGGGCATGAGAATAGAAGGTGAAACTCAGATTCCGATATCTAACATGCCAAAAAATCTCACCACCACTAACACTGACTCGAAACAATATTTTTCAATAACCATTCATCTATGGTCCAAAAACCAGGTTGCAAAATAACAACGTTTGCAATGCTTATAAAATAATCAGAGAGGTGATTATTGCTCAAGTCATGCCTCCTGTCAATCTGCGCTGCTCGAAGGAAAATAACTCGAGTGTGTCCAATCTGTCTTCATAACTTGCCAGCCCAGGCAACATCATGGTAATTCTCCTCTGCATCCTCTCCAGTACTATCGCATGCCTTCTATAATCTGGATTTCAGAACTTCACACAATAGTCTCGCTGTGACCTAACCTACCTTTTATACAGTTCCACATTACCTCCCTTAATTAAAGGGTAGATCCTCCAAGGTGCTCCCACAGGTCAAGGGAGGATCTACGGTAGTTCCTAAGCTATGCTGTGAATCCTTTAATTTCTACTCTTCCAAAGTTTCAGCAGAATTCTCGCCGGGTAAGACTTCTTGAGGTCTTTTGAAAGCCTTCAAACTTTACCTCCAAGCCCAATTATAATCCCTCATAATTAAAAATGGGATCAGTTATCTTTTATCTTAAGTAAGAAAGACTCATTTAGGAGCAGAAAGCTGGTGTAGTTCCCTAACAATGTTTCAAGAGCAGATCAGGATGGGCAATAACTGCTAGTCTCACCAGTGTTATTACTGGCCAGAGAATTTTAAAAAAATATGGTTTCAATATTACTATCAACATGAACTCAGTTGAAATCTTACAGCTGTTAAAAATTATGCACAAAATTCCACACAAACAGATAATAAACATTTTACATTTATAGCAAGGCAAAGCTGTGTTCTTGCTTATTGAATATTGATCCCCTCGTTCAGCACATCAGAACCGACAGGAGATAAGATAATCTATAGTAGGAGTTAGAAACATGAAACATTTTTGCTTGTTGAAGGTGTCCTATTTTAGCAAGGTCACTGGCTCTGTAGGGCTGGATTGACCTCAGTCACATTGGGATAGGTCAAAGCTTTCCCACAAAGAACCAACAAAATAGAAGTTTCTGAAAGGTGTTTGTTCAAAAGTATACATTCACAAAAATGGTAAAATAAAGTTAGATTCTTGTTCACTTGCTGTCAGCGATGAGGCTAATTGATCATTAGAATTCAATTCCAGACCCTGGCAAAATTCCTGCAATCTTATGCAATAAAAATAGAATTTGATTTTTCTGTCACTGTAATCAAGCGACACAAGAAGCATAGGCAAAAGTTGATCAAGTATGCTGGAGACTAACTACTGTGCTGCTAGGACTAAGGCAACATCCATTTATATAGCGCCTCACTTCAGAAATAATGAAATGAAGTGCCTTCAGCATCTTTGATATCATTCTGCAAAGTCCCCAGTGAAATGTAGCTGCAGAATTATTGATTTAGTGGGGAAGGTTTGCACTGCTTACTTTTGCACCGTAAATAAACTGAAATTTAAAATTCAAGAGGTAAGAAATACACTGGGACCCCCTAATAATGCAGTCCATAAGGTTTAGATATCAAGGCTGCATTATAGGGGAGATGACACTATTTCCAAACTCATGCTCCATGCACAAGCCCAATCCCTTCACTCCTCTGCCCAGTGTTTTGTTCATAGCTCTACAGTTTCCAGTCTTTATTATCCAAGATAAATCAACAAAGAGGCACTGCATAAGATCAACTAAACAATTGCCAATTGTTAAAAAAAGTGTTTGTTTTTAAAGGCTGTGTTCATAGTGAGAGGAGACATGCATTCACGTTTGCAAAAAAGAAATTTTAGTGTGCAAGATGTACCCACGTTACACCCAGTTCTATTTATAATAAACTTAAAATCATTCGTTAAGAATGTGCTCAGAAATTCCTTTCCAATTTGTTCTCCTTCCACCTTTTCTGCAGTATTTTGCTTGAATGAATTTCAAAGGTAGCCCTCAGGATAAGGATCTAGTCGAATAGTGCTGGAACAAAGTTTTCAACTGTAGCCCTTTAACTATCAGGAGCAAATTATTGCAGATGCTGGAATCTGAACTGAAAACAAAAAGTGCTGGAGATCACAGTGAGTCAGGCACTATCCATGGAGAGAAAGCAAGCTAACATTTTGAGTCTAGATGACTCTTCATCATTGCTGAACTCAAAACTTTAACTTGCTTTCTCTCCATGGATGGTGCCTGACCCACTATGATCTCCAGCATTTTTGTTTTCATCCCTTTACTGTCAGCACAATGGATAAGAGTTCAGGCAACACTGATCTGAGAAAGCCCTATATGTTGATTTTATGGACATTCAAATTCTCCCGTGTAACATGCTTACCTCAAAATGTTATTTGTGACTTATGGTCACAGTTTAATTTGCAAAGTGAGAAACCTTAATTTGCAAAGTAATTGTAAATTTCCTTTAGACTGTAACACTAAGTTGTAATGTGAAGCAGTTACTTCTCAGAGGTGAAATAAGGGCAAGTATGAAATGCTGGAAGAACTTCAGACTCAGGGATTTTTTATTCCCAGCCCTCAATTAAATGCGGAAGACAGCAAGAGGACACAGTGTGACTACACAGCAGTAAAGAAAAACTGAATGGCAATTGTTCATTTGCCCACTTAAAGGTGGGGAGAGTGTTGGCTTTTTGGAAGATCCTTGTAGGAAGAAAAGACAGATGCTGTGTTCAACTGTTCTGTATTTGATTATAAGAGCATGGTACTATGTTCACTATACTTGATTAGCTAAGCACGATGTGGACTCCAAGCAACAAAAACTGATACCACAGAAGTTACTAGAGCCAGAGCCGAAGTAGACATTTTAAAGCACTCTAAATAAAATTGGTCACACAGGTAAAAAGTAATGTCATTTCTGCATAGATGTGAGATATAAAATATACTCTCACAAGTATTGAATCAAAGGTATGAACAGGCTGAGACTGTCCTCGTGGGGCTCTGAGGAACATTCATGCTCTCCACCTGGCCTCAAAGTAAATGCTTTCACTTCCTGAAGACGGTCAAGCTCCAGTCATTATGCCAACTGAAGTCTGACCGATGAAATTAGACTCTGGCTGGCAATTGTGCTACACGCTCTGGTGCAGGTCAGACCCTACCACTGGTTGTCAGTGAGGACAGAGCAGAAATCAAAGCTCTATATTACAATGACTCATCCACAGTGTTCCTGATAAAGAGTCAGAATTAAAATCTGCTGCACTCCCTTTGCTTGTGAACAGCACAGTACAGTGTAGCCCAATGTGTTATTTTTGGCAAAAAAGCAGACTTTTTTTTATTCACTCATGAGACGTGGGCATCGCTGGCTGGTCAGCATTTATTCTGTACTGGGATGTTTATTGTCCTGAAATCATAAACTCAAGATAACAGAACTCACAACACAGCATTTTCCTGGAGGCTACCTCCTCAAATCTGAGTTGGATCAACAGTACTTTGGAGTGAACTCCGCTAAACGCATGGATCCTGTACTTTATTTGACACTGAACGTTACAAAACAGATGAGGTTGGATGTATATGAAAATCATGCCACTGTGTACTTCCCAACCTTTCTCTCTCAAATCAGCAAAGGGTTTAAGGACAAGGTCATTGGGAAGAGATAAGTAAGGCTATCAGTTAGTTTTGGAACCATGTTGGCTCTATGTGGTGTTCTTAACTTCCACCACTGATTGGTCAGTCACTCTCCATTAATTTAAATGGAGAATGAAATTAGGAAGGCTGGCATTTCTGGGCAATACCCAAAACTTCCATTTTGCTCAGCAGCATGCAAGGTTCAGCAATTAAAACCTACCCTAAGTCTTCGTCAAGAGAAGAATTTAAGCATAGGTGGGAATTCACAATGTATCAAATCATGACTTAGTACTTGACATTGTAGGCAGAATATTGTTGATTTTTATTCCATCTGCTCCTATCACTTTTTAAAGGAAACCACAGCTGGAAACCCATAATATATATCTATATATATGGGTATAAAACTGGCAGTGAGTAGCCCAGGTTAGTAGCTGATGAGCCTATGCCCAATCAATTCTTTAGATATTCTGTATGTGCCCTTGAAGAATTCTATAGTCTTACTTCAAATAAAAACTCCCCATAGTGTTCAGGCCAATGTATATACCTCAACTTACAATGCTTAAAAAAAACTGATCTTGCCTTTCAAGTAGACAATGTTGAAACCAGTTATGATGTTCCTGAAGCCAGGAGAGATCAATAGCCTTAGCATGGATTAGGAACTGATCTGATGATTCAATCGAACCATGCATACTGTGATGATAAACCAGAGGATTGTCATACAGCATTCACAGAAGCATACAACTCCAGAATCCCTACAGTATGGAAGTAGGCCATTTAACCTATCAAGTCCACACTAACCTTCTGAAGATCATCCCACCTAGACCAACCCCATCCCTGTAACCCTGTATCTCCCATGGCTAATCCACCAAACCTGCACATCCTTAGACACTATGGGCAAGTTAGTATAGCCAACCCACAGTGGGAGGAAACTACAGCACCCAGAGGAAACATGCACAGACACGGGGAGAATGTGCAAACTCCACACAGGCAGTTGACCAGGGTTGGAATCAAACCCAGGTCCCTGGTGCTTTGAGGCAGCAGTGTAACCACTGAGCCACCGTGTCATCCTCCTCATCTTCATCTACTTTTCGTCTTGTACAACTGATCAAGTCCATTTGGCATTTGCACAAATAAACAGCAAAACCAAATAAACACATTCTTTCATTCCCATGATGATCACTGGTTGACATTCTCTCTGTTCTTTATTGACCTCACCCCTTAATCCCAACCATCAGACTGCACTGCGATTGCCAAAATCCAACAAAAATTTCCCAAATTGGCTAAAGTTCCCTGAATAAAACTGAAACTCTGTAACTGTGTCACTTTGTTGTTTTAAGATCGAGAAGCAATACGGCAGGGGAATAAAAGATTAACTGTTTGGTGGCACTGAACACAAGAAATAATTATATCCACAAGAAAATAATTATATACCAATAGCCACTATAAACTCACCAACTCCCACAGCTGCCTGCACTATACATCCTCTCACCCCGTTTCTCATAAAGACTCCATTCCATTCTTCCGGCTCCTTCGTCTCTGTCATTTATGTTTCAATCAGGCCAACTTTGACAAGGGTGCCTCCGAAATGTCCACCTTCTTCCTCAGCCAAGGATTCCCCAGCACCGTTATCGACAGGGCCCTCAACCACATCTGACCCGTCTCCAACACTTCTGCCCTCAGCCATTCTCTTTCCTCCTGCAACAGTGATAAGGTTTCCCTTGTCCTTACCTAACATCTCACCAGCATCCACATCCAGAAGATCATTAGCTGCCATTTCCATCACCTCCAGTGAGATTCCACCACTAGACACATCGTCCCCTTCCTTCCCTTGTCTGCCTTCCACAGGGACTGTTCCTTCCGGGACACCCTGATCGACTCTTCCTTCACTACCGACCACCCTCCCTCAGCCCCATGGCACCTACCCTGCAAACGCAGAAGGTGTAACACATTTACCTCCTCCATCCTCTGTTTCCAAGGGCTGAAACATACCTTCCAGGTGAAGCAGCACTTTACCTAAACTTCTCACAATCTAGTCTACAGCATGCACTGCTCACAATGTGGTCCGTCTACATTGGGGACAGACTGGGTGACCGCTTTGCAGAACATCTACGTTCTGCCCGCAAAAAAGACCCTGAGCTTCCCGTTGCCTGTCACTTTAACACACCACCCGGTTCCCTGGCCAACATTTCTGTCTCTATCGTGCTGCAGTGCTCCAGTGAATCTCAGCACGAGCTGGAAGAGCAATGCCTCATTTTCCACTTGGGGAACCTGCAGCCCTCTGGACTCAATATCGAGTTCAATAATTTTAGGGCCTAAACTCCCCCATGTCCTAACCCCTACCACATACACCAGGCTTTGTTATTGCATAGTCTGCCATTACACACTACCTATTGTTAGTCACTAACAGTCTCCATTAACAACTATTCCACCTCCCAGCCAGATTGTTATCAACCCCTTTGTCTGTCCAACTGTTCTTCTTTCTCTTTGGGCTCTATCCCTACCTATTGTTTACTCCTTACCCCTCCCTTCCACCCTATCTCCTTCATATAAACCAATATTTTCCTAGCTACCATAGATAATAAAGTGTAGAGCTGGATGAACACAGCAGGCCAAGCAGCATCAGAGGAGCAGGAAGGCTGATGTTTCGGGCCTAGACCCTTCTTCAGAAAATTTCCTAGCTACCATCAGTTTTGAGGAAGAGTGATCAGACCTGAAACATTAACTTTGATTTCTGTTAACAGATTCTGCCAGACCTGCAGAGTTTTTCTAGTAACTTCTGTTTTTGATTCTCATCTACAGTCCACAGTTCTCTTGTTTTTTACAAGAAAATAATTCTTTGATGTGACAAACAGTACAAAATCTGACTGCATGCACTCTCGTGTGATTGGCGCATTAGCCATATGTTGAAAATGGTTGTGCACAAACATTCCCTGAAGCTTCACATTATGCACAGTCTGGCTTTCTATTCAAAGCTGATAACAGATTTTCTTATCTTTCCTCACTGGAATGTAGTATGAGAGTCGAAGGAGTTAAGACTTGAGGGTGGGAGGAACAAGGAAGAAAGTGGAGTTGAGGCAACAGCCATGAAGTTGTGGAATAGAAGCACAGGCTCGAGGGAGAGAATGGCCTGTTCCTGCTCCTAACTTTTACATTCTTGCGTCTGGCAGAGGCCTCCCCTTCCTTTTCTAATTTTGATAGGCAGGGAGACCATGCAGGGTTGGCAACGTTCAAGGATAGATCTGCAGTCTCCAAAAAATAAGAAGTTCATTTCTAGAACACAGCACCAGCTGAAGGATGATGAAAAAACAAATCACTGGTGTCTCTAAAATGTACTTTTTTTCAGTTCCTTTGATCAATTTTCTTTATTAATTGTTTTTCAGTAGTTTTAATCAACCAGTTCAGATGTGAGATAATACAATTCTAAGGCAAGTGGGACTTGACCCAAAACCATTTAGCTCAAATGTAAGGACCACTACCAGTGCACCCTCAATTTGATTAGAAAAATGGGAAATGGGGGAAATGAGGCCGTTTCACAATTATCCAATCAGATCATGGAAATTCTCTTCAGGTTTTGAATTGGTTTGGGAAGGCAGTGTTCTGAGGTGATGGACAAGACAGCCAACCAATGGCAGGACTGTGGGTATGGATCATTTGGAGGTGGGAAATCATTTGATGAGATTCATTTTGGAAGGTCGAATTTGAATGCAGAATACAGGGTTAATGGCAGGATTCTTGGCAGTGTGGAGGAACAGAAGGCTATTGGGGTCCACGTCCATAGATCCCGCAAAGTTACACCCCAAATTGATAGGGTTGTAAAAAAGGTGTATGGTGTTAGCTTTCATTGGCAGGGGAATTGAGTTTAAGAGCCATGAGGTTATGCTGCAGCTCTATAAAACCCTGGTTAGACCTCAGTTGGAATATTGTGTTCAGTTCTGATCATCTCATTACAGGAAAGATGTGGAAGCTTTAGAGACGGTGCAGAGGAGATTTACCAGGATACTGCCTGGACTGGAGGGCAGGTCTTAGGAGGAAAGGTTGAGGGAGCTAGGGCTTTTTTCATTGGAGCAAAGAAGAATAAGAGGTGACTTGACAGAGGTTTACAAGAAGATGAGAGGCATAGATAGAGTGAATAGTCAGAGACTTTTCCCCAGGGCAGAAATGACTATTATGAGGGGGCAATATTTTAAGGTGATTGGAGGAAGGTACAGGGGAGATGTCAGAGGTAGGTTTTTCACAAACAGAGTGGTGGGCATGTGAAATGCTCTGCCAGCAGTGGTAGTGGAATCAGATACTTTAGAGGCTTTTAAACGACTCTTGGATAGGCACATGGAGGATAGTAAAATGTAGAGTATGCACGGTAGATTGATCTTAGTAGGATAATAGGTTGGCACAACATCGTGGGCCGAAGGGCCTGTACTGTGCTGTCCTGTTCTATGTTCTATGTTCTGAGACCTTCAGGAATGACATCACCTCAGTTGCGACTTACAGCTGGACAAGAGAGTTGACTGGGACACAATGGCTGAATGACCTCTTTCTGTGGTTTAACCAATGTTTGATATTACGGATTTAAGAGTTGGCAATAATAGTGGTTCTACTCACCAGATAAGCAATCTCCTAGTGACACAATATGGCACCTAGGACTATTTTTGTAACAGTACCCAAATTAACTTCCATTAAAAATGAGGCAGAATGATCCAGGTTTAACCAATGCAACCAGATGATTCTGGATGCCACAGAACAGGATACACGTTTGCGGCAATGGTTCTTCACCTGGAACGTTATTGCTCTTTATTGGGCTCAACTGGAGACATACCAATAAACTCCAGGTTGTTCACCAGGCAGAGGTGGTGAAAAGTCAAAGGTCAACGCAAACTTTGGACCCTCCCACCAGAGATTACTGAACATCCTAGGTCAAGGTAATGTGGAGGTTACCATTCTGTACTCACATCTACAGGATGGTTCATGGCCCAAATAGAACTTATACTACAGTTAGTAAAAAAAACAGGGAAATGAAAGAAAATGTAAACTTAAAATCAAAAACATACAAGCACTTGAAAATGGCCCTTTAACTCTAACTCTACAGGACCTTTGCAAACTTCCAACTTTCAAGCTGCCTGGTATTCAACTTTTGAATTGCTTCCTGAATCTCTTTGTTTCTCTAACTTTCTCCTCCTTGACATAGTGCCTTAAAACCACCTCCATGACCAAGTTTTTGCATACTTCTCCTGACATCTCATTATTTGATTCATTGTCCAATTTTGCTTGGTTAAATTCCTGTGAGTGCCTGCACCTTGGGATCTTTTAACACGAGACATTATGCAAATACAACATGCTGTTGGTATTGATAAATGCAGGCAAAGACTTAGAATAAAATGTTGATTAAGTCAAATAGGAAGGAATAATTATTGAGCACAACACCTGAAGTAGAATTGCTGAATTTCTTTAGAGCTTCAAACAGGTTGTGAAAGGCTCCCACGTTGCCATCCGTTTGGCTGTACAGAAGAATTTTCTTGGCATCATAAAACAGACGGGAGATTCTGCAAAGAATGGAAATGACAGAGTCAGAAAGATTAATACAAAAACAAAAATCTATTTGCTAGAGTGATGTTTGCTTTCCATAATGAAGGCACCAGTAATAGCGCTGACAGATTGTAACCAAGTCAAGGCAGATGCTCCAACAAGAATTTCTAGGTATGTTAAATTTTGGTTTACCTTGTACATTCAAATATTTCTACATGAAATCAGAACACGTTCTGATACAACTTGACTGACCCTAAATTCAAATCTTGTCTTTGTACTAGTACAGATCGGAACCATAATTTAGTCATTTTGACCACTTTGCCTCATTTAAAAAACAAAATCATTGAATAACAAGATCCAGCACATAGCACTTAATAGGGACATGATTGCACCATGCCTGCTGATCCCAGAAGCAGACACTGGAGTGACAAGGGGATTGGGCTGGTTAGAAGGCCCACCTTAGATCGCTGAGAATTTCTGTTGCATTAAATAGAGCCATGTCCTCTAGCCCTAACCCTTCACATCCCCTCACCTCCTGCAAATCGTTCCTGGTGTCTTTCTAGTTGGTATGTACTAAGTACAGAAGTAAGGATCCATGCAATAACAATGGCAAGTATTAAAATGATGGGAATGAAAACAAAACCCATTCAGAAATCTTCATCGTAAAATACTGCGAGATCTACAACAATATTGTCAGAGTGCAATCATAGTATCAGGAACAAAAGCTCTAGAGTCTTCGCACTTCTTAATCCAATCCAAATAAATATTCAACCATTGACAAAGATCATCACGGTAAACTAACTCATAATGAGTATTGTTACCCAGATTTCCAAGCAACTACTTCCGCTGAATCTGTTCCCAGATGCCCTCATTATGAAAGTTTGGCTGAACTCCAAGGCTCGAGGACAGTTGCCTGGTTCAGCAGTGTTTCTGTTTTGACAACCTGTTGGAGAGTTTATTTTGCTTGACCGACATCTGAATATGGCTAAAATAAGTCATTTCTTCTGCAGCCTCATTGGTAATATCTGAACGTTGCAGAGTCAAAGGATGGAATCCCATCCACCATTTTTAAACTGCTGTAAAGTCAGCCCAATTCCATGAAACACTATGATCATGTCCAAGTGATTGCAGTAATAGCAGGCATCTATAAACTGATAACAAATTAACACATTTTGGGAAGAGTGAATATTTTGAGACCAGAAGACCAGCACTAGTTTCTCTAACACATCTCCCACCTTTACCTTCTTAGCCTATTCCAATTCTCCACTTTCTGCTCAAATCTCCACTATCACAGTGTAGAGTTTCCGAAAACATATATGCACGATTTTCTTTATCCGTAATCAATTAAATTACTGCTTTAAGTAGGTAACTTCACAGGACATGCAACTTGATTTTATGGCGATCCTGAGTTACGCAGCTCAATTACTCAAAAGAGACATGTTACTTTTCCCGATATAATCCACCTTAGAATATCCATGATCTTGATGAGATTATTTTAGCTGTAAAATGTCAAAGTAAGTGACCTTTACAGAACACACACTAAAGTTATATGTTATCATTAAGCCTGTGAACAAGTTTCATGTTCATCTAAGTTCCTCCTGTATTGCCAAACAAGCTCTCAACCAGCCACAGCTATACACCCACTGGAAGACGTCTTTCAGGGTAGCTATCCCGCTTACGCAGCAGAGTTAGTTTTAGTGCATTTTTATTAAGCAGAAAAGCTGCTGATTATTCAGAACACATTAAATGCTCAGACCTATTGACTTTCAATGGCATGCACTAAATACTATGCACGAGCAACTCAATGGACTAATACAATCATTTACTCACATCGATTTATCAAAATTTCCAATCACTCCTGGGGATTCACCCGGTGTTGGATAGCGGAAACAGGGGTTGTTTGCATTACAAATAATGCCTTGAATCCACGGCAGAGTCCCAGCAGATGGCATTGCCTTGTTTGGAAAGTGGCCTGAAAAAGACAGAAGAAAGAAGAAATAGCAGTCACTTATTTACTTTGTGCGGAATTCATTTGAATTTAAGTTCATTTGAATCCATTAAAATTAACAGGATGAGTATGCTTTTGCCTACATGCCATCCTAAGACAGTGCCCACCGCATGACCCCGGTGTTCAATGGTAAGTGTAGATTGCATAAGAAGCAAAGGTAACTTTGGACCTCAAGTACCCAAAGGTCTCCACAACTGGGGACGTCTTTGCCTCATGTGTAGGTCTGCTGTGAACTATTTGGCAGAAAATAATTGCTAAGATTAGCCAATAATTCCACAATTACTGAATCATGCCACGATAATGTTGTAGAAGGTGAACTAAATGGACATTGATCCTTTTGTGCAGCAATTACCAGGACCCTATTTCCAGTATAATTTCAAAGCCCTGGAAATAATCTTTCAACTTGCCTGACTATAATCTATCGGGCAGTGATAGTAGGAACTGCAGATGCTGGAGAATCTGAGATAACAAGGTGTAGAGCTGGATGAACACAGCAGGCCAAGCAGCATCAGAGGAGCAGGAAGGCTGACGTTTCGGGCCTAGACCCGAAACATCAGCTTTCCTGCTCCTCTGATGCTGCTTGGCCTG
>JAHRHZ010000024.1:25663813-25692044 GCA_024137785.1 Ginglymostoma cirratum
TTCCTGCTCCTCTGATGCTGCTTGGCCTGCTGTGTTCATCTAGCTCTACACCTTGTTATCTATTAGGCAGCGCCAGCTTCCACACAACTGCTTACATTCCTACAATGACTCCCATATTCCCGTTACCTTTGCAGTTACTTCTACAGATTGGCAAAATGTTAACTTAGATTACTGATTACAACAATACAGAAGGAAGCTTTTGACACCATGATGTTGCGTCAGCTCAATAAAAGTGCGACTTAACAGATTCAATTTCCCATTGTCCTGCAAGATTTATCTTTAAATATGTATTCAACTTCCTTTTCAAAGTTCTGACTCAATATGCTTCCTACACCCCTTTCAAGTCACGTGTTCCTGATCATCACAGCTCACAGAGGAAATGTTCAACTCATCTTACCCTGGATCTTTTGCCAATTGCCTTAAATTACCACATAGCACTGAGTGGAGATGTTGGTGGAGGTGCTAATTATATTTTCAGCAAGAGTGGAGTGCATGGCGATTCGACAGTTATTTGAAGGTAAAGTAGAGAAAGGAATATTGGACCTCATTAGATATGAGATTGGAACTTCTGTTCACATGACTGAGAAATGCCAACAGGCTACCAGGGTCAAACTGACCATTTCCCTGCTGCATTTTCTACAAAAACAATTATTGAGCAAGGACATCTTGTGGCACAGTGGAAGTGCTCCTTACTGAGTCAAACAACCCAAGGTGATGTCTTCATCCAAGACATGGTGCCTTAGAAGGCGTATTCATAAGACAGCCCGACAGGTTGAATATCAACCTTCCAATATGCCAATGGCAGGTAATGAGAGCAGTGAAAACTCCCAGTAGGCTATGTTTGATGTAGAGTGACACCTCTCAGACTATAATATCTGGGTCAAGGGTAATCAGCTGTTCCAGAAAAAGCATAAACTTTGCTCCCCTCATGCAGCTTTAGACACAAGAAGTTTTCTAAGTCTAATTATTGACCCATTTCAATCAAAACTCTCTCCCAATTAGCATGAAACTAGCCACTTCAAATCACACAGGAAAGAGGGTGAATATAAAATTGAATTAAGAGGGTGATTGGAGCAGGCATCTAAAACTAAAATAGCGAATTGCAGATGGAATTGAGGGAGAGAGAGCAAGTGAAAGGACAAAACAAATTATATGTAAGCCATTCAGATAAAATAGGGAATAAGTAACTATAAAAAAATGAAATAGCTGACAGAGCAACTGATCTGGAACTGATCTATCATTCTTATGATGGGATCAATAGCAAGGTTTAACACGAATGTCAGTGGAGGGTGGGACCAGAAAGTAGACCTTACAAATTCTGGAATGTCTGTCCCATTGTTTCCTTTATATTCGGTTCATTGCAAGTTCCCGGTTGTTAAACATCCTGTTAAAGATCAAATAAGAACGCCTTATGGTTGTTTATTGGATAGAGTCAAACTCCAGTGTTTGTTTGTTTTTTTCAAATGCTAATGTACAGATTCGAACTCAGTTTGTCATTATTTTAAGGACATTTTTATGAATAAAGTATATTTCTGAATTTAAAAAATTTAAACAATTTTTAAAAAATTGTCCGTGATATTTGGATATTGCTGGCTAAGCCAGCATTTATTGCTCATCCCTAATTGCCCAGAAGGCAATAAAAAGTTACTCACATTGCTGTGGGTCTGGAGTTACCTAGAGGATTCTTTCCATCCCTAAACAACTTTAGTGAACTAGATTTTTTTTACAAAACTATAAACGAATTGGTCACATGGTCGTCACTGAGCTAGTTTTTTAATCCTAGGTTTACATTGAATAAAAACTTCACCATTTAGCAAGGTAGGATTCAAACTCGTGTTCCAATGAATGCTTTTCTAGGGTTCTGGATTATTAGTTCAATGACATTATCACTATACCATGGCTTCCTTCCAATTGCTAAATATCTTGAAGGAGCCTTAATAGGACTAGCTATTTTCTTAATGCACTACATTTGCATTTACTGTGTAGCCTTGTATCCAAACAGCTTAGCAAGAATGTCATCTTAGTCCCCTTTAAGTTCTGGACCAACCATTCAGCTGCTCCTTTTTGATTAGAGCTCCTTCATTTTTGGGGGGGCTACATGTCCAACTGACTAATTCAGAGAAACTTGCACTGAGGGACAGGATAAGCTGTTTTAATCCTTATTGGTTCAGGGTGAATAAAAGTAGCTAGTTAGTCAAATTGAGTTGATGAAGAAGCAGAAGAAACAGATAAATCAGATGCTGGAAATAAATGACTCCTTTGAAAGGCTGGTGCTCATTGAAAGAAAGTCCTTGTAAATACCCACATGTCAGCAGTCATTCACATCAACGTTTAAACTCAATCCATCTTCAATTTATACCAGCATATGCATGGCTGACATGGCTCTCAATATAATAATAATTGCAATATTTGCAAATCGGGCTATCTTCACACAGAAATATCTGACTGAAGTTTAAAAGCATTGTGAGAAGACTTGTACTCTGTCACTGAGCCGTTGCAAATAATTTATCGTTATCAGTTCAACTTTGAGATAAAGTGAGAAATTATTGGTGACTCAGATCCTTCAATTATTGAGAAGTAACTCTGGCTGTTCACCTTTAATGTAACTACTGTGTCTCGGGAAGGCATACAACGACAATCACTTTGTCCGGGTGTTTAAATGTCATACAGTTTTAAATTGTGTTTTTCTCCCAAGGGCTGCGATTATGCTGAATTGAGGTGCAAGATATTTAAAACAAAATGTTGCTCTCTGCCTAGCCAATTTCTGGTAACTGGTAGTTTGTAGCTGAGATCAGCTATCAGTTATTTCTTCTGTAATCTGTACCACATCAGTTAGTTTTGATAAAATTCAGACCTAGATCAATCTCATACCACGGTTTTCACAGTGCTGAGAACAAGGTACAAAGACAGCATCATTATATTACATACCACATCTGCCCCAATCTAAAAAGAAGTAAGTAGAAATATTGACTTAGCAAAACAATAATTAAGTCACTGATTTCTATGCAAGACAAGCACCAGATGCCTCATGTAGCCCGTTCCCATGCAATAGCTAAAACGTGTTAACTGACAAAGAAAATCGTGCCTTTGTATTACCCCTTTCACAACCTTAGAACATACCAAAGGATTTTTCAGCGAGTCAATTACATTCAAAAATGTTGTAATGTCAAAATACAGATCAATATGCATATGTCAGGAACAGCAATGTGACAATAATCAGAGCATGTGCAATTTTAGTTTAAAAATAAGTATTGACCAGGACACAAGACAATTCACCTGCTTTGCTCCAAAGTAGCACATTTGAATCCTTTATGTCCATGTAAGATTTAGGCAGGGGTTTAGTTTAACATTTCATCTAAAAGATGACACCTCTGAAGGTGCAGAACTTCTTTAGTGCTATGTTGGATCATCAGACTAGATGTTATGCTTAAGTCCCTGGAATAGAACCTGAATCTACAACCTTCTGTCAAAATCATGCCATGGTTTGTTTTTATATGTACCTGAGTGAGCAACCAGAACAGCAATTTATCATCTCATCAAAAAAAAACACTTCCGGTGACAGGGTAGCCCAGAGTCAATAGTGTCTACAATGGAGTCTCATCCTAGATTTCATGTTTGAGTCTCTGGAAAAGCTGTTTAACCCACAGGTCCCTAACTCAAAGCTGAAAGTTGTGTTACTAATCAAGTCATGGTTGACTAAGGTTGGATTTTCGGAAGATGCGGTTAAAAAAATCGCAGGAATAGTTTTGAACTGAGACAGGAGCCAATCATCCTGCTAAAATAAAACAAAGAATTACAGATGCTGAAGGTCTAAAACAAAAACAGATATTTCTGGAAAAACTCAGCAAGTCTGGCAGCATTTGCGGAGAGAAAGCAGAGTCAATGTTTCAAGTCCAGTGACTCTGCTTCGGAAATGAAGCAGCCTGCAACCCCAGCCAAGAACAATTTATTCTCCTGCTACAGTACTTTCCCGGGTTCCCTGGTACAGTTAATTCTTTCTGCTGAATAGGTCATTAGAGTACAGACAAACACAATGACATGCACCTACACACATTATATTCTTGTGTGGTCTAGTATCAAACTTCAACAAGCTCACAAGCATCAAGAGCCAATGATTTCAGTCTGGGCCTCAGATTAAAAGCAGTTCAAAATTTAAAAAGAAGAATGAAATAAGATCTAGGTGACTCAATGGTACCATTGTTATACAGTCCCTCACAGTAGCCAAATATGAAATCTTGATTATCCCTCATTGCCAATCTAAGCTAAATAAAGGGGCTAAAAGTTTGGTTGTTAAAATCTCTAATCCACAAATAAATGCTGTATTAACAAGCTTTGTTTCAGAGGGGAGACAGTGAGGAAGGTGAAGCAACTAATTTTAATGACGTAGTTTTGTGTCTGCATGCTACAATGTCCCTTGTGGATGCCAGAAGTAAATCAGCCAGATGCTCTACAACTGGGACAGATCCTTCCTCCCTGCTACTTCCCTAACTACCAACAGCCGTGCTCAATCCAGAAGCTTGGCTTGATGTTATTGCTAGTGCTTCAGATGCTTGTGTCATGAACTGGTGACAAGATTATAATGCCAATTTGAATTAAATTTACTATTACAGAGAAGAGTGGTAGAAAAGAAGAACTGTTTGGAACCCCCAAAAGAATAGGCCATGGTAACAAATCCACCATTTTGGTATGAAGTTACTCCCCAGTGGAGCAAATTCTCCTCAGGAAAATTTATTAATAAAGTGTTCCATATAAGACATAAGATCACAAGATGATCATAAGATATGGAAGCAAAAATAGACCATTTGACGCATCGCGTCCACCCCGCCATTCAATAACATCATGGCTGATCTAATAAATCATCATAACCTTATCACCATAACCCTTAATTTCTTTATTAATCAAAAGCCTGTCTATCTCAGCCTTGAATATACTTAGTGACCCACATTCAACAGTATGCTGCAGTAAAGAATTCCACAGACTAATCACTTCCTGAGAGAGAAAAAAAAATCCTCCACACCTCCATCTTAAAAGGGGTCACTCCTTACTCTGAGATTACGTCCTGTGTTCCTAGACATTTCCACAAGGGAGAAACAACGTGTCTGTATTTACCATATCAAACCCCCTAAGAATCACATACATTTCACGTACTCATTCTTCTAAACTTCAATGAATACAGGCCCAATCTACACAACTTCTCCTCATAAGAAAATCCCTCCACACCGGGATCAATTTAATGAACCATCTCTGTACTGCTTCAAATGCTACTATTGTTTCATGAGATAATGGGGCCAAAATTGTTCACAGTAATCCAGCTGTGATCTGACTAGTGCCTTGTATAGACTTCAAAAAATTTCTCACATTGCGATGACCATTTCCAAACAGTCCAATCCCTGGTTGGCTCTCAATATATCATTCCTTGAAACTATCCCAAATATACGTTATGAATCCTTCCTCATGGCTACCTCTGCCTATTTGATTTTCCCAATTTACTTGAACATTAAAATCAACCAAAATTCGTACATTGCCTTTTTTATTACATGTCTTATTACCTCCTATTTATTCTCTGTCCTACAGAACAGTTCCTACAGGCTACCACCACTGTGTCTTCTTCCCCTTTTTATTTCTTACTCCAACAAGTGGATTCTACAGCATCCAATATACCACAGTAAATGGATACTGAAATCACAAAACATTCACCTCACGAAAAATGACCATGATAGAGGGTGAAGACAAAGAGGTGGAAAATGATAGAATGTGTTGCTTATTTCTTGAACAGGGCAGCTACTTCTATGCACCAACAGGTTTAAATCCCATTAAGAGTTTGAGTGCTTCTGTCTAACCTCAAGAATTATCAAGTCAGCAACAGCTAGTAATTGTAAAGTAAGAGGATATGTTGTCAGCCACACAATAATTTTCAGAAGGAAATTGTTCCTTTGGACATGAAATTATAATTATGCTGGATGTTAAGTGCCTGCACAGTCCTTTATAGAATAATCACATGACAGCATTTCGTGATCAGCGCTCAAAGGTGCCAAAAATCTGGTGGCCAAGTTCATTCTGACCCAATTCAAGGCTCATTGAGACTGTTCAGGACTTGACCTTACACAGCAGATCAAAGACCACAAAATGGCTGGGTTATGATGCACGTCTTCTCATGTGATGTCATGTGTTGTGTCCCACATCCCCTTTCTCTCATTTTTCATGGGATGTGGACATCATTAATTGGGCCAGCACATGCTGTAAATTCTTAGTTGCTCAGAGCAGGGAGTTAAGACTCAACTACATTGCCTTCGGTCGATAATTAAATGTGGGCCGGATAGGGTTTTACAAATCAACAATGGTTACGTTGCCGTTATTAGGGTAGTTTTTAATTTCCAAGTTTTTCTTGTGAATCTGCCACGATGGGATTTGAACCAGTGTCTCCAGAAGAACAGCCTGGGAACCTGAATTCCTAATCAGTGACATAACAACTATGGCAACACCTCTCTCTCTTCGTACAGATATTTCTACCTGTGGAATAGTGACAACAGCAGCAAGCACAGCTTATGCCATTGTCTTCTTAAAGAGAAGAAGCTAACATCAAGTTATAATTTCAAATTTGTTTTCCTTTCAGTTATCTGCTGGCCAAAAAGATTTTGGTAATTCTTAGCAAAAACCAGTCGGTTACAACTGAAAATTACTTTTCTATTGCTATCCGTATCAGGAGCTGAAAAAGATTTCTCTTTGCACATGTAGCAATAGCATTGTGCCTGTCCACTGCCATTTGATTTCACAGGGAGATAACAATACAGGACAAAAACTGCTCAAATATTATCCCATTAGATGGCATTAGAGGAATCATGGCTTCTGTGCCATTTCTTGAGGTTAAAAGATTTAATAATATTGAAAAACGCACGACTGGAGTACAACAAGTAAACAAGCTGTTCTTGTACAGCACAGATTTAAAATATTCAAGCAGCCAAGGCAGTAAAATGGGATTAATACTTACACTCATGCTGCTCATATGGAGGATAAGAGAGTCGCACAGAGATCAATATGAAGAACAGAAAGAGAGGCCACGCCACCTCTATCAGCAGCTGAAACTGAAAAAAAGAGACATATTATAACCATAGAAGAGACGGTTTCTTCAAAACCCCTTGTGCAACATTTTTGCTATAATTTCTTTTGCAGAAAGAACATTATACTATTTTCTCTCCTTTCCCACAGGAGCTGTTCTCCCTACATGTCAACTTCTGAAGGGAACAACCCTTACTTAGAGATGGTTCCACTGGAGGCAACAGTTCACAAAGTATTTCTTCTAAGCACCCAGACTTCACATGAGCTTGAACATTTGAGAATTTGCAATTTAGTGAGGAATGCCAACGTGATGGACTCCAACCATGCTTCCACCGCGCAAACATTTCCAACTGGTCCCACTGTGGAGGAGCAAAAACGTCAAGGATTGTCACTCTCATATTTCACCTGAGAGACATATAGGCCAATTTTAGTGCCTTGTTCTTGCTCAAGCAGGCCAGAACCAATGGGCAGCATTTTCTTGAAGTAACATTGAGTAACACATCATCTATGCTGAAATCAGTTCTAGATTGCTTTCCTTTGGAGACATTATGATTAATGCATTGAGGTTTTAATTAGTATTCAACATATAATCACACTTTCACAAATGTGCTTTACTTGAGGTAGTCAGTTTGCGAATGCTTTAACATCCGAGGGGTGACCTTTTAGAGGTTTATAAAACCATGAGGGGCGAGGAAAGGGTAAATAGACAAGGTCTTTTCCCTGGGATGGGAGAGTCTAAACTAAAGGGCATAGGTTAAAGGGTAAAGATTTAAAGGCGACCTCAGAGACAACTTTTTCACACAGAGGGTGGTGCAATGTATGGAAAGAGCTGCCAGAAGAAGTGGTGGAGGCTGGTACAGGGGCTTCTGCTATAAAGCCACTGATGTGTTCCCGTGAAATAACATGTGAGAGACAATCGCATTGTAGAAATAATGGGACCTATGGGAAAGTTGGGGGAGGTTGGGGCAGACCAACAAAAATAAATTCCTCAAAATGACTCAAAAATCTCTCAAAAGCTTAACACAAAGGATAGCACAGTTTGAAGAAACACTTAAATCACATGTAATAATGAAATAACAGTAAATTTATCACCTTGAAAAAAATGTCAAGATGACCTGATAGGGTAGGAGGTTCAAAGGTACCTCTGTCGTTAATACAGGGGCTGAGGGTTGTCATCATCACCATCACCATCACCATCACCATCACCTTAAGGTGCAGTTGTGGTTGAAAGATGAGGGTGAAGTATAGTTAATCCAGAAGTGGATGTCTATGGTTCATTGTCTTCTGGCTGTTTCTCAGGGGTTAGCTTAAAAAAAAAGACATCCAGCTTTTTCTGCTTTGCCATTTTTCTTCTTTCATGACTCTTTCGGGGACTCTTTCAGTGCAAGCTCAGGACAAAGCCCGCAAACCGATCATGTGATATCAACGTTGGAATCGCGTTACAGCGAACACAAAGTTCGCATTTTACAAATACCGTTCCCCTATTCGTCAATCGCATGATAGCCAATTTGAGTTGTTGGAACATTCATTATATGAGAACCCCTGTACAATTACAATATTTAAAATGCTTCTGGTTGGGTATTTGAACTGGAAGGGTTTAGATGGATATGGGCCAAATACTGGGAAATGAGACTAGATTTGTTTAGAATATCTAGTCAACATGGATGAGTTGGACGAAAGGGTCTGTTTCCGTGCTGTACATCTCTATGACTCTCTGCCTCTATTGCACAAAGATCTTTCTCCTAAAAATAGCCTTCGTTCTTAATATGATTCATGAAAGTTCATTGAACTATTCATTAATTCCAATATTGTATTTTTTTTTAAAATGTTGATGGTGTCACTGATTAGGCCAGCATTTAATGCCCATAACTAATTGACTTTCAAAAGATGATGTTGAGCCATCTTCCTGTATGCCCTGAACTAGGTGGTGCATTTTGTGGGTTTGGAAGGTGCTGTCACAGGAGCCTTGATGAGTTATTGCAGTACACAGAATCATAGGAAGTTACAGTACAAAAGGAGGCCACACGGCCCATTGTCTCTGTACTGGCTCCCTAAAAAGCTGCGTGGCTGGTCTAATCCTCCAAATTCATTGCTTTCAAATATATATCCAGCTCTCTTTGAAACCTACCATGGAATCCACCTTCACCACTTTCCCAGGCAGCGCATTCCAAACCCTAACAACTCTCTGAATAAAGATGTTTCTCCTCATCTCGCTCCTAGCTGTCTTGCTGACAATCTTGAAATTGTGACCCTTAGTTACTGACATACTAACTAGTGCATCTTGTAAATGTACACACGGCTGCTACTGTGCATCAGTGGTGGAAGGAGTGAATGTTAAAGGCTTTGGATGGTGTGCCAATCAAGCAGGCTACTTTATGCTGGATGGTGTCAAGCATTTTGAATATTGTAGGGACTGCACTCATCCAAGCAAGTGGGGAGTACTCAATCACATTTCTGACTTGCACTTTGTAAACAGGAGACAAGCCTTGAGGAAATAGGAGGTAAGTTATTCACTACAAAATTCCCAAATTCCCCCATGCCACAGTGCATATATTGGCAGGTCCAGTTCAACTTCTGGTCAATGGTAACCCCAGGATGCTGATAATGGTGTATTCAGAAATGGCATTGCCATTGAATGTCATTAGGTGATGGTTGGATTTTCCCTTGCTGAAAATGACCATTGCCTGCACTTGTTTGGCATGACTGCTACTTGCCACTTCTCAGACCATGTCTGATGTTGTCCAGGTCCTTTTGCACACAGCAAGCTTCAATATCTGAGGAGTCACAAATGGTGCTGAACATTGTGCAATCATCAGCAAACATACCCACCTCTGACCTCATAAAGGAGGGAAGGTCATTGGTGAAGCAGCTGAAGATGGTTCAATCTAGGATATAAATATTCATACCAAGACGTGATATGTAATATTATGCACACAGGTTGCATCTAGAGGGTCAGTTGATTCAGACAACTGGCTAGTGGGCTCAGTGAGATTTTGATAAATGGTACTCCATTGCATATGTTATGAAGATTAAATAAGGCAGGTCTTTGGAAGAATTAAAGCAAATGAGAAGAAAAACCTTTGAAATCTGCTACTTTGCCATTTTAGAAAATAAAAAATTAAATAATGGATTGGGTGTGAACAAAACAGGATCCTAATATAAAAAAGACTGATTAAAAAAACCGGAAAGTATGATATATTAATAATGCAATAATCCACCTACTCACAATTATATCAAGAATAATAATCAGTGAATCAAATACACAATCATATTATTTTTCAACTGAAATTGCCTTTGTTAACAAGTTTATTTTTACAAACGCAAGCAACCAAGAAACAAAGACAAGGAGTACCAACAATATATGAGCAGTTGTCCATTGTGGTGCTATGTTACTCCAGCTCTTATTCATTGCCTGAAGTGAAGAATGTGTGCCCTTAAAATAGTTACATACAATGATAAAATTAAATGTGTTATGCCCAACATTTTTCTCCAACACTAACCTGTGTCTTGTACGTAATTCTATTCAACTTTGAGTGAAATAGTTTTTTGTAACATTTAGCAAATCTGACTGAACATTCAAATCTCCTTTAGTTCCTCTCTACACAGAATGAAATAACATCTCTAAGTGCAATATCGATCAGCTGTAATAACGGAATTTCAGTAGATAATATCTTGCTCTTGTTCCTAAAATAGCAAACAAAAACATCCGAAGTTATAATATGATATTCTATCCGTTATAAACAGTCAGACTTTAACTCAAAAGGCCATCTGACAGCTGACTGTTCAATTCTGAGGCATTAACTGCTACAAGGAAAATAGACTGCTTTTAACTTTGTTGTGTTCTGAATGGAATCCAAGGTGAGAACTCCATAAAGGTCAATTGGGTTATTAGTGGTTTAATTTAATTTCTAGTTGTTTGACCTGCTCCCCATCCCACTTGCATGATGGCATTAGATAGCACTAGGCCATAGATGTCAGCTTTAAACTAGTGTTCCTATCTTTGTGACAGTTCTGATGGTGCATGTTGCAAAACGGTAACTTGTATACATCAACTCCCTACACAATCATTCAGAAAGTAAAGTTAGTGGGAACTCAATCCATGTGTGCAATAGTCCTGATTCTGTGGTTAGCAGTGAACAAATGATACTTGTCATTCATTCCATTTACACCCAGCCAGAGATCTTTTGTGGGTTTTGACTGTAACTTGCAGTAAATAGAGTTTGAAGAAGCATAACAGCTTCTTCAGGGAATCTGAAATCTGTGTAAAGGGGACAAGCAAAGCTTGGATGAAGGATCCATACTGATTCAAGCAGAAACTAGAAGTGCAGATTTGAATATCCCACTGACTGTATTTGCTGACATTGCCATATGTGCACTATTTGCTGCTTCAAATCACATTTGTACCAATTTCAGGGTTTGTGTTGAATGGTGGACAACAGATCTGGATTGGGGGGAGTGGGGAGAGAGATTGAGACTGAGGGTGGTTGGATATCTGGGATCTGGGAGAGATCCAGAGGGAAGGGTGGTGGAGAGAGTCGCGGGATGGGGGAGTACAAAAGGAAGACAGAGAGGTAGAGGTTATTGCGAAGATTTTTCATGTAAAAGATCTTTCCTTCTTTTGCAGTGGTTATGAAAATTGAGGTTTGATGCAACACATGCAGAAGCTTATTCGGAGCACCACAGACAATGCTTATATTCTGATTCTTATGAGGTGTTACTGAAAATGATACACTTGTTAAACAGAGAGAAACGTTCCTAGATCAATTGGGGTTTTTGGGTTTTAATATGAAGTTCGAACAACTTCAAAGTGAAGAGTTTAAATACCAATATGGCAAGCTGTTTTCTGATGAAGGGTTTAGGCCCGAAACGTCAAGTTTTCCTGCTCCTATGATGCTGCTTGACCTGCTGTGTTCATCCAGCCCCATGCTTGTTATCTCGGATTCTCCAGCATCTGCAGTACCTTTTATCTCTGGTACCAAACACTGACCTTATTTTCGAGAAGGAGAGTATTCATCTTTAAAAATAGTGTTTTCCAGCATTGCAAATTACTTGTATTCGTAGTTAGTAGAATAATCATTCCTGGACTTTACACAAAAGGGAAATGTACCTCTATGGGGCCCTACAGCACTAAGAATATCTTGCTACAGTGCATCCAATTCCTTGTATGAACTCACAATGTACACAATTCACAACGGCAGGTACTACATGCAAAAACATAGCGTTATCATTTCCTTGTGTTATACTAAACAATCCAATTAGATTATTCTGTCTTTTGTTGTAGGACATTGGGAGTGGGGCTAACTTAATGAAAATAATATACTCCTTAGAGCAGAGGAGATAAAGATTTAAAAAATCATGAAGGATTTTGATAGAATAATTAAAGGAAAATTTTCCATGCGCTGAGACGAGGGAGTCAGAGGTCATAGACTTAAGATGATAGGCAAAACAGGCAAGATGAGAAGTTTTAAAATTGTCAGTATCTTATTGTCCTGAAAAGACATGATTAGAGTTGTGAATAGAATGGGCTCCACCTGCACAGTATTACTCTTGGACTCTCTCATATGGGGAAAATAGATGTTAATCACCATGAGGAAGGGCTGGTGGTTACAGCACAGCCTGGGATGAGATGCATTTTTCTCCCTTTAAGGCTGTAGACAAGATTTTCACAGAATCAGTGCCATAAAGTGAGTCAGAAAAAAATGGACAGCATGGAGGATACAGGAAAAGGTGGGAAGGAAGGAAATTTGATGGGCAAAATAACTTCAAAGGAGCAAGAAGAAAAATGCAATCAGATAACAAAGGCCAGTCACCATTTTCTTTTAGTTTTGCATTTTTGAAAATCAGAACTTTGCATGGAAATAACTGAATATCGAAAGGGTTGCTTGGTTTCCATTTCATGTGCGGGCAGCTTTAGAGAGCGCTCCTGCTATTGAATCTGGCATGGGTTTACGGGAATTGGGAGCTTGGACATTTCAGTGACAGGACCACAAATGCTCGAGTTTTGAGAACTGCAATAAGGCAACTTTGTTTTGCCAGTTAGCTCTTAATAAGCTGATTGGCAGGCCACCAGGTAACTTACTTGGTCTGTTAGTCACCCCCCTAGCATGCATTCCCCACTCTTACTCCACATGTGGATCATAAAGTGAGGAGAATTATTGCTAACCAACTACATTTGAGACAACTTGGCAATATCAATAATTTACCCATAATGTTGGCTTCAGGAAGAAAAACGTGACATAATTCACCGAAGTGTAACGAATGGTAACTGGAGTTTAAAGTTACTGCCTATTGTTGGCACAGAGTGGAAGGATTTGGCTTGACTTTGTCATTTCATTCCTCAGCTGAAGAGAATGCTGATGACAGATGGTATTCCTGATTGTAACAGGAATAAAACCCATTGCAGCATGCACAGCAATCACCAAAGTCTGTGACCTCTTTGTGAATTTTCACAAAGAAGCACCACTGCCCTCCTCAGCGAGCTGTTTTTGGAGCGTTGCATGCATGTATGGAAATAGTTCCACGAACAAGAACGTTTCTTTCACTAATGCTAATTCTTGAAGGGTCGGTTAGCTCAGTTGGCTGGACAGCTGGTTTGTCATGTAGAGTGATGCCTATAGTGTGGGTTCAGTTCCTGCACTGACTGAGGTTACCATGAAGATTCTTCTTTGCAACCTCTTCTCTGGCCTGAGGTATGGTGACCCTCAAGTTAAACCATCACCCGTTGTCTCCTCAATGGTACAGCACCACCATGATCTGGTAAGATGATGGTGACTTTTAATTCTTGAACAGCAGAGCAGAATTTTAAATCCATGCATTCGGAGAGGGGGGGTGGTGTTGATATATAATATGGTCAGACGTGTTAAATGGGTGATTGATCATCAGGAGAATCTGCCAGGATATATAATGGTGCTGGACACACTGCCCATTTATGTACCAAGGCCAACCTTGCACATGATTCTTTTCAGGTTTCTAATTCCCTTAGAGTGACAGGATTTCACATAAGAGTCTCCAGAAGCTCCTGCGGGGGCAACAAGATTTGGCTCAGGTAGCCATAACGCACAATAAAACTCAGAACAATGATCTGTGCAACCAGGCTGCAACTCAGGGATGCTTGCTCAGTCTCCTAGCACTCACTCATTTTGTCCCTACTACAATGCTCACAGTATCCCTGTCTTTGCTGTCTTTTCAATCCTCAGCCACACCTTAAAGACTCACAGTACATCTGTCTTGCTTTGCCGCTTAGTGCAGACGCAAAGCTAGGCAACATATCATAGTTATCAGCAGTCATCAGTCATGCAGTCAATCTCACACCTACAGCATGTGCTAGCAGGCTGCAACTTAATCACACTAAATGTGCTTCAAATGGCTAAGTCTTAAAGTAAATTTGGAGTAGACTTCCCATTAAGTCAGTTAAGTCAGTCTGGGAATCCTGGTATAGACTGTCAAGGGCATCATTCACATATAGTTCAGGGGCTTGAACATGGTCAGTCACCCAATAGATGTGGTCAGGGTCACTACAGTCGAGGGAGTGGTCTGTAATCAGTTCCACAAGGCCAGTGCAAATAGTCAGTTAGTGAGCTGCACAGCTAGTATTCTGCACAGCCTGCATGCACATGGTAGGGTGAATAGTCTCCTTCCGTGCGGTTGCAAGCATTCTACGATTTTGTGATTCTTTGATTTCAATGCAATGAACCGAATGGGAACAGTCTGATAAAATGCAGATTGATTTTAACAGACCCTGCTATTTATCGTCATAACTTTACTTCTCGGAATGCACTGGGCCTGACTGTGGCAGAGATCAACTCTTATAAGGGGCGGTATCAGATGGAATTATCGAGACCAGTTCAATTTCCTGGACGAGCTTCAACTTCTGAAAGGGCCTAGAATGGAATTCCCCAGATTCCTTTGTCCCAAATCCACCTAGGATTGTAGCTGTTTTTTCACAGTACCCAGGAGATTGCATTGTTTCTACCTGGGCTATGGAGTGGATGATTCAAGGTGTACATTGATTGATTTGGGACTGGTTGAAGGGACAAGAAGGTTTCTTTTTCAATCCATCATTGCGTGAATGTGTGTTTGTGACAAACAACAGTTACAAGGTCTTTCCTTCCATTCTGTTGACCCACTCATGTTAATTAAAGCTTTAAAATAAAAAGTACTTACTGTCTGTCTCCGCCTGTATGTAAGATTCTTCCACAGCAGCAATCCCAGCTGCGCCCAGAAACTAGCCATACTCTCAGAGCACTTTCGCTTGATTGAGCAGAGAGGCTGCTTCTCGTCATGAACTGAAAGAACAAGAAAAGAACAGGAGGTCATTTCAAAATGTGACTGACGCTGTCCTAACTTTTACAAGTCCAGCAATATTCCTTCCAACCTTACAAAATAAATGAGTATTAAACAGCAACATTTTCAATCAAAATGTGTGCAAGGGTTAGATGGAGTCATCAAGTTAGTTCTGCATTCATACAGTTAAACTCCAAAAAAAAGATATACAAGGCTGTTGCTGGGATTGGATGGTTGAGCTATTGGGAGAGGCTGAATAGGCTGGGGATATTTTCCCTAAAGCATCAGAGTCTGAGGTTTATAGAATTTTATAAAATCATGAGGGGCTTGGATAGGGTGAATACCTAAGGTTTTTTTTTTCCAGGGTATGAGAGTCCAGAACTAGAGGATATGGGTTTAAGGTGAGAGGGGAAACATTTAAAAGGGACGTGAGGGACAACTTTTTTGTATAGAGGGTGGTGCATGTATGGAACAAGCTGTCAGAGGAAGTGATGGAGACTGGCACACTTACAACATTTAAAAGGCATCTGGGTGGGTACATGAATAGGACGGATTTGTGGGCCAAATGTTGACAAATGGGACTAGATCAGTTTAGAATATCTGGTTGGTGTGGACAAGTTGGATTGAAGGGGTCTGCTTCCGTGCTGTAGAACACTGTGACACTATGTGCCTAAATGTTAGCAGAAACCAATAGATCCTGATGTATATACACGCTGAAATGAACACTGCTTTATTAGATTCTTAAGCACTGGTCAATGTAAAAGCAAACAAGTTTTACTGGCTAATTTGAAAAGTAAAATTTTATTGTCATTCTTAAAGAAAGGCTAGCATCTAGTTTCAGAGATAGTAGGAACTGCAGATGGGTTAAAATTGTTTCAGAGATAGTAGGAACTGCAGATGGGTTAAGGGTCTAGGCCCGAAACATCAGCTTTCCTGCTCCTCTGATGCTGCTTGGCCTGCTGTGTTCATCCAGCTCTGCACCTTGTTATCTCTAGCATTTAGTGCTTTCCATGTCCTAAAGCCCTTTATAGTCAATGGTATACTTCTGAAATGTATACACAACTGTGATGATTGTTTTAAAATGCACTTTTTGACAGGAATCACTGGGGTAAATCATCAATGTTGCCCATCCCTAATTGTTCCTAAGAAGATGATCGTGAGATGTCCATGAGATATAGGACATTAGGTCAAGGATTTTGATCCAGTAACAATGAATGAACAGCAAGAGGTCAGGTTGATATGTAACTTGGAGTTGAACTTGTAAGTTGTGGTGTTCCCATATATCTTATACCCTTGTCCTTCTGGATTGTAGATGAGGTGGTTATGGAAGATAATGTCAAATGATATCTGCCCCACACATGGCAGCACAGCACTAAAAAGCCTTGGTGAGATCAAATGACCCAGGATCCCCAATCACAATTAGGGCCTTTATCTCAACCTGGTACCCAGAGATCGGATCTATAATTTTGCCACCAGTTGTCATTCCATGGTCAAATCTTCCACCATCCACATCAAATCCCACCTTAAAAAAATGTCTTATTAGTATACAATGCCAATCACAGCCAACATGTGGTTTGGTAGGTTGCTAACTATCATCTGCATGCGAGATCTGAAAGCATGATGACTGTCCAAAGGAGCTTCTGGTTAAATACAAAACAGTTGTCTTCCACCATTTTGGCAACCTGATATTTAGATTCACTTTGGAGAGGAAAGTACCTTTGATTTATTTTGTTCTTCTGGCAGACTTGCCCAGTAATTCTCTTGCTAACTATATGCTACATCTGTATCCGAATGCTAGAACTATGATCCTGGTGGTTACTCAGTTTGTTTGTCTCTACACAAGATCCATAAATGCTGGTAAATGAGACTAGGTCAGATTGGAATGTAATGTCTGGTCAGCACAGATAAGTTGGAATGAAGGGTCTGTTCCTGTGCCGAATGACTCTAGGACAAGATTCTTTTTGTCTCTTTGAGGGTCATTATTCATTGAAATTCCCTTTCCTAGAGACCAGTGGATGCTGGGTTATCGAAGACTAAGTTGGATACATGTTTGATATACAAACAAGTCAAGGATTATGTGAGAAGACAGGAAAGTGGTAGTGAAACCATAATCAGAATAGCGATGACTATTTTGAATGGCAGGGCAGGCTTGAAGGGTCAAATGCTCTGTTTCTGCTCTGAGTCCTATGCTTTTATTATGTCTCTGATGGCCTCCTTAATCTGAATAATTGTACACCACTCTTCAAACACATCACAGCAACTTATTCTTCCATTGTAAATCCTAATCCAGTATGTTCTACTCTATTTGTCCTCCTGTCTCCATAATCCTTGCAAACGCAGCAACTATTTTAACTGCTTTCGGTCATTTCGCAAATGTGCATGAGCATGCCAGCAAAGCCTCTGCTACTATACCTTGCCTAAATGTAGTATGTGATGGAAGGTTTTAGTTGTGACACATGAGTGTGTCAATTCCTGTTTTAATTTGATTAACCAACTGGCATTTGGTGACCAATAATGATCTGTAAAAATATTCTCAGGCAAACGCAAGATGGCCAATTTGACAAGCAAAAATGCTTTTCCACCCAATTCCAATGATTTTTGGAAATCAGCAAGTTTTGCTGGCACTTGTGCAGTTCTTTAAAATGTCATTGACGGAATGTGGAAAATGATATCAATAAGTATTGACACAGATTAATTACAAGGTATTTTGATCACTCAGTTAACATTACTGACCACCAGGCCAGATTGGGCTTTCTGTTTTTCCCCATCTCGGGAAATGCACTTATTAATATAATCCACTTAACCAATTTTGTTGATGTACAGTGATGAAACTTGCAAGCCCTTTCAGACATCAAAAAATTGTCATATAGTGTGTTTGATGAGATAATTGGGATCATTGGTTTCCAAAAGGCCACAGTTGTTCATCTGCTCTCCTAATTTGCTATAGAAAATTCTTTTACCTTCAGCAGTGTACTAATACTTTATAAATTGAAACTTCTGTTAACTCGTGTAACATAAGAATGAGACATGAGTTACGTTTTACTGAAGAATTCTATAGACTTTTGTAATAGCACATGGTATCTATATATTTGGATTCAGAGGCATCTGAGTGTCCATGATAAAGCTAAGCAACTCAGATGTAAACTGTAGCAGGCTTTCCTCACTGTCTCATGCTGCAAGAGGACTCAATAAAATTGAGGTTAAGACCTTTATACCACCAAGTCACATGTTATGATATCATGAGCATGCCTCTTAATGGTACATTGCACATGAGCTGTGACACATCACACAACAGTGTTGATCTTAATGAGGAAGGAATGAAAGATTTCATTTTTTAAACAAGCTGATTCGGGAAGGAAATCAGGAAGCATTTTTGTACATAGAGAATGATATAAACTAATCTTACCACATAATAGCTGTCAATATCATCAATTTTCATGGAGGGTTTTTCTCCACACGATTTTGTGTATTTCCCCCCATTATCATCCCAAATTCACCTTGTTAACTAAATACCACATCCTCATGGTGCCTGCTTGTCGAATGCTAGCTCGATTCTCCCATGAGGGGCTGAATGGCCTAATCTTGATCCAACATTTATTCTGAAAAACCAGTGACATAACTTTAATATATTCAAATATATCTGATCCTTCTAATAAGCCTTGTTATCCTCTCACTTTCACTCCCTGCCATCTTTGTTATGAAAGTTAACTCCCTTTTTCTTTTGCTCAATTAAACAAATGGACATTCCTTGGCTGAATTGTGCAGTGTGTGCAATTCATAGGTGACCATGAACAAGAAACACAGATGTTCAAAGAGATTATCAAGTTCAAGTTTGTTAATGCAAAGCTGTAAAAGGAGGGCTGGGAAAGGCTGTCTTTACCAAACAGTCCTAAAGCTATACAGAATTTCACATGGAAAGGAGTACATTGTGATCTTTTAGCGGTCAGACCCCAGCATTGTAAGTCTTGTGATAAAAAAAGTCCCTGATAAAGACCCATATCAAAATCCTTGAACATGAAATGGACTTTGCTGAACGAGTTGCAGAGTTGATTGAAGGGTTGAAGTGAAAGTGTTGCAACATGCAAGTTCATGGGTTTGTATTTAGACTCGTCATACACAAAAGTACAGAGTCCACTTAAAACAAATCAGAAATCATTTTTACTAAAGTTATCATTTGGATACTCAGATGCTTTGCAAACAAATGTGATAATGTGAGGGTTATTTTCCTTGCTTATTTATTTATAGGATGTGGGAGTCATTGGTCCCATCAGCATTTATTGCCCATCCCTAATTGCCCTGAAGACATCAGTGGGGGTGGCTCAGTGGTTCTGTAGCACGGCTGCCTCACTGTGCCAGGAACCTGGGTTCAATTCCAGCCTCGGTCGACTGTTTGTGCGGAGTTTGCACATTCTCCCCGTGTCCGCGTGGATTTCCTCCAGGTGTTCTGGTTTCCTCCCACAGTCCGAAGATGCAAATGCAGGGTTATAGGCTATGGGGCTACGTCTGAGTGGGATGCTCGTTGGAAGGTCAATGGGCCGAATGGCCTGCTTCCCCCACTGTTCAGATTCTATGTCTATTTTGAACAGCTTCTGTCCATATAGTAAATGTTCACCCGCAGTACTGTTAAGAAGGGAATTCCAGGAATTTGACCCAGCAACACTGAAGGAATGGTGATATATTTCCAAGTCTGAATATTGAGAGGCTCAGAGAAGAACTTGGAGATGGCGCTGTTCCCATGCACCTGCTGCTCTATCCTTCTCGGTGCAGACGTTGTGCAGTTAGAAGGTGCTGTCAAGGGAGCCTTGGTGTGATACTGCAGTGTGCCTTTTAGATGGTACACATTGCTGCCACTATATAGATGGAGATGGTAGCAAATATTGAAGGCGATGGATGGAATGACAATCTAGCAGGTTGCTTTGTCCTGGATGGTGTCAAGCTTCTCGAGTGCTGTAGATAGGACCTTCACCCAACCAGGCAAGAGGGGAGTATTCCTTCACGTTCCTGACTTACGCCTTGTTGATGGTGGACAGGCTTTGTGAAAAAGATGAGTTACTCACCACTGAATTACTGCTTTTATAGCCACAGTATTTACGTAGCTGGCCCAATTCAGTTTATGGTCAATGGTAATGCCCAGGATGTTGACAGTCAGGGATTCAGTGATGGTAACACCATTGAAACTCAAAGGGAGATGTTAAATGTTGGAGATGCTGTGATTATTTTGGCTGGAAAACGTATCAACAGCAATGACACTGCAACATGTTTAATTCGAAGCTCCTGCTGTTGGTTACAGCAAGCCTTCTTCAGTAGCGACATCAACCAGTTGAAAGTAGGATGTTGGCTGCACTCGGGCATCAGGGTTGCTAGCTAACTCTTCAGGTCTAGTAAGGCAGTTTAAACATTGGTGGCCTGTACAGACGTTCCCCAGACATTACTGCCTTACATGAGTACAATGCCAGGATACGATGATGTAATACACTGCATAGTTATACAGTAATATCAGTTTTACAATATAGGTATAATATATTCCTTTAATGAGGAATAGAACTATGAGACAAAATTCAAAAATAGGGACTTAGATGGAAATGAAGAGTAAGTTCTACTCTCAAAGGGTCATTAGCCAATGGAATAATGTCCCAAAGAGTGCAATGGAGGCAGGGTCATTGAATATTTTTGAGTTGATTCTTGATTGGCAATGCAGTCAGCAGGTGTAGGGAGTAGACAGGAAGTAGAGCAGAGGCCATAATCACCATCGTTTTATTAAATAGTGCAGTAAGTTCGAGGAGATGGAAGGCCTACTGCTGCTCCTAATTTGTGTGCACGCAAGTTAGCATGATAAACATAAGCATGGGCCCAAGCTATGCCTGCCTCTTTGTAGGTTACGTGGAACAATCCCTCTTCCGTACCTACACTGGCCCTAAACCCCACCTCTTCCTCCGTTACATTGACAACTGCATCGGCGGCGCCTCGTGCTCCCACGAGGAGCTCGAACAGTTCATCCACTTCACCAACACCTTCCACCCCAACCTGAAGTTCACCTGGACCATCTCCAACACTTCTCTCTCCTTCTTGGACCTCTCTGTGTCCATCTCGGGTAACTACCTAGAAACCGATGTCCATTTCAGGCCCACTGACTCCCACAGCTACCTGGAATACACCTCCTCCCACCCACCTTCCTGCAAAAATGCCATCCCCTATTCCCAATTCCTTCGCCTCCGCCGCATCTGCTCCCAGGATGAGACATTCCACTCCCGTACATCCCAAATGTCCTCATTCTTCAAGGACCGCAACTTCACCCCGACAGTGGTCGAGAACGTGCTCGACCGTGTCTCCCGCATTTCCCAGAACACATCCCTCACACCCCGTCCCCGCAATAATAACCAAAAAAGAATCGCCCTCGTCGTCACATACCACCCCACCAACTTCCGGATCCAACGCCTCATCCTCCGACACTTCCGCCATCTGCAATCAGATCCCACCACCAAAGACATTTTTCCCTCCCCACCCTTATCTGCCTTCCAGAGGGACCACTCCCTCCGCGACTCCCTTGTCCGCTCCACACTCCCCTCCAGCCCCACCACACCCGGCACTTTTCCCTGCAACCGCAGGAGGTGCTACACCTGCCCCCACACCTCCTCCTTCACCCCAATCCCAGGCCCCAAGAAGACTTTCCACATCAGGCAGATGTTCACCTGCACATCTGCCAATGTGGTATACTGCATCCGCTGTACCCGTTGTAGCTTCCTGTACATCGGGGAAACCAAGCGGAGGCTTGGGGACCGCTTTGCAGAACACTTGCGCTCAGTTCGCAACAAACAACTGCACCTCCCAGTCGCGAACCATTTCAACTCCCCCTCCCATTCCTCAGATGACACGTCCATCCTGGGCCTCCTGCAATGCCACAGTGATGCCACCCGAAGGCTGCAGGAACAGCAAATCATATTCAGCCTGGGAACCCTGCAGCCCAATGGCATCAATGTGGATTTCACAAGCTTCAAAATCGCCGCTCCCCCAATCGCATCCCAAAACCAGCGCAGCTCATCTCCACTTCCCTAACCTGTTCTTCCTCTCACCTATCCCCTCCTCCCACCTCAAGCCCCACCCCCATCTCCTATCTACTAACATCATCCCGCCCCCTTGACCTGTCCGTCCTCCCTGGACTGACCTATCTCCTCCCTACCCCCCTACCTACACTCACCTTTACTGGCTCCATCCCCGCCTCTTCGACTTGTCTGCCTCCTCTCCACCTATCCTCTCCTCCATCCATCCTCTATCCGCCTCCCCCTCTCTCCCTATTTATTTCAGAACCCTCTGCCCCTCCCCCATTTCTGATGAAGGGTCTAGGCCCGAAACGTCAAGTTTTCCTGCTCCGATGATGCTGCTTGACCTGCTGTGTTCATCAGCCCCATGCTTGTTATCTATGATAAACATCCTAGACTGGTGGCACATAAAAATGTGTCTTTGACACATCATGAACAACGTCCCAGTGGTGTCAGGACATTTTACAAGTGAGGAAGTTGTCTCAAGAGGTCAGCTAATTCTGTGCACAGCAGCACGTTGCACAGCACCTTTTCTCCTGAATGTCCCAGCTCCTGCTGGAGTACAGATTTGTTGGTTCAAAAAAGATCACTCAGGTATTCTTATAGACCCATATATGCAACTTAGGTCCAGTTTATTTACTCTGGATCACGTTGACATAAGGAGGGAAGATGTGTTGGGTAGGCTAAAGGATATTAAGGTGGACAAATCCCCAGGACCGGATGGGATCTATCCCAGGATGCTGAGGGAGGTGAGAGAGGAAATAGCTGGAGCCCTGACAGATATCTTTGTAGCATCCTTAAACACAGGTGAAGTGCCGGAGGACTGGAGCGTTGCTCCTGTTGTCCCCCTGTACAAGAAGGGTAGTAGGGATATTCCAGGTAACTACAGACTAGTAAGCCTGACGTCAGTGGTGGGAAAGTTGCTGGAGAATGTACTGAGGGATAGAATCTATTTATATTTGGAAAAGAATGGGCTTATCAGTGATAGGCAACATGGTTTTGTGCAGGGGAGATCATGCCTTACTAACTTAATAGAGTTCTTTGAGGAAGTGACCAAGTTGATAGATGAAGGAAGGGCTGTAGATGTCATCTACATGGACTTTAGTAAGTTGTTTGATAAGGTTCCCCATCGTAAACTAATGGAGAAAGTGAAGTCACATGGTGTGCAGGGTGTTCTAGCTAGGTGGATAAAGAACTGGTTGAGCAACAGGAGACAGAGAGTAGTAGTTGAAGGAAGTTTCTCGAAATGGAGAAAGGTGACCAGTGGTGTTCCACAGGGATCAGTGCTGGGGCCACTGTTGTTTGTGATATACATAAATGATCTGGAAGAGGGCATAAGTGGTCTGATCAGTAAGTTTGCAGATGACACGAAGATTGGGGGAGTAGCAGAAAGCATAGGGGATTGTCAAAGAATACAGGAGAATATAGATAGACTGGAGAGTTGGGCGGAGAAGTGGCAGATGGAGTTCAATCCGGGCAAGTGTGAGGTGATGCATTTTGGGAGGTCTAATTCTAGAGCGAACTATACTGTAAACGGAAGAGCCTTGGGAAAAGTTGATGAGCAGAGAGATCTGGGAGTTCAGGTCCATTGTACCCTGAAGGTGGCTGCACAGGTGGATAGAGTGGTCAAGAAGGCATATGGTATGCTTGCCTTCATCGGACGGGGTATTGAGTATAACAGCTGGCAGGTCATGTTAAAATTGTACAAAACTTTGGTTCAGCCGCATTTAGAATACTGTGTACAGTTCTGGTCGCCACATTACCAAAAGGATGTGGAAGCTTTGGAGAGGGTACAGAGAAGGTTTATGAGGATGTTGCCTGGTATGGAAGGTGCTAGCTATGAAGAGAGGTTGAGTAGGTTAGGATTGTTTTCATTAGAAAAAAGGAGATTGAGGGGGGACCTGATTGAGGTCTTCAAAATCATGAAGGGTATAGACAGGGTTGATAGAGATAAGCTTTTTCCCAGGGTGAGGGATTCAATAACGAGGGGTCACGCGTTCAAGGTGAGAGGAGAAAAGTTTAAGGGGGATACACGCGGAAAGTACTTTACACAGAGGGTGGTGGGTGCCTGGAACGCGTTGCCAGCAGAGGTAGTAGAGGCAGGCACGGTAGATTCATTTAAGGTGCGTCTGGACAGATACATGAGTAGGTGGGGAGCAGGGGGATACAGATCCTTAGGAATTGGGCGATAGGTTTAGACAGTGGATTTGGATCGGCACAGGCTTGGAGGGCCGAAGGGCCTGTTCCTGGGCTGTAAGTTTTCTTTGTTCTTTGTTCTTTGTTCACACAGCGATAGCTTTAGAAAAACAAACTGTTCAGGATCTAGAAGGTAAGCATTCATTAGAGTTTAAATAAAATGTCATTTTAGCCTTGAACAGTTGACATTAAATTATTAAAACTGTTACCTGTCATGCACCATGCACAATTTCCATTCTATGGAAGTACAAGATGAATGTAAAAATCAACATTGCACGCTGATGCTATGCTTTTTTACGGGTCATAACTACGTTTACATTGAAACAAATCTTTAACTTTAATGCTAACTTTAGATGTGTCCTAGACTCTGGACTCTGGCACAATCACATGGCTCTGATAAGTTACCTGTGTGTTTGCCAACACAGTGGAAATATTATCTCCTGACTGGAATTAAACAATACAACCTGATGTCTATGCATACTTTGCTTAATTCTCATCTCCCTGAAACTGATGATAGGAATATAATCAGGAATGAGTAGGTCAAATTGAATAATAAAAAAAAATCACTGTTTAGTTAACCACTCATCTCTGTCCCAAATGATTGGGAAGAAAAGTGTATTTAAGGACCACAATGTGTACTGAATTCTGATACAAAAGATAAATAACATTCTGTTAACAATAACAAGCACCAATGTTGGACTGTGAAAACGATCTCCCAAACTATAGATCAACTTTTCCTACCGTGAATGTCACAAATTTCCAAGAATTTCGCTGCAAGTTTTCAGCAAATTTCCGGTCCAGTAACACTGAATACACAGATGACAGAAAAGCAACAACTTGATCTCAATGCTAACAGCTGGAACCTTTCCACGTAAAAAGCAACCTTATCTATGCGTGTAATACTATCATTTTCAAAAGGTAGACTGTGGATCGCTGAAACTTGTATTCAAAACTGCCATATATAGAATCATATAGAATTGTACCCTGATGGAAATTCAACCAGAATAAAACATGTCTTCTTTGTTACAAATAATGCCACTCTGGTCACTGGGAGAATTCCTTTGCTTTTCTTTGAATAGTGTCACATGATAATTTTTCCATCCACCTGAGAGGACTGTCAGGGTCTTGGTTTAACAGCAACATCTCTGCACGGGAGTGCAAGGCTGACCACTTCAAATCTTGCCTAATATCCAGTTAACCCCCAACTTTAATGGCAAATAGTGTGTTTCAAAAGATAGTGTGATAATCAACAAAATCAGCTCCAAGCATTTCCCAGTACTCAAGTGTCATGTGGTCAAACAGTCTCCTCATGGTTCCTGATGTCATCTGGGTGTCCTTGCACTTTGAAAACACTCCCTACGTAATTTATTCCCTTCAGAATATGGTTTGGCTAAGAATGAATCATTTTCGGCAGCAAAGTCTTAGATGGGACCTTTCAACTGATCCCTCTTTCAACCCATATGATGGAGGGGAAGAAAAGGCCAAAATCAATTGAATTTTAATGGCCGGATCCCGATCTCTCACTTGGCTGAATACTGGCACACGAGTGATTTCTGTGAAAGAGAGCCAACCACTTCCTGTACCTTCAACCAACTTCCAACAAACAAACTGTGCCCCATTCTGCTGTTGCCTTTACAGGCCCCAAGATTGAAACTGAAAAAGTGAACTTGTGGGAAGGGAAGAAAGCAGAAGGGAATTTGGATGGTTTCACAGTCAACAGGCTCCAACAAGACTAACTAACCTGAAGACATTCTTTAGATAATGATCCACAATAGAATAGACTAAATGTGAAGCGAGCAGTGAACTTCAATTTGAGACAAAAGATCAGTAATGTCAAAGCAGAATAAGTTTTAATAAAAGTGATTTCTCCAATCATCCACCCCAAGGAATTCAAATCATCAGCTCAGAAATCTATGGACTTCATTTATTAATGTCTTTCCTCTCTCCACTGAATTACTACTGTAGCCCTGTCACTTAAAATAGATCACAGAGTAAATGCATCATTGTCCAGCACAGAACAGACACATACCTTGCACACATAATCAGACCGCACTGCTGCTCCACTTTCATCGTGCCTTTCACCACAAACTCAATTTAATGTGCTTCGTAAAAGCATGGAGCTCAGGATCAATAACAACACTGCAAGTGTACAGAAACTTCAGGCAGCACAGATGGCCAGTTGTCCCTAGTCCCTAGTTGTCACTACAACATGCTCAGTATTTCTGGTGCTGACTAAACAAATTCACAGAGACTGTCAAATGGGCAGCCAAAAAGAGATTTTAAAATGGATATATCTACTTGAACAGTTCAAGTGACCTTGTTTACGTGAATATCTTCCTCGTTTAACTGCTATTGACCATAACATCATAAGTGAGCAGTATTTGCCTCAGGTTTTTGAAGAACTGGTAAAATTCACACTTGGGCCAGTCTCAGGAATCAACTGGATTTCCAAGAGCCTGATGTGTTCCCACTCGCATACACAGTTCATGGCATGACTCATATGAAATCACTTCTGAGACTTGATTAGAATTCAATTTTTGAATGATAATGAGTAAGTAAGTAAGATCTAATAATCATTAGTCTCAACAATGGCTCGCTTGGCAGCAATCTTGCTGCAGGATTTTTGGGTTGTGGACGCACTCCAGGGTTTAAGCGTAAAAATTAAAACTTAAATTCCAGTGGATTACTGAGGTAATGCTGCACTATTGGAGGTACCATCATTTGGATTAGTTTCTAAATCAAATGGCTCCAACATGTCTGTTCAAGTGAATGAGAGCCCATACCACTACCATGAAGGAGACCAGGTGCATTATCCCTAGTGTCACGGCAAGCATTTACCCTGCAATCAATAAGACACAATACAAACTATCTGACCATTATAACATAGCAGCTTGTCAGAAGTTACTGTGTGAAAATTGGCTGTTGCATCTCCTATGTTAGTTTGCTGATGATATTACAGAAGCAATTCACATCTGTAAAGTGCCTTGAGACACTACGAGTCATGAAAAGCACCTCAAAAATGCAACTCTTTCCTTTATTATTTTGCTTCACTCATCTCTACATGATAGCAAACTGCTTTTGTTAAGACACACTCAGCAAGAAAATAATGGTTATATTTGCTGGCTTAATGGCATACTTGCACTGCTTAGTCTGACAGACCAAGAAAACTCCAGATTTAATGTCACTTTTGTTAGATTAGCTGCTATGAGGGGATGGTGAATATTATCGGCTATTCCGACTGTCTTCCAGAGTTGGAGAGGAAATATAAAATTAACCAAGATTCTGAATGAACATCAATGCAGTGATCCCTTTCTGGAAAGTGCCTGTGTGTGGATGCAGAGGGGAGTGCCCAAGGAGAGCAATAAATCTCACTGTTTGAGTCACCGTCAGGAAGAAGACATGAAGAATGGACATTTGGGGAAAGTTACTGGAAAGATGCCATTCACAATGGGACCTTATTTTTAACGTACATGAGAGCACTGAGGAAAAAAGACAGGAAGGGGAAGGACATTCCTTTCCAACTCAAGTTTTATGCCTTTGAGTCGGTGGTCTGCACTTTTCAATTTGCCCTGCTCTTGGCTGTTTGCAGAAAGTTAGAAGCTGAATTGCATAGAGATAACAAGCATGGGGCTGGATGAACACAGCAGGTCAAGCAGCAT
>JAHRHZ010000024.1:25692444-25746925 GCA_024137785.1 Ginglymostoma cirratum
ATGCTGCTTGACCTGCTGTGTTCATCCAGCCCCATGCTTGTTATCTCGGATTCTCCAGCATCTGCAGTACCTTTTATATCAGCTGAATTGCATAACTGTCTACATGGTTTTTACAGAACAGCACTATTTGTGGTTTCATGAAGAATGAATTTACATTTATCACATTTGTTGTACACAGAATCAGGGAACAAAATGACATTGTTATAGTCCGAACTTTCCACTTTTTAAAATAAAGCTTTATGTCTATACACCGTGGCAATGTAATGTGTAGACACTGGAGCAATAACCAACCTATTTGTGGGTTTAGGTTATTATGGCAAAGTACTTTGGCTCAGCAACACACAGGAGGCTGGCATGTGAGGGGAGGACACTGTGTTGGCAAATCATTTTGATTGAATCACTTTTATTTTGCTTCATGGCAGCCCATGCATTGGCAACAGATCATGTGATCATTTCAACACATTCAGCAAGAAAATAATGATTATTTTTTCTGGCTCAATGGCATACATGTACTGCTTCGATTGACAGCCCAAGAAAACCCATAGATTTAAGCTCATTTTTGTTAGATTAGCTGCTACATTGAGATAGTGAATATTACTTATCTAGTTCCAATGTGTTGAAGGGTTGGAGAGGAAATATAAAACTAATCAAGGTTCCTGACAAACATCAATGCAGTGATCCCCTTTCTGGAAAGTGTCTGTTCAGGTCATTTTTGTTTTATAACACAAATTCAACAACATGTCTATGTATGGAGCACAATCAACCTTTCTTCTCTGTTTTTTTGTGTATTTATAATCAATAATTTCCTCGCGCTTTCCAAATCCCTTCTGGAGTAGCAGTAAACCCCTCAAGCCTTTTCTTTTGTTTAGTGCAATTATGGCTCATCAAATAGCTTTATATATGTAATGACCTAAATAAAAAAAGTGGGACATTAACCCATACCTCCAGAGGAAATTGCAAACTGATTACAGCACTTTATACCACTCATCCATCCTACTTTCTGCCAATGCTGTCTCTGTGACTGGCTAATAATCTGACGAACCTTTTCTCCTGTTTTCACTGCAGTCACAATTCTGCTAATCCAGTCAATTTTGTGTTTCTCATTATTAAATGAGTCAAGTGAAATAGAAGTCCTCATGTTTTGGTATTTGTGGTAATAGATAAATAAATTGATGATTTGCACCCAAAAGATCTACTCCAAAATTCAGGTAGCAGAGGATTAGAGGTTGGTTGCAGACAGCAAGAAAGCCCAGCTATAGCAAGCTGATTTCACTGTTTCAGAAGTTATAGTAATTCAGAAAATAGTGCTACACGTTCGGACATTGACTACTGGGATATTGTCTAGAAGATGGCACCACACAATCTTACAGGGAACAAAGATTCAGTTCTGAAGAAGGGTCACTGCACCCAAAACATTAATTCTGCTTTCTCTCCACAGATGCTGCCAGGCCTACTGAGTTTTTCCAGCAATTTCAAATTTTGTTTCTGATTTCCGGCATCTGCAGTTTTTTTTAAATCAAACATTCAGTGTCAATTTGTCTCCAATCTAATACTACAAACAAGCTATTATGTCTACTGGTCCAACACTGGTTAACTCTCTCAAAAATGAGAGGACTGCAGCACTTTTATACGTCCTCCTCATACCAACCTTAAACGTTGCTAAAAACAAAGGCAAGACGCAAAGCTTTCGGTTCTTCATTGATTAAGACTCAAGAAACAAACTTGAAGAAAGGGACAATAATCCAAAACCTTAACTCTGCTTTGTCTCCACGGATGCTGCCAGACCTGCTGATTTTTTCCAGCAATTCCTGTTTTTGTTTCTGATTTCCAGCATCCACAGTTCTTTGTGTTATTTTAATCTTAAATTGGTCTCTGAGTTAACTCTTGGCACCACGTGGAATACAACTAGACAAAAAAGCTTTAACTATAATGATAATTATTCTTCAAAGTTGACAATTGAAATAGTCATTCACAAGAGTGTCACTTTGTCATAAATTAGAGTGCCTCTGCATTTTAAACAACTGAGCAATCACAAAAATGTCATGTGACCTGTATTCCCCCTTGGAAATACTTGACTAAAGCTATTTTATTAAACGTAGAGGTTGCTTGTCTTTACAATAGTGCTTTTGCTTGTGCAATAAAATATCAGCAACATTGAAACAAAGAGCAATTATTTCAAGCTGAACTGTTTTCATGAAAATATCTCTTTTAATTGGGCATGGAGAGGAGCCCGATCTCATCTTCATCATGATAGCACTTGTCAGATGAAAAAGCAAATGGTACAATTTGACTGGTTTGAGCAGCGTGTTCAACTAATGAAAAAAAATGTTAACACGCTTCATAAATATCACACCCATTAACATTCAACAGAAATGCCTTAACTCAGTAGCCTCAAAAACGGCTGTGTCTATTGTCACCAAGGGTGCACACTCATCATCCCGCTCTAAGTGCACATCCATGGCATCAATGGAGCAGTATTCCTCTGCCACTATGACAATAGGAGATATATTGTAAGCCTGCAATTTCCTTAGCGAGAACTCCCATCCTTGCTGGGAAAACAGCATGGAAGCAGTGTCACAGACTAATGTTTTTCAAAGCCTTCTAGGGTTTTTAGCAATCTAAGCAGATGCTCCAGCATAGCACTGGATAAGTGCTGCAGTGTTGGAGATGCCATGTTTGGATGAGGCACTAGAAAGAGGTCCGTCTGCCTTTAAAAAATCTCATGGCATTATTTTTAAGATGAGCTGAGGAGTTGTTCCCATCATCTCTAAAACAGGTTATCTGTTATGATTGATATTAGTGGGAACTTGGTTACCACATTTCCTATAAGGCAATAACTGCTTTTCAATAAGTACTTAATTTAATTTATAAAACACTTTGTGATGTCTAAGTGCTCTATAAATACTAGGTTTTACCAAGATTCATTATTCAATAATACAAACACAATCAAAGATTGAACAGGTATAGCATTTCATGAACCAGACACATTACTTTCTTGCATTAGATCAAACAGTGTGCAAAGACACTGCTATCATTTAAAATTCTGATCTAATCATAAAATGTTCCTCAAATGCTATCCCTCATCTTCATATGTTGGTCAGTCCATTTCAAACAAATGATCCTGTTTTGCATAAAGTTATTTAGGATAGAGAAGCAATGAGCTTCTGGGAAGTGAAAGAACAAATGATGCAACAGGCTACAGTATAATGATCTGCAAACATGCTAGCACTGTTTTGTTCATGAAACTTACTGAAATCCTGATCCAAGCATAAATTTCTTGGCAAACTGGTTGTGGTATCAACTTTCAATTGTGCAACAATCACTTGCAGACAAAGCTGTTCATTTATCTCTTGTAAATTAAAGTCTACTTACATGATTCACAGACTTACAAATTAAAGTGATCTAACATAACAATAATGTATAAATAAAACATACAGCAAACAGACTTTAAACTCCTCTCTCTCTCTCTCGTGCACACACACACACACACACACACACACACACACACACGTGCCTGAAGTGCATTTTTTGCAACAGTAAACCTGCACTGTCAGTGATATGCACACAGGTACAAAGCTTCCCATGATAACCAAGACTCTAATGAAGCACAAGTGTATAGTATTTTCTTCCACTCCATTTCTGAATTTTAAAACTGGTGCTATTCATCAAGATACTCTACAGCATACAGGTATACAACTGGTGCAGTTATATCAGTTTCACAAATCTGAGGCACAGGTTTATGGGTTCAAGTCAACCCCTCGAACTATACACACAAGCTAAGTTTAAACCTACAACATGGTATGCAGAAGGGTGCCGTATTTGACCGTGTCCCGTTCCAGTTGGGATATTATACCAAGATCCTGTGTTATGCCAAAGTCTTGTAAAATGTGGTACCTAAAATTGAATGCAACCTTCAGATTACACCAATCACTTCAGAGGGTTTATTCTCAAATGACTGCTTTGTGCTCCATGCTGCTACTCAAAGTTAAGGATGCCATGTTTTTAAAAAAACTTTTCAGATTGTCCTCATGCCTGTTTCTCTGTTTACGCATTCCCTTTGCTCATTCCAAGTGTGTCCCAAGTAGGTCCCGCTGGTGACCTCAACAGATAACATCAAAAACTGATTAACCTGCTAGTTAATCCATGAGCTGACGGTGGCACCTTGCTGAGTATAGATTGGTACCATAACATGACCAACTGCCTTTCTGAAAAAGAGTCTAGGCCTGAAATGTCCTGGGTGAATATCACCGACAGTGCAGGATTACTGTTGCAAAAATTGCACCTCAGGCACTTGTGTGTGTATGTGTGTGTGTGTGTGTGTGTGTGTGAGAGAGAGGGGTTTAAGGTCTGTTTTCCTGCTCCTCTGATGCTGCTTGGCCTTGCTCTACACCTTGTTATCTCCGATTCGCCAGCATCGGCAGTTCCTACTATCTCTGAACTTGTGAGTATTTCCGCTAAAAATCTTGTTTCCTCCTATTCATCTGTTGATTATCACTCCATAAATTCAATGCACTGACTATGCCGTAACTAATAGTCCTAACATAACAGAACCACCCTACTGTTGGTTTCCAGTATGCCTGTTGTCATCAACAGGAACAAAATCATAGACTGATACAGTACCAAAGGAGCCATTTGGTCCATTGTGCCTTTACCTGATTAAAATACCTGATAAAACTACATATAACGAGGCACCATATACATTTTTTTGTTAAGAAAATGTTGCCTGGAAATGATTGCACAGGTTTCTAATGACATGAATGAATTACTGGAATTATTCGTTAACAAACTGATAAATTATTCTGAAAATGCATTTTGATTCTCTTGTTCAAAGAATTTTCTTTTAAGTTGCGGCAAAATTTTAAGTATGAAAACATGCAACCCAACAAAGAAAAAGGCAGCAGGAGAAGGTTACCTGGTTCTTGAGTATCATGTAATCACCGTGCTACAATGTACGATGACTGTCCAGTGATCCCAAAAACTAATATTCTTCTAATCTCTCGGGAGAGGTGAAAAAAATAGATAACAGAACTCTACGCCAATATAGGAGGAGACGTCTTCTCGGCAACTCTGAACTGCACCCTCAGGCAATCAAAACCAGCACAGAAAATTGCATGGTGACCATGCAGCACAAACACCCCAATTAGCATTCGTACACAACGGAAATAGCCAGGAAATCATCCAGTTCTTTTTAACTGTTCCAGCAAATCTACACTCACCACACAATCCAGTAGCTTCTTCCCAATGTCAATAACCCTCTGTGTAAACAAAACTCTTCTGGTATTTTACCGAGATGAATGCTTATGCACTCTATATGCATGACTCCTTGTCTTCTGTAAACCATCTCATTTAAATTGTCTGCCCACAGAGACATGGTCACTTCACAATTTTAAATGCTTTCAAATCATGTCTACTTTTCCTCCTGCACTAATGTTTCCTAAACTTATTGTGATACATAAGGTCTTCTAATATTAGTCTGAATGTAGTAGTACACCTTCAAAATTATCTTCAAGGCCTCAATTTATGACACAAGTATGAAAAGTGCTCACCATACTCACAATGAGGCCTTCTGTTTGACCAAAAACATTGTGGTTCTTTTTAGAATACATGCGCCAATTAAGGTAGGCTGTCTATCTGCAGTTAATGTACAGATTTAATTGAGACTTGGTACACAGATAGGTCACAATCCAAACAAGAGATCAGTAGATTTTGGTGACTCACATCTGTAACTGATCCTAGAATTTATGACTATCACTTATCACCATATCCTACTCTAGCCCTTAAGTATTCTAAATTCATTGTGCTTCTCTAAATCTAGTCTCATTCACATGTCTGGTTTTCACTGTTCAACCATTGACTGCTGTGCCGACAACTGCCAAAACCCTACGCTTTGGAATTCTTCTCCTTAACATACTCCTTAAACATTCCCCTTATATCAAACCTTTGCTCACGCGTCCTAATATAACTCCTTATGTGACTCAGTGTAAAATTTTGTTTGATAATGTTGCTGTAAAACTGTAAATATTTTGAAATTTTTTATAAATGAATGCTGTTGATAAATTATGAAATTAGCCCATCATGTCTAAATCAAATCTTTCTCCTCATCTAGGGCTCTAAAACAATCAACATGTCCCAAAGCATCTTCAGCTCATTCATTTTAATTACTGGGAACAGGAACAATGCCGTTCGGCTTCATTATTAATTGGTATCCATGTAGAACCAGTAATATTACAAATAACCCTGTATTATCTGAAACAGAATTTTCTATCCATTTAAAAATTAGTCTTCCTAACCGACTAGAGTCTTGTTTGTGAAGTCATCTTTCTAGAAGGCCAAATATATAACTTTGATGACCTGGACAACTTCATCCACTATTTTGACAACTCCAACAAAAAACTTTAATCCAGCTGGTGCAATATGACCTTCTTCTCTGGGAAACACGTTGGGAGTCTTGAACACCAGCTCTGTCCGGATTACCAGAGGGGACATCTCTAGTCACCATCCCAAGCAACTTTTTAATAACTGAAGATAATGTGCCACCAATTTCCAACTTCTGACTTGTGGCCGTTTTCATTTTTTGGCATTACATTCGGCTCCCTCCAATCCATGAGAGCAATCCATGTCACAGTGAGTTGTTAAATATTCAAGTCAAGGGGACTTCATATAGCACCATTTCTTTAAGACCCTCCTGGGGTAAAGGTCTTCAGGTCCAGCAGCACTTTCAGGTTTGAAGTTCCCTCACTCTTACTTGGGTTTCCATTGTATCCAAAATAACATTCTCAACTTTCGTGCAAACCATAAACGGTATTAATAGAAACTGACTCTAGTTGAGTGAGGATGGATTTAATGTAGCCATATGCAATCTATATCAAGGCCTGGGAATTTATCAGATATGGTTCTGTCATGTGCTTTACTAATTTGATGGAATGTTTTATTGCCTACTGAGTGCTGACATACTGTATATCTACCCCCACCTCCATCCCTAACCCTATCCTCATCTTGTCTTACGATTTTCAATTTTGTGAAAGCAGATTCAACAGTAACTTTCAAAAGAAAGTTGGATAATTACTTAGAAAGATTTGCAGAGCTATCAGGAAAGAATTGGCTAGTTCTTTCAAAGAGCCAGCACACACACAAAGGGCTCAATAGCCTCCATGACAGTGTATGTTGTATTTTATAAACACAAGTTTATAATACATATATTACTCACGAATACATATAATCCATATTTTATATGAAGTGCTAAACTGAGGCCGCCTCTGTTCTCTCACAAGAATGTAAAAGATTCCGCGGCATTATCAAACAGAGGAGCATGACCAAAATTTATCCCTCAAACTTTACTGGTAATACGCACTGTAATTTGGACTGTAAATTAGTTTCCTACATTAGTTTCCTACATCTGATAACATTTCAAAAGATTCATTTACTTGAAAGCACTTTGTGACATTCCGAGGTTGAGAAAGACACTATATGAGTGCAAGTCTTTTTATAATGTATATTTAATAATTGAAATGTTTTTATATCATTGAAACAGAATTATATTACTTTCTGAGACTGTACTTAGAACATCCAATTTTTGTTTCCAGTTTTACAGTTAATTTGGTGGTCAGTTTTTAATACAACTTTTCTAATTTCAATTATACAATTTTTTTTTAATGATACCAATCTGCCGCAAGGAAATTTTCCCATGTTAAATGACAAAAATGATATACATCCGAGATGTAAAACTTTAGCGGTGTGTAGGCACCTAATACAATGGGGAACAGAAAACTCAGCTCTCGGCACTGCTATGGCTTCACTGCCACCTGCAACTATAACTCCTTTCTTCTCCCCCTCTCTGTCGCCCTCTATGTACCTTGACAACACAGTCAAAGAAGCGACCCCGTATATATAAAAAAAAGCAACTTGGTTTCTCGTCGTGGATGGGTCTGGGGGATATAAAAGTGGGAGATCCCGCAAAGAATTCACTTATTAAATCACAGTAGGCTGATGTTGTTCAAAGGAGTGAGCTGATGTGAAATCCATGTTTGACACACACACTCTAAAGAGCAGCTCCCCAACTCTTCCTTCATCCCACACTTAATTACATGTGTGCGGCACACTTACACTAAGACAAATGGAGACAAAGGACATTGAATAAAACAAAAGATAGGTTAATTTGAGTCCAGTTACCTTCAACAGAATCCGCTTTATTTTGTCTAAATGAAACATAAAAGGTTATATGCTTAACTTATTTGTTGCTAGCCCCATCGCCTCATTATGGAAAGCTCGGTCAAGATGTCAGGAGATTTCCTTGCACTTGACCTGACTTTCAGTCCCTTAATTATATCGCCCCTCTCTTCGACTGGGAAACGAGAGGAAAAAACAGGCACGAGTAGCACTGAAAGGAACTACTCGGTCCGGTCCGGATACACTTCATATTACGGGGATAAATAAGTTGCCCGTTCTCCGGACCGTAAGTCACTTCATAATGGTCCATTCCACTCCAACTGATTAAAAAGATACTTTTGTATCTATAGAAAATGTATCCTGCACTAAGATATATTTCAAGGAGAAGGTTAAAAGAAAGGCGTGTGGGCAAAAATATCGATAAGTAAAAATGAAACAGCTATCAAGAGACTTCCATGCGTTAAAAAAATCTACATCATGTAAAACAGGGAGATTAAAGTCCACATTTTAGTCCTAAAGGGAACATTCAATTCTGTTTATGCCCCCTGAATTAAATGTAAGACACAAAAGATCAAGCTCCGCGTGCATTTCAACCCAACGGGAAACTTCACTGAAAACTGTAAACATTAAAAATGCTGCTCTCTTACCTATTTTTGTTCAAGACAGTAGATTGTCAGTGAAGGGGCTCAAGTTTTCGTGAAAGAGTAGAAAGCATGCAAAATACTTCAGGTTGTGCCCTCGGTGTTGTCTCTGTGTGTATGTGTGTGTGTGTTGGAAGTATGAGAAGGTTTTTTTTAACCGCCAGTAGCTCTTATACAGCTGATGGAAATCTCGAGGTTACTATCGGTCAAATGCACGCCTCGCTCTCTCTCGCTCGTCGCTGAACTATAATATGTCGCTATGGGCGCCAGGAAGCACGGGGAGAAGCAGAGATAAAATGGGGGTGTGCTACTGAGTTAACAGAGCAAACAACATCTCTTGCTAGAAACTCTTCGGGATTCAGGGTGCGTGACAGTAAGGGAGAGATTAAACATCTCTGATAGTGCCATGGTTTACCGTCTAACATCCAGGAAATGCTAAGAAATGATACTGTTGCGAAGAAAAAAAAAGCACCAAAGGCTTGTAAACAGATGGAGCTGCGTGTTTTTTTTAATATAAATTATTTCCTTTCCCTACCTTACTGCCCTCCTTTGCTATCTGAAGGGCTGAAGCCCAGTACGGTTCATAAAGTGGGTGGGTAGCTCATTTTCTAAGGGTTTACAAACACCGTGTTGGTGGGGGAGAGGTGCTGGGAGATTGCATACACATTGTGTAGCGTCTCCCCTTGTGGAGTCCAAGTCAGAGGTAGGTGTGGGAAGTGAGTGTCCCATTAGGAGACAGGTCTGGTTTTCCCATGTTATCACCTAGTCCTCACCTCATTATGGACTCTTGAGCCTTTCTGTGCCAGTGGAATACTGAATCTTATTGCCCTCACCCTGGGACATTCTGGGGTCAAAGGCCCAGTGTCATGTTGAGGGGCATATGAGTGGGCATTCACCCACTCCAATCCAGAAGGAAACACTCAGCTGAGGTTGGTTTTTCCCAAACCCCTGGAGATGTCTACGAACCAAATAGAAGCTGACTCTATGGGTTAGCAAAGCCTCACCACAGGTTCCACTCTAGGCAGGACTAGGAAGCAGGATGCCCTTCCTTGTCGTTGGAAGCAGGATGTCCTCTAGACCAGCAGCACAAGACAGAACCCACATGCCTAATAAAAGAAACTGGATTTGGTGCAGGAAAAGGATGGATGGTTTCCTGTAGTGAACAAGGGGATGTTATACTATCTAATCACTGCAAACAAATCGGGGCATCACTCAATCTGTGAGTGTCACTGTCCGTGCAGAGGGATGTCAAATAGTGCAATCATGTGCAAGCTTCAGCACCACACAGAATATGTGCAGTGAATAGGTGCAAGCCACTTCTTGCTGTCAATGTTCCCCCAGTTCCTAGGCAGTGAGTATCTTACACATACTGGGAACTGACATGCTTCCGTAATCTTGTAAAATGTCCATGAATACATTGCAATGATATTCAGTCTCCTCTTTGTCTGCAAGAGAAAAGAGCCCAAAGTAGAGGGAAGAGAACCCACATCTACAGAGGGGTGCCAGGTATACAAAGCCTCACCTGTTTCAAGCAGCTGACAACAGAGTTGGCAGGGGATGACCAGGACTGTGCTCTGTGCCACTAAGGAGATAGGACTCTTATAGAATGCCAGTGAGGGTGCATCAGCAAGCAGTTGTCAGAAATTAAACAGTGTGAGGGATTGCATAGACATGAGGCTGTGTGGACTCATCAACTAGTTCTATCTCTTCACTCCAGGTTCTGGCAACTAAAGGAACTAAAGCAAAAGGAAATTGCCTGGTCACAGCTCACCCTTCCCACCTCCTGATCAGTCTTTAGCTCCTTCATCATCACCACCATCATCTAGGAGTATGACATTTCTCAAACCTCAGGGGGTGCCCCAGCATACTGTTCACTTGCATCCTCCACTAGCGAAGAGACATTCACCTTGGGATGGGATGTGCATTCTAGGTGAGAACATTATGACAGTGATCTGGACCATCGAAGGGACGCAACGCTCAGACCTGTCACCTAGAGGACTACTGGCATAAAAGCCCCTGCCTAACCTGTGCTGTAAACAAGATATAGGCCATGCAGAAAGAGGCAGGGAATATCAAGTGGTTATGGCAGGGACCCTCACAAGATTAGAGTGAAAGATGGAGGAGGTAGTCCAAGTTTTGTCTCCTGTCATTGCTCTGACATGCAATTACTTGGCTACCTCCATGGAAAAGTTGGTCGCCACCTTGAAGGTTCAGGGCCAACCGGACAACGTAGAGATTGGTACATATGTACTCACACTTGCATTCCATTGCTGGAACCATGGATGCAGGCCAAGGCAAGTGATAGTCAAGCCATTTTAACCTCCCTCATGGTGCTCCTTCTCCTGAAGGATCAGGAAGGTACCATTCGATATCCCCCAAGAGGAGAAGCACCAGCCTGGCACTCTTGAGAATTTATCTTGTTGCACTCCAGAGGTCCCCTGCCTTTCCACTTACCCTCTGTCAGTGATGTAATTGCCTCCAACAGATCAAGCTAAGGAGGGTGCACATACACTTGACTCCCTGGCTGAAACCCTCATGGACACCCATCACAGTCATTACTGTTACCAGGACATAGCAGTTAGCAGGCTGCCTCCAACTCAGCTGTGAAAGGGGCATCACAATGGATGGGGTGGCATAGTGGTACAATGATTAGCAGTGCTCCCTCACAGTGCCAGGGACCTGGGTTCGATTCCACCCTCAGGCAACTGTCTGGGTGGAGTTTGCACATTCTCACCATGTTTGCATGGGTTTTCCCCACAGTCCAAAGATGTGCAGGTAGGTGGATTGGCCAAGCCAAATCACCCATAGTAACTAGGCTAGGTAGGTTAGCAATGGGAAATGCAGGGTTGCAGGAATATAATGGGTCTGGAGGGTTAGTGTAGACTTGATGGGCCAAACGGCCTGCTTTCACACTGTAGAGATCTTATGATTCTGAGGGCACCACCTAGATATAATGGTAGGGAAAGAAAAAAGGAAATGTTTTGAGGGCATATGAGTGACCAGGTCTTTATTCAATTTATGTAGTGTTCTTTACATTAACTTGCATGGCATAGAAGTTTGCTCTCAAAAACAAAATTTGCTGTCATCTCATTGCAACATTAGGTGCTGACCTGCTGGGCTGAAGTGAAAGGAGTGGACTCTGCCCCCATCAGAATGCAATGCTACTCTTACATTGACCCATTTTTTTATTCTGTCGTACCATAATCAATGTGTACACCTAGCCGTCATCTCAATAACCTAGAATATGTAAACCTTTCAGTTAGGTTTTCTGGTCAATGCTCACAAGAATGATTTCAGAGATAGTGGCTACGTTGAATGAGGTGAGAGCAAGTAGAATGGGGTTTGCTTTTGCTACATTGCAGAGAACAGAGACACAGTCTCAGTGATGAAGGAAGAAAGTGGATGGGCACTGCGGGTGGAGGAAGGAAAGATCTTTCCCCTGGCTGGTGTTGCCATAGTCGGGCAAACCATTCTCAGAGGTAGACAAGGGCATCAATTAATGTGAAAGACTTTGTGCCTTAGGGGATGGGAGGGAAATGATTGGAATTGCCCTATCCATAGAGTGGTGGAGATCCTCAAAAAAACTCCAGTTTTTGCAACTGGAAGAGAAAGAACTCCAAAACTGCAGATAAACCTGAAGTAGTGTTAAGGTCTCAGACCTCATGGACACCCATCACAATCATTACCTTTACCAGGACATAGCAGTTAGCAGGCTGCCTCCAGCTCAGCTGTGAATGGAGCATCACAACAGATGGGGTGGCATGGTGGTACAGTGATTAGCACTGCTGCCTCACAGTGTCATGGACCCGGGTTTGATTCCATCCTCAGGTAACTGTCTGTGTGGAGTTTGTACATTGTCTCTGTGTCTGCGTGGGTTTCCTCCCACAGTCCAAAGATGAGCAGGCTAGGTGAACTGGCTATGCTAAATTGCCCAAAGTGTTCAGGAATGCGTAGATTCGGTGGGTTCCAGGAGGTGGGTCTGGGTGGGATGCTCTGAGGTTCGGTGTGGACTTGTTGGGCCGAAGGGTCTGTTTCCACACTGTAGGGATTCTATGATCTAGGATCTATGAATAAGGTGAGGGATCATATCAGCTATGCTGTAGAAGAACTGATAAGCATGTTCCAGATTGGCCTAACTTGCCTTCTCTTTATCCTCTCCATATGTCCTTATATCTGGCAAACAGGGCACATTTCTTGTGTGAATTAATGTAAAATGAAATCTAAAATTGGCTGTAATGGAAGAAGGACTGTCTTTACACAAGAGTTCAGACATAATACATTTGATGATGATCCAATAAAAGAACATACATAATTGGAGTTCTGTGGGTGATGAAAGGGAAAGTGCAAAAGAAAATCTAGAGCAAGTTGAGTGTAGTCAACTTGTTTAGTTGATCATGTTGTTTAGTAAGGCAACAGAGATTGTCAATGAAAGTAAAGCAATTAGTGTGTGTATCAACTTCCAAAAGGCTCCTTATGTACTTTTTTTTATTAATTCATGAGATGTGTGTGTCACTGACTAGACCAGTATTTATTGACCATCCCCAATTGCCCTCAAGACTGCTGTGATAAATATCTTCCTTGATCCAGTATAGTCCATGTGGTCTAGATACACAGGGGTGGCACAATGGTCAGTACCTGTACCTCACAGCACCAGGGACCTAGGTTTGATTCCACCCTTGGGCGACTGTCTGTGTGAAGTTTGCAAGTTCTCCCTGTATCTGTGTGGGTTTCCTCCCACAGTCCAAAGATGTGCAGGTCAGGTGGATTGGCTGTTCTAAACTACCTCATAGGGTGCAGGCTAAGTGGATTAGCTGTGGTAAATGTGGGGTTACAGGGATAGTGTGGGATGCTCTTCAGAGGGTCAGTGCCGATGGTCTCCATCTACATTGTAGGGATTCTGTGATTCTATATTGCTGTCAGGAAGGGCATTTCAAGAATTTGATCCAGTGACAGTGAAAGAAGAGTAATAATACTCGAAGTCTGGCTGGTGTGTGGTTTGGAGGGGAATTTATCAGTGGTTGTGTTGTCATGTATTTGCTCCCTTGTGGTAGAGGCCAAGGGTTTGGAGGGTGCTTTTAAGTAGCTTTGGCACGTTGCTGCAGTGCATCTTATTAAATGGTACAGACTGCTGCCGCTGTGCATTGACGATGGAGAAAGTGAATGTTAAAGGTCTTGGATGGGGTGCCAATCAAGTAGGCTGCTTTGTCCTAGGTTGTACTGAGTTTGAGTGTTTTTAGAGCAACATAAATGGGAGGTGAAAGATTTGGTCGACCAAATGGGTTTGTGGGTTGATGTGGGTTTGGACTGATCCACTATCAGGTAGATTGTAAATCGTAGCATCACTGGACAGATTGAATAGACAATAAAAAAGAAATGAGTATTATAGCCATCACACAGGCTTAGTTGACCTCAATCCAGATTTTGAAAGCGAGTATTTCAGATCTATTTTCCTGCTTAGACGTAGTAGTAATATCATGAAGCACTTGCAGGATTGTGATAGAGTTTCACGAACATCTGAAAAACATAACTTTAGAACACAATCCAAAGATCCTTTGATTTAATTAGTCAGCCATTTTTGACAGGCCAATGACTGTAGTGAAGACCAGCATTCCCTTTAGTTTTCTTTCCAGCTGTGCAGTCCTTTGGGACCCATGCGGTTTGGCAGATCTATGGAACTACAGCATTTGTGCACAACCTCATAGCTTAGAGGGAATGTTCATAAAGCGATCCTGCTGTTAGCTTTCAAAATTTTCTTCATTTTATCTTGCAACAAAAACCATATTAGACATTCTTCTGGGAGGTCTGAAGTCACACAACATCTCTCACAAGATTTCCTCCGCAACAGGCAATAAACAATTCAGGAGAATATATATCAGAATTTTCCCTGCTATACACAACAGAGAAATACCATGATAGATTCCGCAACATAATCTAAACATTTTCTTGAAGACAGTTACATTCCTGAAATTGGGTGAGTTGTAGTTGATTTGGTTTATTATACTGTCACTTGTATTTTGTTACAAAATACAGTGGAAAGTGTTGTGTAGTGTCACCACACTCTGATGCCATCTTAAAACACAAAAAAAATCAAAACTTAGAATACGAAGGCGGAAAGATGAAGAAATAAAGAAAAAGTGTCTAACTTTACAGTCCTTGTTAAGTGCTCCATCATGGGCCTGGTGGCCAGGCATGAGTCCCCTTTGCTGAGCTGCCACCACTGGAATGACCATTGCCACTCTTCAGTACCATCTCAAGCCTTTGATGGACCTCGCCAATGCGATGCTACCGATGCCAGCGGGTACTGCACTGGCCTTAATTCGATTCCGCTGCCATGAGTCTGCGTCAGGCCCCACCTCGCCAATGCAGCCACTTCTGATGCCACTGGGTCTCGTACTGGGCCCAAAATTGCCTCAGCCGCCACCTCCATGAATCTGCACCGGACACAGATGCCGCCGAGAACCCAAACCAGGCTTCACCGCAGCAGCCGTGAGTCGGTGCTAGGATTGCCTTGAAGATGCAAAAGCCACCGAGAGCCCAAACCCGCTTCTGACACAGCTGGCACGAGTCTGCTCTGCTGGGCCCACTCCCCACTGCCGTTGCCACGACTGAGCTCTTCAACAAGAGGTAAGTGAAAAAAAGAAAGAAAATGAGAAAAGAGAGAGAGAGGAAAGTAAAGAAATGAAAAGCGGATGGAGTGGGTGAGCGCTGGGCTGGTGGTGGTTGCAGATCGGAATGGGGAGGTATGGTTTGGAGGAAGGTGTGGTGTTCTTTTCTTCTCCCAGATCTGTAGGATGAATGTATGGAGTCTGGATGTGAGCAAAAACTGATCTGTTCTGAGGAACTCCACTGTAATATCACTGTGGCGGCTGGCTTTGTGGTTTTACATCCATTGATTTCTTATTACAGTCCTCCCATCAATGGTGGTCCACCCATGGATCCTGCCACAGCATACTGGGAGATAGCCAAGAGCTGCTGCTGTGAATTCATGGTTAACGATTTGATTAAAATTGACAGGTGACATTGTTATTGTTAAGAAGAGCGACACTGTACAATGAATGAAGGGGATGCTGTTGATTTCATTTTGGACCATAGATGAACCTCATGGCTGCATGTCAGTATGATCAGCACATTAACGAATCTCTTTGGTTTTCTCATCTCACAGCATGCCTTCCAAATTTGTATTTGTAAGCCTTGAGCTGTTGGAATGCTGTGTCCTCAAGTGTGCAACCTTGAGTTGTTCTGCCAAGTTTTCAGCACTGCTCACTTTTGATTTAGGAGAGCACAGGTCTCAATATTATTTATATTCAAATGCAAAACATGCCAAAGCATGCAGCGAACTTCCATTAAGTGTTTCCCTTGTCTAGATTGTCAGATAAGAGCTTAGACTTTCCACGCTCCCAACTGAACCCCATCCCGATGTATCTATGAGAAGGCGAGAATTCTCCTGCCACAGAGTTGGTCTCCCTCAGCTTCCTTTTCTTTACATTGTTTGCTCCTTTAATAGTCTGGTTTCTAGCCTAGAGGAAATATCAAGGTGAAAATGGACTCCTTGATCTTTGTGCCATCTGCAAAAGCTGTTCTTTAAAACAGATGAAGCAGAGATGCGTAACACTGTTTATTAAGTCTTTGCACAGGGATTAGCTTTAATCCAAACTTTTCCACCCCATGTCATTGGTGTTTGAGAACTGATTGCCTGAACCAAGTGGCCAGTTCACTCTGAATGAAAATGGCTAAAAGCCATGTTCTTTGGTATGTTTTCATCTGTGGGCTGATGCACCTCAACCAACTTGACCTTCTCAAGACCTAACTTTTGCAGATTTTGTCTGAAACTAATAGAACTGGACCAAGGAGAGACGTCACTGTGCTTCCTACACAACCAGATGCCATTAAAATGATCAATCTTTTTAACGAATGCAGTTCTCAATTAAGGTGTCTTCAAATAAACCTTTTGGGCTATAGCCTAGTGTTGTGTGATTTCTGACCTAGTCAAGAATTAAAGAGAATCTTATTTTAGAGGTAAACAACTTGGTTCAATTGAATCTCTTAATGAATATAAAGAGTGTAGGGGCATTCTTAAGGAAGAAATCAGGAAGGCAAAGAGGAGATATGAGATAACATTGGCAGGTAAGATTAAGGATAATCAAAAGAGATTCTATAAAGACATTAAAAGCAAGAGGGTAACTGGAGAGAGGGTAGGGTCCCTTAAAGATCAAGGAGGTCATCGTTGTGTTGAAACCCAGGAGATGGGAGAGGTAATAAATAAATATTTTGTGTCAGTTTTTTTCTATGGAGAAAGAAATGGAGTCCAAAAAATTCAGAGTTCAAAAACAGTTAACATAACAGAAGAGGAAGTTTGGGATGTCTTCGAGAATATGAAGATGGATAAATCTCTGGGACCTGATTTAATGTAATCCAGAACATTGTGGGACGTAAGGGAGGAAATTGCAAGACCCCTTGCAGAAATATTTGCATCATCTATAACTAGAGGTGAGGCAACTGACGACTGGAGGGTGGCTAACATTGTACCTTTGTTTAAGGAAGATTGTAAGGAGAAACAGGGGAACTAAATTCATGTGAGTCTGACTTCGGTTGTGGGTAAATTGTTGGAGGAGATTATAAAAAGTAAGGTTTATGGACATTTAGAGAGGCAAAATTGATTAGGGATAGTCAGCATGGTTTTGTGCAAGGAAAATCATGTCTCACAAACTTGATTGAGTTTTTTGAGGAAGTTATCTTGTTTACTTGGATTTTAGTAAAGCCTTTGACAAGGTTCTGCATGTAGATTTATGAGTAAATTTAGGTCACTTGGGATTCAGGGTGAGCTTGCCAATTGGATAGATAGCTGACTTAATGGCAGGAGACAGCGAATGGTGGTGGAGGGTTGCTTTTCGGACTGGAAGCTTGTCACCAGCGGTGTTCCACAGGAATCGGTTCTGGGTTCTCTTTTGTTTGTCAGTTATGATAAATAATTTGGATGTGAATATAGAAGGCATGGTTAATAAGTTTGCAGGTGACAACAAAATTGGTGGCAGAGTAGACAGTAAAGAAGGTTTTCTAAGATTACAGAGGGATCTTGATCAAATGGGTCAATGGGCTGAAAATGACAGATGAAGTTCAATCTGCATAAATGCAAAGTATTGCATTTTGGTACAACAAACAAGGGTAGGGCTTATACAATTAATGGTAGGGCTTTGGGTAGTGTTGTAGAACAGAGGAATCTAGGGGTGGAGGTACTTTGAATTTTGTGTTAAAAGGCATTTGGCACGCTTGCCTTCTTTACTCAGTCCTTTCAGTATAGGAGTTGGGAAGTAATGTTAATGTTGTACAGAATATTGGTGAGGCCTCTCCTGGAATTCTGTGTCCAGTTCTGGTCGCCCAGTCATAGGAAGGATATTGTTAAGCTGGAGACAGTTCAGAAGAGATTTACCAGGATGTTGCCAGGTATGGAAGGTTTGAATTATAAAGGCTTGATAGGCTGGGACTTTTTTCACTGGAGCATAGGAGGTTGAGAAGCGACTTTATAGATGCTTATAAAATAGTGAGGGGTATAGATAGAGTTAATGGTAGTTGTGTTTTCCCTAAGATGTGGGATTTTAAGACCACGGACACATTTTTAAGGTGAGAGGAGAAAGATTTAAAATAGACATGAGAAGCAAATGTTTTACACAGAGGGTGGTTTGCTGGGGTGGATGTGGGTACAATTGCAATGTTTAAAAAACATTTGGATAAGTACATGAATAGGAAATGTTTGGAGGGATATGGGCCAGGGTCTGGCAGATGGGACTAGATTAGTTTGGGATTATGTTCGCCATGGAGGTTTGGACCGAAGGATCTGTTTCTGCGCTGTATGACTTTATGATTCTATTGAGATGTTTTCAGTTGTAGTTGAATAAACAAAGGACTGTAGATATAAAGTAGTCACTAGGAAATCCAATAGGTAAGTTGGGGAGAACGTCTTTCCCCAGAGGATGTTTAGAATATGGATGTGGAAGACACTTTACAATGGAGTAGTTGAAGCAGTAGACATACTTCAGAAGAGGCTAGATAAACACATACAGGAGAAAGCTAGTGAAACCCAGCAGGTCTGGCTGCAACTGTGGAGACAGAAATAGAGTTAATGTTACTAGTAATTTAGGTGTCAATGAAGTTAGCTCACAAGTGTAAGAAAAGTCTCCTTTGGAACATAAACACTAGCATTGACTGGTTGGGTTGCATGGCCAGATTTGGTGCTGCACATTTTACCTTGTACTCATCCCAAAGGAATTGTCAAACTGGTCAGGTCATCTTGTACAGTGCCAACAAGTAGAAAGTAAACTATCAATACCATGTCTCAGTGCTTCAATTTCTTTGAACAGGAAGCATGCCATTTAGCTCCTGGAGCCTATTCTGACTTTCAATGCGATCCTGGTTGACATATGAGCCAGCATTACACTATCTAGCACTTTAATTTGAAGTTTAGTTCTGGCAAACAAGTTGATCACTCAGTAATGACAGAATTCTTAGTTCTCAAGCTCTCTCTGACCTGAGATTTACATTGATGGAGTTTGTGAGAAACATAGTCATTCCATTTCCAGTGCAAGTCAAGCATTTAATAGCTCCTGAAATAAAAATGGAAAGCCCTGGAGAAATTCAATAAGTCTGACAGTATCTGCGGAGAGAGTAACAGAGTTAATGTTTTGAGTCCTTTATGACTCTTCTTCAGAACTTAATTTAGTAATTCCTAGTGCATCTTCAAAGAAGCAGGACTGATAACATTTGATGATGATGATGGTACTCTGACCTTGGAAGAGAACGGAACAGAATCTAGGAAGAAGCATGTAATGGAGCAGGCGCGATATGGTGCATAAGCTGCAACAAGTAACATATAGGACTCAGTGTAAGTAAAGAGTGGTACACTACTGAAGAGAGTGAAGTTTTACTCTAGGATAATGATGGATTTGGTATGCTAGGGAAACAGAACAGTAGCAACCTAGTAAGACAGACCATCCTCTAGAAGTGGGGGCACCCAATGCCCTAGAGAACCAAGAGAGTGTAACACCCATGAAAGGACAAACAGCCCAAGACATACTAACCACAGAGTTCTCTTAAAGCATACTGGAAGCAGTATCCTCCTAAAGTACTTCAGTAAGCAAAGTTTTTGAAAGTTATTGTATGAGCAAAATATTTATGGTGGCAAGTGCCTTATGATGATAAACATAAAGCAATGGAACTAGATGTATCCATACCAATGAAGCAAAACAAACCACAGACAGCTAGAGATTCATTGACAGTCTTCACCATCGGACAAGAAAGGAGTTGAAATTACTTTTTGGAGATGTCAAGAACAAAGGGTATTACCTTAAAATTTGGGCTGGATTTTTTCGGGGTGAAGCAAAATGCACTTTTCTACATGAAGGGGAATGAAACTCTTTCCCCTATGAAAATCTAGGCAAATTAAACATTTTGAAACAGATTTATTGTACATCTGTGAATCTGACTACTGCTGGGCTTTGGTTGGGGTACAGTCCTGCCACCAGTCCTCCTGTCTCTGCTGAATCATTGGTCTATTTAATAAGCAGCTGTGGAGGACAAATAACTACTTAGTCTTAAAGGAAAAGGGCACTTGCTCATTGATAGCAATTGATACAAGTAACATAGTCTGGTTAGGTATATCTATAAAGACTACGAGCATCAGATATGAACATTTCTTTCTATCAAGACTTTGTGCTTGACTATTTCTTATCCACCCAGAGACTGTGTGCCATCAGTTTGGGTTGAGGCTTTACGCAGCTTCAAAGTTAACAATTTCAGAATCATTAACTTATGTAAGAATAATTGCATATTTTGTTAGGCAATGTTAATAACTAAGATGGGGAAAGAGGGTTAAGATCACTCAAGAAATCATTGAATGGGTGAACAGGCTTGAGGAGTTGAAGACTCCTCCTGTTTCTGACTTTTTCCCTAAGTTCCTATATTATTAAAGACCCCACACACTTCTTTCACATTTTTAATCACACATTTCATATTCAATTCTAAAATCTGGAACAATTTCTGTTTATAGCGAAGTGAAAGGGTAATTCAAGCACATTCCTCATTTTGTTGGCTAGAATGCTGATTGTGCAGGATTGTAATCATGTTGCTGTGTCAGTTAAATCTAGGAAATCTCAGCCTTTTTGTATTTTGTTTCTTCTTTACCTCATGCTTCAGGGTAGCTTGGCCTTTGCCCCAATTTTCAGTTATATTCTCCTCCCTGTTCCACCATTTACTCATAATTTATGTTGTGTTCCCACTTTATGTTCTTGTGACTCAGGTCAACAAAGCTATTATGCTGCCCTCCATTTGGTCTTACTTTATGTCAAATAAGCGTTCATTCTTGCTAATCCTAATTTACACCTTAACTCTCTTTGGCTGCTCTCCTTTGACAAAGCTGCTATTTTATTCTGAATTAATTTTATCCCTAAATTAAATTTACCATCCCTCCCAAGTGCATTTCCCTTGACATTGCATCTCACTTAACCTCTCCATTATTGTGATATCCCTTGTTGACCAAGACAGCTCTGGCTACTTCACCATCTTTCTGTTTAATTACCTTCTTCCCCTGACTTTACTGGGTGCACCATGTGACTTTGAAAATATATATTCCTTCCCTTTTACTGGATTGAATCTTATCAGCCCTTTCGATGTGCTTTTAGAGGTGGTGGGAGAAGAAAGTTTCAGGAAGGTGCTCATCAGTCAATTATCTGCTATATTCCAGCCTCTGAGTGATCTTACTGAAGGCAGATTGAGATAGGTGAGGGACTCTGGTCCAGCAGACTGGTCACACCCCTGGTATCTTACCAATAGCAGATAGAACTATTGCAACCTACCCCTCACCCTGTGGTTCCTCTTCAATATGGTGGGCTGGCAGTGACAGACACATTCCTACTACCAATTATCTTCCAAGGGTACCTCCATTTTCAAATGCCAGCTCTCTAATTTCTTCGTCCTTTGGTAGTACCCCTGGCCTGGTGCGATTTCTGGCTGCCTACAATCTTATGCACTGTTTGGCTCTCCTGTTTGGTTGCCATCCCTAACGAATACAGTTCTTGAATGTATCATCTTAATGCTAATTCTGGGAAAAGCTCACTAGCAGGTGACATTTACAGCCAATTGAAGTCACTGCCTATATTTAAAAACTAAGTTGGTGAGATTCTTCCCAATAATTTGATATCCTTTTTCTCTTGTCGTCTGCCCACAAAGAGGCTCTTGGCCTGATAAACTGCTTCCTCAAAAATGTAAAACCCAAGCTATTGTTCTTCTTAAGCATCACAATGCAATCATGCAGGGAAGTACAGTGTTTTGTTTCATCTTTTCACGAGATACGTGTGTCACAGGTTATGTCAGCTTTCATTGCGTTATTTTTTATTAGTCCATGAAACATGTCTTGCTAATCGAACAAAGTAATTTTGACTATAACCTGTTCTGGAGGTTTACTTTTTGTAAAACTAAATGGTTAAGCATTTGTTTCACATCTCGTTTAACCAAATATTTTCTCAATCCATAGGCGGCACACTGGCACAGTGATTAGCACTGCTGCCTCACAGCCAGGGACCTGGGTTCAATGGCAACCTTGGGCGACTGTCTGTGTTGATTTTGCATGTTCTCCCCATGTCTGCGGGGGTTTCTTCCTGGTGCTCCGATTTTCTCCCACAGTCCAAAGATGTGTTGGTTAGGTGGATTGGCCATGCTAAAAGAAAAATTGTCCTGTAGTTCCCATGGGTGCACAGGTTAGGTGGGTTAGCCATGGTTAAAAAAAAAGTTAAAAAAAAAACACGTTGAGGTTACAGGGATGGAGTTGAGTCTGGGTGGAATATTCTTCAGAGGATCATAGGTCATAGAATCCCTACAGTGTGGAAACAGGCCATTCAGCCCAACACATCCACACAGAATCTTCAAAGAGCATTCCATCCTATCCCAGAAACCCTGCATTTCACACGGCTAATTCACCTACCTCACACATCCCTGGACAGTATGGGCAATTTAGCATGGCCAATTCACCTAACCTGCACATCTTTGGACTGTGGGAGGAAACCGGAGCACCCAAAGGAAACCCACACAGACACAGGGAGAATGTGCAAACTCTACACAGATACTCGCTGTCCTGATTCGAAAGTATATATCACTGTCACTACAGTGTTGCTGCAACAAAATTCCGAAACTCTCTCCCTAAAAGCAGTGAGGGTGGAATTGAACCCAAGTCCATGAAGCTGTGAGATAGCAGTGCTAACGACTGAGCCACCATGCTGCCCCAAGTGCAGACTTGATGGGCCACCACCTCTAAAAGCACATCGAAAGGGCTGATAAGATTCAATCCAGTAAAAGGGAAGGAATATATATTTTCAAAGTCACATGGTGCACCCAGTAAAGTCAGGGGAAGAAGGTAATTAAACAGAAAGATGGTGAAGTAGCCAGAGCTGTCTTGGTCAACAAGGGATATCACAATAATGGACAGGCTAAGCGAGATGCAATGTCAAGGGAAATGCACCTGGGAGGGATGGTAAATTTAAGTTAAGGATAAAATTAATTCAGAACAAAATAGCAGCTTTGTCAAAGGAGAGCAGCCAAAGAGAATCAAGGTGTAACTTAGGATTAGCCATAAATATAACCTAGCTCTACCATTCGATAACTTCTGAAATTTTTCTTCCTGAGGGGTCTTGACAGGATAGGTGTAAAGAGAATGTTGCTTCTTATGAGAGAATCTAGAATCCAAATGGCACTGTTTAAAAATAAGGGTCACCCATATAAAACAGAGATGAAGTGATTTTTTTTCTCTCTTGGAAGGCTCTGAGTCTTTAGAACTCTCTTCCCGAAAAGGTGGTGCAGGCAGAGCCTTTGAATAATTTTAAGGAAAGTTTGAAATATTCTTTTTTTTTAAATTCATTCATGGGATTGCCCGTCCCTAATTGCCCAGAGGGCAGTTAAGAGTCAGCCACATTTCTGTGGGTCTGGAGTTACATGTAGACAGATCAGGTAAGGATGGCAGTTTTCCTTCCCTGAAGGACATTGGTGAACCAGATGGTTTTCTCCTGCCAAAAAGCGATGGATTCATTGTCATGATTAAACACTTAATTCCAGATTTTTTAAACTTAATTCAAATTCCACCATATACTGTGGCAGGATTGAAGCTCAATGCCCCCCCCCCACCAGAATATTAGTGAGTTTCTGGATTAACAGCCAAGTGAAAATGCCAAGAGGCCAATACTTCTCCTTCTTGTTCAACAAGAAGAGAAAGGTAATCAGTTATAGACAGGAATGCAGTTTTGAAGTGAAAATCAGATCAGCCATGATCTTATTGCGTGATAGAGCAAACTCTAGGGGGCTGAACAGCACACTTTGCTGCCTAATTTGTATGCTTGTACCTCTCAAACTTTAATCTCTACATATCCCTATTGTAGAATTTGTACATGAATGTGTTTTGTTTGTGAAAGAGCAGCCCAGTTGCACGTACTTTCTGCTTCCTGTGAAGAACCAGCTGTGTCGGGTAAATAAGAAAATATGAGCAAAGCAAGCAGGAGCAGACCTTTTAGCTTTTCAAATCTGCTCTACCTTTCAATTAGATCATAACTGATTTCCTCCTACTATCCCCATATCCATTGAAATCTGTTGATACTCAATGACTGAACTTCCACAGCCTTCCTGGATGGGTAATTCCAAAATTTCTCCATTACTGATTGAAAAATCCCACTAAATTTCAGGCCCAAATGACCTATTCCATATTCTGAGACTGTGTGTTGTGGTTCCACAGCCCCTCCAGCCAGAGGAAGCATCAGCTGTATAAGGTAGTGGTTCTGAAAGAGTTAATATTACAGATTATTAATATTAATAATTAATATTAACCTCCAGCCAGTTTAATTACATCATATCGACTTGGGTGGGGGAACTCAAAATGGCTTAGGATCTTGTAGAATGAAGACTGTGCAGGTTTCCTTGTAGCAATGTCGATCTTACTAATGTGAGTTGTTATTGACTGCTATCTTGCAATAATCTACATTTTCTCATTAAGACTCACTTGGTGACAGCAAGCTACCCCAAACAATGCATGTAGCGGTTGCCATCATAAAATATACAAAATAGTGATCTCCGGTGAAAATAGAATTCAATTTGGCTATATTATGCAACAAGGTAACAACTGTGAGAATTCTCGTGGACACAGGAGCAGTACTGGACATTCACAGTTTAGACCTTATGACTTTAAAAGATACTCCTACGGATGGTCAGCAGCTGAACAATGAAACAGCTTAACAGTAGATCAAAGCATGCAGAGAAACATAGGGAAAGATCAACAATGGGAGGCTTTCACAATCATAGATGACATGCCAGTATATGACAGAAGTCTAGTTATTCCAGTTTCCCTGGTGCCGACCCGACACGTCAACTCTCCTGCTCCTCTGATGCTGCCTGGCCTGCTGTGTTCCTCCGGCTCCGTACTGTGTTATCCCTTTGGGAAAGCGTCCTGGGAAAAATACATTGGATGATTTTATGGCTCACCAGGCATAAACCAAGGACTCAGTCAGTGATGTGGTGGCCAGAAATATTATAATTCCTTGTGTAATCACAGTTTCCACAAGATGTTCAGGAGTGGATCACAGTCCTATGGTCATTGAAAAAAATCAGCTAAAATCAACAAAATTTGCAAGAAGATGCAGATGAGGAGAAAAAGGATGAGCAGAACAAATTAGTTGAGCTCATTGATTGATCTTTACCTGAGCTTCTTCATGCACTAACGCAGCCAGATGCTCAGCAGTCATATAGGGTGATGAGGATTTACACAAAAGAGTCAGGTGGCAACTTGTGGAAGCTGAGGACTGATGGTGTCGATAGGAAGTGTAAGGAAGAATTGAGTGAAAGGTTTTGGGGGTCACCGAAATGACCAGACTGTTATCCGTACTCTCTAATTCGACAAACCCATAACTTCTTTATATATTAAGTTTCTGTATTTTACATTAGGGTATTATGTATTTTCAGTTCGAAAATTAAAGTATGGCTCATTCAGAGCAATGGAGGTAGAGATGCTGAATATTTTTTAAGACAGTGATCAATTGATTCTTGACTAACACTGAAGTCAAAGGTCATCATGTACTAACTTGATTGAGTTTTTTGAAGTGATGCAGAAGACTGATGGTGGCAGAGTGGTGGCAAGTTCTATAAGGACTTCAGTAAGATGTTCGATGAGGTTCCGCATGGTAGACTAGCCAGCAAGGTTAGATCACACGGAATACAGGAAGAGCTAGCCATTTGGATACAAAATTGGCCTGAAGATAGGAGACAGACAGTGGTAGTGGAGGGTTGATTTTCAGACTGGAGGCCTGTGACCAGCAATGAGTCACTAGGCTCAGTGGTAGGTCCATTGCTTTTTGTCATTTATATAAATGATTTGGATATGAATTTAGGAGATATGGTTAGTAAGCTTGCAGATGACACCAAAATTAGTGGTGTAGTTGACAGTGAAGAAGGTTACCTTAGAGTACAATGGGACCTTGATCAGATAGGCGAATCAACTGAGGAGTGGCAGATGGAGTTTAATTTAGATAAAAGTGAGGTGTTGCATTTTGGTAAGGCAAATCAGGATAGGAGTTATACACTTAATAGTAAGATGATGGGGAGTGTTGAGACCAAAGAGACCTTGGGGTGCAGGTTCATAATTCATTGAAAGTGGAGTCTCCAATAGACTGGGCACTGAAGTAAGCATTTGGTATGCTCACATTTATTGGTCAGTGCATTGAGTACAGGAATTAGGAGGTCATGTTGCAGCTGTACGGGACATTGGTTAGGCCACTTTTGGAATACCGCGTCCAATTGTGGTCTCCCTGCTATCGGAAGGATGTTGTGAAACTTGAAAGAGTTCATCAAAGATTTACAAAGATGCTGCCAGCGTTGGACGGCTTGAGCTATAGGGAGAGGCTGAATCTGCTGGAGCTATTTTCCCTGGAGCATCGGAGGTGAGGGATGACCTTATAGAGGTTTATAGAATCATGAGGGGCAATGTATAGAGTGAATAGGCAAGGTCTTTTCCTCAGGGTAGGTGAATCTAAAACTAGAGGGAATAGTTTTAAGTTGGGAGGGGAAAGATTTAAAAGTGACCTAAGTGGCAACTTTTTCACGCAGAGGGTGGTGTGAGTATGGAATGAGGTACCAGAGAAAGTGGTGAAGGCTGGTTCAATTATAATATTTAAAGGCACTGGGTGGGTACATGAATAGGGAGGATTTAGTGGGATGTGGGCCAAATGCTGGTAAATGGGACTGGATTAATTTTGAATATCTTGTCATCATGGACGAGTTGGACAGAAGGGTCTGTTTCCATGCCATACATCTCCAAAGCTGTACAACTCTATGAGGTACAATTGGCAATCTGGAAATCAGATCAGCTGCGATCTTATTGATCGGTGGATCTAGTGAGGGGCTGAAGGCCAAGGTCACTTGCCATAATAAAGGATTAGCTTGTTCCACAGACTTACTGATTACTAAATTCAACTGGTATTGAACTCGCAATGCAGCGTGTTCAAGCTCACCTATTACTTTAACTGTTGCCAAAGCATGTGAAAAGTCATACATTTCATGGTTGGAACCTTTACCAATGGTGAAGACAGCCATTCCCAATTAAAAAGTTAAATATCAAAGCAGGAATGTTTAAACTTAAACTGGAGTGTTTTCACATTCGGTTCTTCACACCTCATGGCAGATTCAAAGGCAAAGCTTTCAGCTGTTTGCAGGATAAAAATATTCAAGGCTAAGTAGAAATTACAATGATAAAGTTTTTACGCTGATAAGAAATCAAGGTAATGCATTTATTATCTACTTAAAATTAATACTGAAGAAAGAAAGTTATTTCTACAGTGAGTCTGGTCTTGCTATTTAAATCAGTACCCTTGTACGCCAACAAGAAAATAGCTAATACTGGTTCTCATTCCAGGAAATGCAGTGAAACACTTGTCATGTGAAAGTGGAAAACTATAATCAAAATAATACTATTAAAGTGGAGAAGGAACAGTCAAAGAGAAATCTGACTGAGAAACCAAGACAAAAAAAATGTTTAATTTAGTTAGATTAAAAGGAACAAACCTAGATAAAATGGAAAAATAATCTGGCAGCGAAGATGATGCTTAAACAATGGGAAACATTGATTAGGGTCCAAGTTAGGAATTTTCCCACAAGCTGTGGAGGTGGTGCAACGATATCTGGAGTCCATTGCCTGAGTTGTAAATGGAAATGAAAATGTAGATGAGAAAATAGTATACAATAAATCATAGGCCAATACAGAAAAGAAAAAATCATACGAGGCTTGGAAACTTTAACAAGAGTTGTTAAAAAAGAAATATATTTGAAGGTCTAAGAAGATACTTGAAGAAATCCTAGCATGTAAAGTGAACTCTAAAAGAATTTTATAAACACAGAGAACAGTAAGAGCACTAAGAAAAATATAGGACTGTAGGAGATGTAGAAATAAGTATTATTGATGGTAATGGGATGAGAGAGATGTTTAGCTGTGGAAGAAGGGCAAGTTTGGCAATGGGTGCATCTGTAAGACATAAGAGGGAGAAGACATGGCAACTTGATCAGCAGTCGTATTAGGTGCCTAGTTAAGAGTCCATTTGGGTGTGATGACAAGTTTTATTAACGTGGCCATTTGGAAAATGATATCTTCACATCCCCACAGGAGCAGCCCCCGTCTTCTCCTGCCAGGGCAGATATCCTTTCCACAGAAGGGATGAGGACACAGATATCTGGGACCCCCATCTGTTGTATGACACCTTAACCTATTATGGGATGTCTTTTTGTGTCATGACATAAAGGTACCAAATAAGTCAGACAAAAGCGGGGCAATGCTCCCTCTATTTTTTTTTCAATCATATAGATCTCTGAAATCTGCGCATGGCAGTAAAATCGACCTGTGTGGAGCCTGAGAGGAATCTTGCAGCAGCTTAGAGGGCACATTGGTGGGTGGAATGGTTGTTGGGGTTGGTGCTCGTAGGGAAAAAGTGTTGAGGTGTTCCCAGGGTGTAAGGAGGCAATAAGCAGAGCATGTGAGGTTAGTGGTGTTGAGTATTGAGGGTAACTAGAGGGAGTGAGGGAAGATGTTGCATGCAACAATGGGTTTGTCAGAGGATAAGCGTTGGTGGGAGGTGGGTGCAGGGACACAGGTATCTGTAAGGTAGCAGAGAGCAGAACGTGGCATTTTCCCAGTGTAGTGATTATAATGAGATCAGCCTGATTGGGTCTATTAATCTGGTCCAATCAGGGAGCCCTAGCTGACAGATAAAAAAGAGGACTTTCAGACATCCTGTTCACTCTGAGAACCGACTCTGAGGGAGCTGGATCAGTGTCAATGATTCTTCAAGTGTGAATAAAGAGGGAGTTGGTGATGGGATATCGACCTTTGTGGGGTTATTTCAGATGGCATGTTATTATGAGGAGCAAGTGTGAGTGTCCCGAATGAAGTTCATACCAGATACTGGCTGAGCTCTACCATCATCATCCACAGGTCTCCAAAATGAAGATGTTGGCAAGATGGTATGTCTGGAGGCCAGATTTGGATGCAGACATATCCACATTGGTGGGCAGAGTCCAGAGTGTCAATAAGGACAAAACTTACTGCCAGCTGCTCCTCCACTTTGGTGGGAATGGCTGGGTAACGCTGACCATGGTTACACATCAACCTTTCATGGGCTCAATTGTAGTCATTGTAGACACTAACTCAAAGTGTTTGGAAGTACTTAGAGTTAATTTGTCAAACACGGGAACAGAAAAACTGTGCACATCATTTGCAATACATAGGCTTCTAGAAACGTTGGTCACAGATAATGGGCTGTTGTTTACCAGCAGGGAATTTGACTATTTCCAACAATCAAATGGGATTTGACATATAAGAACAGCTACATATCATCCGTCATCCAATGGCCTGACAGAAGGAACTGTCCAACCTTTGAAGACAGGTTTAAAGAAACAGCCTACAACTTTACTAGATGCCAAACTGTCCTGGTTCTGATTTGATTGTAGGACTATCATGCAACAACGGGGATAGCTCCAGCAGAATTGCTAATGGGGACAAGGTTCTGCACCATGTTAAATCTGATCTTCCCAGACCTGGGTGGGGGAGGGGGTGGTGAAATGGCATCAGGAATGCCAGCATTGGATGCCAGACTCCGCCAAGTGAGAGAGACAGTTCACTACAGGGGATGAAGTTTGGTGTAAGAACCAGGGAAATGGCCTTGCGGGGGAAGAGGTCAGGACGAATGTAGTATGAAATTTGGGTGGGAGTGCTGGTCCTGAGCAAGCATGTAGGTCGTACGAAAGTCACGAACTCACAAATGGTGCAGGAGTAAAACTTGCCCTGCTCCTTGGAACCAACGGAAAGGCTCTCGGAACCTGTGGACTCTTCCTCTCCACCAAGCGCTGAAGAAACCTCTGAATGTGAGATGGATGTGCAGATCTTGCTGCATCATTCACTGTCTCCTTCTGGCAGCAAAGGCAATTTCTCCAGAGATGCTCCAGACACAAGAGGCAGGCTTTTGTGCTTTACACATCACCTGTATCTAACACAGAGTTGGGGGAACCTGACCCGGTGCTAAAATACCCCAGGAGGCACTACAAGGAAAAGAACCAGCCTGTCTACGTCCTCGGACTCAGAGGAACAGGGGTGTGGTGACTGTAACGAGGTCAGCCAGGTGGACCTCATAGAATATGAGTTCCCTGATTGGGGCTGTAAATCTGGTCCAATCAGAGAGTCCTGACTGACAGTTAAAAAGAAGACTGTCAGACATACTGGCACACTGACTGCTGGCTCTGAGGGAGCTGGAACAGTGTCAAGGATTTTCCATGTGTAAATAAAAGGTGACTTGGTGATAGGATAGCAGTCTCTGTGGAGTTATTTCAGAAGGGAGATAACACATGTGCTGGGACACAAATTTGGAGTACGATTTTTTAAAAATACAGCACTGCACAGGCAGTAAGGTTATTAAAGAAGGCCTTCACACACATTAAATGCAGGAGGAACATAGAAGTCTTATAAGACCATGAGACATAGGAGCAGAAACTAGGCTATTCGGCTGATTGAGTCTGCTCCGCCATTCAATCATGGCTGATAAGTTCGTCAACTCCATTCTCCTGCTTCTCCCCATAACCCTTGATCCCATTGATAATCAAGAACCTATCTATCTCAGTCTTAAATGTACTCAATGACCTGACCTCCACAGCCTTCTGTGACTGTGAATTCCATAGATTCACCACTCTCTAGCTGAAGAAGTTTCTCCGTATCTCTGTTCTAAAAGGTCTTCCCTTTACTCTAAGTTGTGCCCTTCGGTCCTAGTGTCTCCAACAAATGAAAACACCTTCCCAACATCCACTCTGACCAGGCCATTCATTATTCTTCTTGTGTAAACTTGTCTACTAAAGCAGGAAAACATGATGCATTCTTTACTTTCAATCATTACTCGAAGATTAGTCACATTCTTTGAAAAAAGTGAATTTGCTCATAATGCCATTCTATACGTTCACAAGTTATTGATTTATCTTGCATGAATTATTTACTCAGTTTCTGTTGGGAAAGATGAAAAAAAAATGAGGAAGGCATGACTATTTAAATCAAAGCAGGGAGGTCTCATGGCTTAGTCAAGCAGCATCTTTACATCTGAGAGAGAAGCCTTGCGTTAGAGACTCTCTTCAGATTCGCTAGCCACATGAAGTGCATTCATAATGTAACCAAATAGACTCCTTATCAGCATGAAAACACTGCTGATATGACTATAGCAGGCAGAAAGAATGGGAGAGAGTCCTGGTCAATTCAAACTATGTTATACCTGTAAGTCGACAGTCTCCCCATGTTAAAAGACCCCTGCGCAGTTTCCTGAATTTGATGGCAAAGACCTTTCCACTTCAAGGAACTAGTGAAAGAAGAAGCTTGCAGGCTGTAATGTTATTTCACAATGAATGGCAGATTTTCAACTTGCACCATCTGCAAGCATTGACCCTCCCTAGAAGAACCAGTTGCAGAATTTATCCCTTGGTCCTGCTTCCAGAAGTTGAGATAGGAAAACCACGCAATGATCCTTCGCAAATGTCTGTCCTGTATTTTCTCACAGTATTAAGAGAAGCAATGGAATTTGGGAACACACTGCCTGTGGGTCTTGTAACAAAGATAAGGTGTGACAACACAAGAGGTATCAAAATATGTAAGGGAAAAAAAGATATAAAATAACTTACCCTTATCTCTCACTTTCAGAGTAAAAGGAAGACAATATCAATGATCAGGATTTCGTAACTTTTGAGCGCTCAAAATAAACCCTAATTACCTTCAATGCTTTCATTCTTTAAACTGTTTGAAAGCATAGATTTGGAGCCAGTTGATCATGCCAATTAGCAAATGAACAACTTATATGGCAGATATTAAACTATAAAACGTATTCACACCTTTATATACATTATTCAACTACCTGGTGGAATTAAATTGTAGGCTATATTGTTTCTTACTGGTATATAAAATTGACCAATTTTATGGAATGTAAGAGTTTTAAAAGGCTACACAATGTACCTGCTGTTTGAAGTCATTTAAAAGATAAAACATTGTCATAAATTTCACACAATCAACACTGCACAATTGTAAAGACTCTTACAGGGTTAAGTAGGATGGTACAAATAAAGTAGGGTTCTAGAAATGAAACTTTTTGGCTCGTTTCTCACATTTGACAACTCATTGTGTTGATGATTAATAAGTTGCTTAACCGTATTAAGAATTAACTTCAGGGAAAATGGTGTCTATCCTGTTTCCACCAGATTCCTAGAAATTGTATGTTGAAGATACAGTAGTGGATTTGGAGGACTTCTGGGGAGATTCATCATCAGATGATTTCCACTGATTTAGAACTGTGGCATGGATTTGGGTGACAGTGGGAGATTGTGACGATTGACACGGCAGGAAGAAGCCCACATAAAAATCACAAATCTGTATTGATGAATACAGATCTGAAAAATAATTCTTCAGGAGCAAGTTTAAGTCAAAGACAACAAGTCAGATGTAGCAAGTGTTTGTCAACTGTCACGTCATCCTGATTCAATCTCTAACCCTTCTCAATGCTCCCGGTTGTAAGAAATCACATTTCCCCTATTCTTATGCAAGGTGTCAGCAAAAAATGTGTTTACATGGATGAAACACATGTAGGTTAGCTGCTGATGACTAAGTTTAGAACTCAGATGGTAACAAAACAGACCACAGGCGCACATGACAGGGAAATGTAACTTTTTGCACTGAGTGTGGTTTTGTACTTCAGACACACTATCCCACAAACAAGATAAGAGCTAACCTACTTTAGCAACAATGCCAAGCACCACAAATTTTAATCATCAAACGTTTAATCTAATCAAAAATGCTGTTACTGTCCTTTATAACTGGCAAATAATTTGATAAACACTTGACAAAGCAATGTTTTCGTTTAGATCAAGCTGGCCCCTGTCTTTGGGACAGAATAGATTTATTAATACCAGAAGCATTGGTGGGAAATGATTGGCTTTCCCTTTATTTAGGCAACTCTTCTAGGTGTCCAAACAACATGTCCTATGGCAAGACAAATGGCTCAATCAAGTCCAGCAAGGCCTATCGTATTTGGGAACGCTGGTCTGCAAATTTGAGCTAAGGCCTGGGCATTGAAGCAAGACTCTCACTAGGCAATGGTGATTTGACTATTGGTTGTTAATGACCCAACTTAATTGCACACTTCACCTCAGTAATAATCAATTTCCTATCCTACCACCCACCCTGAAAACAACTAGATGCTAAGAATTCTCTATATGGAAGTCAGAGCAGGTATCTGGTGACTTCAACTCGTTGCTTGCTCCAAAGGACCTCCATTTTGGACAGCAGGCACTGGCATCTCGATGTACCAAACCTACCACGCCGCTAACCAAGCACTTCCAGGACAACGTCAGTACTGGCATCTACCCAACAATGTGGAAAATAGCGTAAGTATGTCCTGTACACAAAAAGCAGGACAAATCCAACATGGCCAGTTGCCAGCCCCTCAGTCTACTCTCCATCTTCTGTAAAATGATGGAAGATGTTATCTACAGTGCTATTAATCAGCAGCACCTGCTTAGCAACAAGCTGGTCACTGACGCCCAGTTCGCGTCCCACCAGAGTTGCTCAGCTCCTCACCTCATTACAGCCTTTGTTCAAACATAGAAAACCGAGTTGAATTCCAGAGGTGAGGTAAGAATGACAGCCCTCGATATCAAAGCTGCAGTTGAGCGTGTGTAGCATTAAGATTTACCAGCAAATCTGGAATCAATGCAAATCAGGGCCAAACTCTCCAATGGTTGGAGTCATACTTAGCACAAAGGATGATAGTTGTTGTTGCTGAGGTCAATTACCTCAGCTTCAGGGCGTCACTGCAGGAGTTACTCAGGGTTATGTTCTAGACCCAAACAACTTCAGCTGCTTCATCAATGACCTTCCTTCCACCATAAGGTCAGAAATGGGGAATTTTGCAGATTATTGCACATTGTTCAGCACCATTTGCAACTTCTCAGATTCTGAAGCAGTCCTTGTTCAAATGCAATTGGGCCTGGACAACATTCAGGCTTGGGCTGACAAGAGGCAAGCATCACTTACACTACACAAATACCAGGCAATGACCATCTCCAATAAGAGATAATCTAACCACCACCCCTTGACATTCAATGGAATTGCCATCTCTAAATCTCCCACTATCAACATCCTGGGGGTTTCCATTGACCAGAAACTCAACTGGATTCACCACATAAACACAATAGCTACAACACCAGGTCAGAGACTAGGAATACTGTGACAAGTAACTTACCTCCCAAAGCTTGTCCACTATCTACAAGATAAAGTCAGGAATGTAAGTCAGGATTACTTTCCACCTGTCTGCATAGGTACAACTCCAACAAGACTTCAACTTTGACATCCTCGAGGACAAAGCAGCCTGCTTGATTGGCATCACATCGACTCCCTCCACCACTGATGTTCAGTAGCAGGAGTGTGTTTTACCTACACGATGCACTGCAGAAATTCAACAATCATTAGACATCACTCTCCAAACCCATGACTACTTCCATCTAGAAGGGCAAAGGCAGCAGATTTTTGGAACACCACCACCTTCAAGTTCCCCTCCAAGCCACACATCATCCTGACTTGGGAATATATTGCTATTCCTTCACTTCAAAACTCCTGGAATTTCCTGTCTAACAGCATTGTGGGTGTCCTTGCAACCCATAGACAGCAGTAATTCAAGTAGGCAGCTCATGACAACCAACTCCTCAAGGTAAACTAAGGATAGACAACACACACACACGCACACACATACCACAGCGCTGTGGGACATTGGCATCCAAAAATTCATGGCACATCACCAAACCAGTTAAAATATGCTCCTGTACCTCATGATGGAACATCAACTCTCATTGCACGCCCAGATGTATGCAAATAGATCATGAAGCAGAACACCTGCTTCCTGAGACTCTTCACTTGCTTTCTTCCTACTCACTCACTCTGAGCATGCCCTCATGCTCAAAGTATCCCTGTTTTGAGTTGTCTTGCTCTTTTACACCTTGCCCCTTGGACAGGGATAGTAGACTCACTGTTCTGTGATACTGACATGTGCTTAGTGCAAATACAAAGCCAGAAAGCCGGTCATTGTTAACACAGTGTGGAGTTGGAGGAACACAGCAGGCCAGGCAGCATCAGAGGAGCAGGAAAGCTGACATTTTGGGTCGGGACCCTTCTTCCGAAATGGGGGAGGGGTAAGGAAGCTCTGAAATAATTAGAGAGAGGAGGGGTGGGGCTGGGGAAGGTAGGTGGATGGTGATAAGTGAGTGCAGGTAGGCAGTGGTGGGGATTGGTTAGTAAAGTGGAAGGAGCAGATAGGTGAGAGAGAAGACGGACAGGTTGTGTCAGGTCAAGGAGGCGGGGATGAGAGGGAGGGTTGGTCATGGGATGAGGCCGGGGATGGGGGTCCATCTTATCTCCCACCTACCCTTTCCTCCCACCTCACTGACCAATCCCCACCACTCCCTACCTGCACTCACCTATCACTATCCCACCTACCTTGCCCAGCCCCACTCCTCTTCTCTATTTATTTCAGAGCTCCCTTCCCCTTCCCCCATTTCTGAAGAAGGGTCCCGACCCAAAACGTCAGCTTTCCTGCTCCTCTGATGCTGTGTGGCCTGCTGTGCACCTCCAGCTCCACACTGTGTTATCTCTGACTCCAGCATCGGCAGTTTTTACTTTCTCTAAACTTGTAATTGCTGTCTGCATGCCTCAGGCAATTCTCAGGAGATAGCCTTTACTCAGGGAGTCCTGACACAGTCAGTAAAGCATCTGATATCACCACCAGGGGCTTAGGCATTGTTGGTCAGCCCTTGGGGAGAACAGAGACAGGATCTTTTCCACATAAGAGGTGAAGAGCTGAATGTTAGACATCCTGTCACCCGTATTGACACTTTTTTCCCTATTATGGGTTGTTTTCCTCCTGGAATGAGAGAAAGACAGGTATTGGGGGGATATGAAAGTGGGTGACACAGCTTTTACTTTTGGTTCTATTGTGGAGGTATCCCAAGTGAGTGAAGAGGCAGAGCAGAGGACATGCAGGGTACTAGGGTGAATGAGAGTAAATAGGAAGATGTTGCAGGCAATAGGGAGAGTGATAGATCATAAGGTTTGGTGAGATGGATTCAGTGGCAGAGATAGAGTGAGTGTTAGGTATCAGAGAAAGAGAATTATGCTGGCAGAGTGGAGAGAGTCATTGACTTCTTCTTAGGTTTCTGTGCATTCCTTCAGATGGCTAAGATAGCATTGACCCATTTGGAACCTTCAGCCAGGCTGGCAAGACCTGATTTCATGGCCTCCACTGCTGGTCCTGGAGAAGAGGACATGCCACCTTTGCACTACTCGGTTCTCCAGAAACCCCATAAAGCAGAACTCTAAACCCCATCTATGTGTCATGTGTAGAATAAATGTCAGGAACAATGCCTCATCCAGACTGACAGTGTTTGTCCAGATGCACAATGGTGTTTAAAGATTGCCAAGTCCAAGATTCCAGTTCATTCTGGGAGATCCTGGCAGTAGCTGGTTATTTCAGATACGGCAAGTGGTAAGATGAGGCTAGATTTGGGTGAGACAGGTGTTATTGGGGTAGCATTGGTATATATAGAGGTGGGAACAAGGAAAGTGATGGGAGGGATCGCAAGTTCTTTGTGACAGGTATTTGGAACACAATCAGATGGCATGGTAGGCTTTAGAGGAGGTGATGGCCTAGTGGTATTATTGCTAGACTATTAATCCAGAGACCTTGATATCGTTCTGAGGACTAGAGTTCAAATCCTGCCATAGCAGATGGTCAAATTTGAATTCAATAGATGTCTGGAATTAGGAGCCAAATGATGACCATGAAACCATTGATTGTCAGGAAATCAAAACCTATTTGTCTCATTAATGTCCTTTAGGGAAGATAGCTGTCATCCTTACCTGGTCTGGCCTACATGTAATTCCAGACCCAGACCAATGTGATTGACACTTAACTGCCTTCTGGGCAATTAGGGATTGGTAATAAATGCTGGCCTGCATCCTGTGAATGAATTTTTATAATATGTGGGGGGTTATTGATAGTGATCACTAGTGTGGCCCCTATGGGGGAATGCAGAAGAACAGGGTAGGTATCATTAATATGTAATTTTGGGGTTCAGAGTCAGTGAAGACAATTGGAGGGATAGTTCAATGTGCTGAGTCTCCCCTTAGGGAAATGGGGATAATTGTGTTGGGGTACAGTGAGGTGAAAGGGAACATTGAGGTTCTTGGGCAGTAGACGATAACCAAGTAGAGCCTGTACTGTCAGTATCCATCATGAGCTGTGTTGTCTGCCATCACTTGCTGTTCTTTAGATGTGCAATGAAATTGAAGGATGGTTGGAACAATGCCCAGGGTGGGCAGAGTATGTTTTTTATTCTTTGTTCATTTATGAGATGAGGGCGTCGCTGGCCAGGCAGCATTTACTGCCCATTCCTAATTGCCCCGAGGGTAGTTAAGCGTCAACCACATTGTTGTGGGTCTGGAGTCACATGTTGGCCAGATCAAGTAAGGATGGTAGTTTCCTTCCCTAAAGGACATTAGGGGCAGCACGGTGGCTCAGTGGTTAGCACTACTGCCTCACAGCACCAGCAACCTGGGTTCAATTCCACCCTCAGGCGTATCTGTGTGGAGTTTGCACATTCTCTCTGTGTCTGCATGGGTTTCCTCCAGGTGCTCCGGTTTCTTCCCACATTCCAAAGATGTGCAGGTTAGGTAAATTGTCCATGCTAGATTGCCCATAGTGTTCAGGGATGTGTAGATTAGGTCGGTTACAGGGGAATGGGTCTGGGTGGGATGGTCTGAGGTTCAGTGTGGACTTATTGGGCCAAAGGGTCTGTTTACACACTGTAGGGATTCTATGATTAATGCATCAGACAGGTTTATCCGATAATGGGCAATGGGCAATGGATCATTGGACTCTTAATTCCAGATATTTATTGAATTCAAATTCCACCATCTATCATGGCAGGATTTGAACCCAGGTCTCCAGAACATTATCTGGGTCTCTGGATTAACAATTCAGTGATAATATCACTAGACTATTGCTTCCCCTGAGGGAGTGCCACTTTGATTGGCAAAGGTGTGTGATCCACATCTGCTGGCCGATAGGACATTGAAAGAGCAAAGACATGAAGAACAGCTTTGCAAACTCAATCTACATTTCATTTGCAAACATTTCTTCACCCAGTTACAATTCATGCAGAGTGAATGTGAGTGTTGGTCAAAGGTGGAATGTGCCACCTCTGCCATTGGTGCTTGCAAATCATAACTTGCCATCCCAATGATACAGAAGTTAGCAGCAATGATTCAAGGAGGCAAACATGGACCAAAAGTGCCCCATCACTTATGAAACTTTCAAGGGAGCTGTAGGATGAGTGGAACATCGATGTATCACAAGTCATGCAAGCATGATCATAGACTCTAATGAATGCACCGGAAACTGGAATGGTTTAGGTGGATCTGGAATGGGCAGCCCCTTTCTGATATAATGCAAATCTTGACCAGTTTGGTGCTCTTGCTATGACCACAGCTGTGGTGGAGTAGGCAGTGTTGCATTTGAAGATATGGTTCCGTCATTTGGACCAGTATGGGGGAATCTTCCAGTACAGTCCAAACAAAATGACTTGCATCCTTCTGGCATGCTGTGCTCTGCACAACTGGAACAAGAAACAAGGTAATATGGTAGGTGCTGAGGAGCCAGAGGAATGGGAGCAGTCTTCCGGGGAGGACAAAGACACTGGGGAATAGGAAGTTCTCTTTGTGTATGAACTCAGCTGCATCAAGCACCACAAGCCAGACAGGAGCTGATTGACACCAGGTTCAAGTAGATGAGAGCTGGATGCAGAAAACCATCATGGAATGCAAAATAATAATTGATCATGATGCCAGCATTTGGTTTGCATTGTGAGGGTGAATGCCAGCTTCTGTTGGTTTTGTTTGTGTTCACTTTCGCTAGCTGTAAATAAAAGATCATGTTTGGAATTGTCTGATTGCTTCACTGTATGAAATGTTCCCTGGCTGGACAATGATAAGCTGTGGGTCACTGGGGGCATTGGGGTATTAGTGACGTAGAGAAAATGTTTTAATGCAATACAGCTAAGTATATGTAAACACTATTGCCTGGTGGTTGAACAAGAACAAAGATATAAGGTTGCATCTGCGCGTGGGTGTCAAGCATGCCAGCTACGTGCTATGATCAGCATGGCTTTGTGGCTGCTCTGCCAATGAGGGTTAACAGCGGATTGTCAATGCTCACCCGAGGTGCAGAAAGGCCTTTTAAAAATGGCTTTGATTCAAGGAAAGTCAGTTTTTCAATTGATATCTGTTGAGTGGCTAGTTATTCTGGGGCGGCATATGGTAAGATAGAGATAGAATTAACATGAGGGATGTTATTGGGATGGGTTAGGTCATAAATGAGGCATAGTTGGCATGATAATGGCGAGAAATCTCACTGAACCTCAAACTGAGAATCTCTCTCAAAACCTCAATGCAACTTGCACATAGCCAGTAAAATGTAAGATTCAAACTTAAATGTGATTTATTCTGGTCAATCAGAGCATCGTGTTTCTTGAGAGATCTATGTCAATGAGGTCAACTACAGTATAATTGCATGATGGGGAAATCGTGCTGCAAGAGATCAGCCCAGTCTCATTGCAGAATAAAGTCAATTTGCATGCTAAGTTCAGTCAGACTTTAATTACATGATGAGGGGACTGTGTATGATGAGACAATGCAGTATTTAAAGGGATGATGGAGGAATTGTGCAGGGTGAGGTCAATGAGAATTTTGATTGGTCTTCAGTTTACAGACTTTATTGCTTTGCAAATGTAAATTGTACACAGAGGTTTTAGATACGGAATGCTGACATGACTCTCGGGTTCAGATATATTGTCCATGATAACGAAGGAGTTTCCTCCTGTGCATGATTTTCTCCATCTTTTAAAATAAATGCTGTAATATTTAAATTATGAGCCAAATTACTGAGAAGAAATTTGCACATAATAAGAGTGTGAAGAACTGACCGTGGTCAAGTATTGCAATGTGGGATGTATGGTGAACATAAAATCCACACAAACGTTACTGATACACCTCCTTGAGAAGGAAGATTTTCCACCCTCCTAATCCTGCGGTGATCAAACAAGATTCCAGTTCTTTTGTTCTCTGGTTTTATTTAGGCATATACCAGGGAAAAGGTGTCTCAGTCAAGTTGAACACAATCTCGCTGATTCAGTTACAAACAAAGGCTTTACACTTCATTAACATCAATCACATTACCAACTGGTCTGCCTTGGCTGCTGTTCAATTTAGATCCTGTACTCACTGTTTGTGCACAAAACACACAATCTCTGGCCAATCCCATCAGGATGCATTTGATGGCCTAGCAGTATTATCGCTAGACTATTATCAGAGAAACTCAGTTAATGTTCAGGGGACCTGGATCTGAATCCTGGCACAACAGATGGTGGAATTTGAATTCAATACAAAAATAATCTGGAATTAAGAACCTACTGATAGCCATGAAACTGTTGTCAATTGTTGGAAAAACCCATCAGGGAACAAAATCTACCATCCTCACCTAGACTGCCCTACATGTGACTCCAGACCAACAGCAATGTGGTTGACTCTCAACTGCCCTCTGAAATGGCCGTTTTGCTGTATCAATCACTACAAAGAAAGAAATGAAACCAGATGGACCACCCAATATTGTAGATGCTCATCAGAGAATCCCGACAGTGTGGAAACAGGCCCTTCAGCCCAACAAGTCCACACTGACCCTTGGAGCATCCCATCCAGACCCATCCCCCTATAACGCACCGAAGTTACACATCCCTGAACACTATGGGCAATTTAGCATGGCCAACCAACCTAACCTACACATCTTTGGACTGTGGGAGGAAACCGGAGCACCTGAAGGAAACCCACGCAGACAAAAGGAGAAGGTGCAAACTCCACACAGACAGTCACCTGAAGGTGGAATCAAACCTGGATCCCTAGTGCTGTGAGGTAGCAGTGCGAACCATTGAGCCACCGTGCTGCAAGTTTGGACATCTTTTCCAGATGTCCAAAGAATAATTAGAAACTGATTGGAGCCATAAAATTTGCAACTGATCTAGGTACCGTCACCTTAATGCAATAGTTCTAACTCAGCTGTGCTGCAGAGGTGATAGTCTGTCACCTGTTTCTATTGGGAATTTTGGAAAAGCAAAATAGTTCCATGTTTAGAGATAAAAGGTACTGCAGATGCTGGAGAATCTGAGATAACAAGGTGTGGGGCTGGATGCCCCAGCAGGCCAAGCAGCATCATAGGAGCAGGAAAGCTTGACATTTCGGGCCTAGACCCTTCATCAGAAATGGGGGAGGGGAAGAGGGTTCTGAAATAAATAGGGAGAGAGGGGGAGGCGGATAGAAGATGGATAGAGGAGAGGATAGGTGGAGAGGGGACAGACAAGTCGAAGAGGCGGGGATGGAGCCAGTAAAGGTGAGTGTAGGTGGGGGGGTAGGGAGGAGATAGGTCAGTCCAGGGAGGACGGACAGGTCAAGGGGGCGGGATGAGGTTAGTAGGTAGGAGATGGGGGTGGGGCTTGAGGTGGGAGGAGGGGATAGGTGAGAGGAAGAACAGGTTAGGGAGGTGGGGACGAGCTGGGCTGGTTTTGGGATGCGGTTGGGGGAGGGGAGATTTTGAAGCTTGTGAAATCCACATTGATACCATTGGGCTGCAGGGTTCCCAGGCTGAATATGATTTGCTGTTCCTGCAGCCTTCGGGTGGCATCACTGTGGCATTGCAGGAGGCCCAGGATGGACATGTCATCTGAGGAATGGGAGGGGGAGTTGAAATGGTTTGCGACTGGGAGGTGGAGTTGTTTGGTGACCTCCCACCCACCACTTCCAACCTCATCGTTCCCCAACCCCGCACCGCCCACTTCTATCTCCTTCCCAAAATCCACAAACCTGAATGCCCTGGTCGACCCATTGTCTCCGCCTGCTCCTGCCCCACCGAACTCATCTCCACCTACCTAGACTCCATTTTCACACCCTTGGTCCAGGAACTCCCCACCTACATCCGTGACACCACCCACGCCCTCCACCTTCTCCAGAACTTCCAATTCCCTGGTCCCCAACACCTCATTTTTACTATGGACGTCCACTCCCTATACACCTGTATTCCCCATGCAGATGGCCTAAAGGCCCTCCGCTTCTTCCTGTCCCGCAGATCTGACCAATCCCCCTCCACTGACACCCTCATCCGCTTAGCCGAACTCGTCCTCACCCTCAACAACTTCTCTTTCAATTCCTCCCACTTCCTACAGACAAAGGGGGTGGCCATGGGTACCCGCATGGGCCCAAGCTATGCCTGCGTCTTTGTAGGGTACGTGGAACAATCCCTCTTCTGTACCTGCACTGGCCCTAACCCCCACCTCTTCCTCCGTTACTTTGATGACTGTATCGGCGCAGCCTCGTGCTCTCACGAGGAGCTCGAACAGTTCATCCACTTCACCAACACCTTCCACCCCAACCTGAAGTTCACCTAGACCATCTCCAACACTTCTCTCTCCTTCCTGGACCTCTCTGTCTCCATTTCGGGTAACTACCTAGAAACCGATGTCCATTTCAAGCCCACTGACTCCCACAGCTACCTGGAATACACCTCCTCCCACCCACCTTCCTGCAAAAACGCCATCCCCTATTCCCAATTCCTTCACCTCCGCCGCATCTGCTCCCAGGATGAGACATTCCACTCCCGTACATCTCAGATGTCCTCATTCTTCAAGGACCGCAACTTCCCCCCGACAGTGGTCGAGAACGCCCTCGACCGTGTCTCCCGCATTTCCCGTAACTCATCCCTCACACCCCGTCCCCGCAATAATAACCAAAACAGAATCCCCCTCATCCTCACGTACCACCCCACCAACCTCCAGATCCAACGCATCATCCTCCGACACTTCCGCCATCTGCAATCTGACCCCACCACCAAAGACATTTTTCCCTCCCCACTCTTATCTGCCTTCCGGAGGGACCACTCCCTCCGCGACTCCCTTGTCCGCACCACACTCCCCTCCAGCCCCACCACACCCGGCACTTTTCCCTGCAACCGCAGGAAGTGCTACACCTGCCCCCACACCTCCTCCCGCACCCCAATCCCAGGCCCCAAGAAGACTTTCCACATCAGGCAGATGTTCACCTGCACATCTGCCAATGTGGTATACTGCATCCGCTGTACCCGTTGTGGCTTCCTCTACATCGGGGAAACCAAACGGAGGCTTGGGGACCGCTTTGCAGAACACCTGCGCTCAGTTCGCAACAAACAACTGCACCTCCCAGTCGCGAACCATTTCACCTCCCCCTCCCATTCCTCAGACGACATGTCCATCCTGGGCCTCCTGCAATGCCACAGTGATGCCACCCGAAGGCTGCAGGAACAGCAAATCATATTCAACCTGGGAACCCTGCAGCCCAATGGTATCAATGTGGATTTCACAAGCTTCAAAACCACACCTCCCTAACCTGTCCTTCCTCTCACCTATCCCCTCCTCCCACCTCAAGCCCCACCCCCATCTCCTATCCACTAACCTCATCCCGCCCCCCTGACCTGTCCGTCCTCCCTGGACAGGCCTATCTCCTCCCTACCCCCCCACCTACACTCACCTTTACTGGCTTCATCCCCGCCTCTTTGACTTGTCTGCCTCCTCTCCACCTATCCTCTCCTCTATCCATCTTCTATCCGCCTCCCCCTCTCTCCCTATTTATTTCAGAATCCTCTTCCCCTCCCCCATTTCTGATGAAGGGTCTAGGCCCGAAACGTCAAGCTTTCCTGCTCCTATGATGCTGCTTGGCCTGCTGTGTTCATCCAGCCCCACACCTTGTTATCATAGTTCCATGTTTAAATGTGCTGCCGAAGAAAGGACACCCAAGAATCAGTCTGGTAAGCAAATTAATTGATGACATTCATCAATAGTTTCACCCATTGACCTAAATTTGTAGATTAAATTTTCAACGAGCTCTTAAACTTTATATTCACAAAATCTCAAGTAATTTGAAACATGTAATCATTTGATTCGGTGTATTGAGGTTTTAGGGGACAGATGTTCATTTATAATTGAAGAGCTCATGGCTCATCCATGTAATGCGTATGGAGATACGGTTATCAAACAACATTTCTCTAGTTTTTCCAGATCTCCAATCCCGTACCGTTCACGTGGAACCAGACACTTGGTAGATGCCGACGCATTCTTGAAACTTTGCAGTGAGGTTTAGGATTGCAATCTTAGTTGTCCCTGCATCCAGCATTTGCTCCTTGTGGGTACACAGCATTGGACAGTCTTCCTGAAGGTGCTAAATACAATGTTTAGTTTTTTAGGCTGCTATGTTTGTGCTGCTTAGAGAAGTGTTGAAGCTCATTTCGATTTACAAAAAGCTAAATGGAATATAATCAGTACACCAGACCTAACTGGACAAGTTTAGAGCCTTATTTAATATCTAAAACATTTCAAAAGGGTTTGGGGTGGGCAATGTCATTGTTCTTAGCTCTTTCAGATCTCCAGTTTGCACTGCTTAGCCAAGTGGAATATACCATTACAATGGACTCAGCTGGACAGGTGCAGAACATTATTTAATATTTAAAACATTTCAACAGGGTTTGGGGTGGGCAATGTCATTGTTCTTGATTTTTTTCTGGTCTCTGGTCCTTGCTACATCACATGGATCAACTATAAATTCCTCAATACAGGTGTACATTTCATAATTAAAACCTTTAAGTGAGTTGAGTTGGGGGCACAATATTGTTCTTAATTTCTTTCAGGTCTCAAGCTGGTTAGACACAAGATAAACCATACACAGGTGCTCAATTTCTATTATTTTAAAAAAGGGTCTCGGGTGGGCAATGATATTCTTAGTTTTTCCAGATCTTCAGTGTTTACGTGGAACATTGACCTAGGCATTAGAAAAGATAACAGCAGAAACAGTCCTGTCAATCCTTCAAAGTCCATCTTACCAACATCCAGAGACTAGTGACAAAATTGGGAGAGCTGTCTCACAAACTAGTCAATCATGGCAGAATTATAATCGTGAAATCATGCCTTCCAAACAATATCCCAGATACCACCAGCTCCAACCCTACATATGTCCTGTCTCAGCAGCAGGAGACACACAGCAGAAATAGTGGCACAGCAATATACAGTGGGCAGAGAGTTTCCCTGGAAGTCCTCAACATTGACTCCAAACGCCATGAATTTTCATGGCTTCAGATTAAACATTGGCAAGAAAGATTCTGCTGATTACCACATACCGTCCTTTCTCCACTGAACAGTACTCCTCAATGTTGAACAACGCTTGGGAAAAGCTCTGAGGGTGGCAAGGATGGAAAATGTACTCTGGGTGGGGGATTTTAACATCCAACACTAAGAGTGAGAGAGCAGCAGCACTACTGATTGAGTTGATTTGATCCTAAAAGACATATCTACTAGACTGGGTCTGTAGCAGGTGGTGAGGGAACCAATTAGAAGGAAAACCATGCTTTACGTCATCCTTACCAATCTGCTGGCTGCTGATGCATTTGTCCATGACAGTATCAGTAAGAATGACTACTGCACAGTCCTTGTGGAGACAAAAATCCCGTCTTCATAGTGAGAATACCCTCCATTATGTTGTCTGGCACAATCACTATGCTAAATGTGATAACAGATCTAGCAACTCAAGACTGGGCATCCATGAGGCACTGTGGGCCTTCAACAGCAGCAGAATTGTACTTCAGCACAATCTGCAGCCTTGTGGCCCTGCATATCCTACACTGAACCTTTACCATTAAGCTAGGGAACAAACATGGTTCAATAAAGATTGCAGGAGGCTATGCAGGAGCAATACCAGGCATACCTAAAAATGATGTCGTAACCTGGTGAAGCTACAAAACAGGGCTACTTGTGTGCCAAATAGTGTAAGCAGTGATATATAAGGCTAAGTGATCCCACAACCAATGGATCAGATCTTAGCTCTGCAGTCTTGCCACATCTAGTCATGAATGATAATGGACAATCAAAAAACTCACTGGAGGAGTTCACTCCACAAATATTCCCATCCTCAATGATGGAAGAGCCCAACATATCAGTGCAAAAGATAAGGCTGAAGTATTAGCAGCAATCTCCAGCCAGAGTGCCGACGGATGATCCATCTCGGCCTCCTCCATTGGTCCCAGTATCTCAGATACCAGTCTTCAGCCAAAGTGATTCACTCCACATCGTATCAACAAATGGCTGGAGGCACTGGATGCTGCAAATGCTGTGGGCCCTGACAACATTCCAGCAATAGCTGTGAAGACTTGTATTCCAGAACTTGCTACTCCCCAGGCCAAACTGTTCCACTACAGTCACAACACTGGTATCTATCTGCCATGTGGAAAATTGCCCAAGTGTGTCTTCCACACGAAAAGCAGGACAAATCCAACACACCAGTTGCAGGCTCATTAGTCTACTCTTGATCATCAATAAACTGACAGAAGGTGTCATCAACAGTGGTACCAAGCAACACCTGCTCAGTGATGCTCAGTTTGGATTCCACCAGGACTACTCAGTTCTTGACCTCATTACAGCTTTGGTTCAAACATGGACAAAAGAGTTGAATTCTAGAGGTGAGGTAAGAGTGCCAGTCCTTGACATCAAGGCTGCATTTATCTGAGTGTGGTATCAAGGAGCCTGAGCATAATTGGAATCAATGAGATTCAATGAGCAGGAAACTCTCTGCTGGTTGGATTAATACTTGGCACATAGGAAGATGATTATTGGAGATAAGCCATCTCAGCTCCAAGACAACTCTGCAGCAGTTCCTCAGGGTAATGCCCTATGCCTAGTAATCTTTATCTGCTTTATCAAGGCTTTCCCTGCATCATTAGGTGAGAAGTGGGGCTATTCACTGATGAATGCACAATGTTCAGCACCAGTCATGACTCCTTAGATACTGAAACAGTCCACATTCAAATACAGCAAGACGTGGACAATATCCAGGCTTGGACTGACAAAGTGGCAAATAAAATTTATTGTCATAGAGTCATACAGCAAAGAAACAGCTCCAACAGACCAACCAGTCCGTGCTGACCATAATCCCAACTAACTAGTCCTGCCTGCCTGCACCTGGTCCATATCCCTCCAAACCCTTCCTTTTCATGTATCCATCCAAATGTCTTTTAAACGTTATAATTGAACCCGCATCCATCACTTCCTCAGGAAGTTCATTACACATGTGAACCACCCTCTGTGTAAAAAATTTGCATCATGTCTTTTTTAAATCTCTCTCCTCTCACCTTAAAAATGTACTCTCTCGCCTTGAAATTCCCCATCTTAGGGAAAAGACACCTACCATCAACTCTATCTATACCTCTCGTTATTTTATAAACCTCTATCAGGTCACCTGTCAACCTCCTATGCTCCAGTGAAAAAAGATCCCAGCCTATCCAGCCTTTCTTTTTAACTCAACCATTACGTATCCAGCAACATCTCGGTAAATCTCTTCTGAACCCTCTCCAGCTTGATAATATCCTTCCTACAGCTGGGCGACCAGCACTGGACACAATATTCCAGAAAAGGCCCTACCAATATACTGCACGACCTCAACATAACGTCCCAACTCCTATATTCGAAGGACTGAGCAATGAAGGCAAGCACGCGTGACACAATTGCCAGGCAATGCTCATTTCCAATAGGAGATGATCTAACCAATGCCCCTTAACATTCAATGGTGTTACCATCACTGAATACCCCACTATCAGCATCCTTTGGGTTGCCATTGACCAGAAGCTCAACTGGGCTCAGCTTGTAAACACAGTGGCTATAAGAGCAGTTCAGAGACTAGGGATACTGTGGCGATTAACTTACCCCCTGACTCCCCAAAGTCTGTCCACCAGCGACAAGGCACAAGTCAGGAGTGTGATGGAATACCCCTCATTTGCCTGGATGGGTGCAACTCCAACAACACTCAAGAAGTTTGACACCATCCAGGATAAAGCACCCCTCTTGATTGGCACCACATCCACAAGTATCCATTCCGTCCATCACAGGCACTCAGTGGCAGCACTGTGTACTATTTACAAGTTGCAATGCAAAAATTCACCAAAGGTCCTTGGGCAGTGCCTTCCAAACCAATGACCACTTCCATCTAGAAAGACAAGGGCAGCTGATAATTGGGAACACCACCACCTGCAAGTTCCCTTCCAAGCCACTCACCATCCTGACAACCAACAACAGATAATGTCATAAAGTCATATAATCAAATAGCACAGAAACAGATCCTTCAAACCAACTCGTCCATGCTGACCAGGTTTCCCAAACTAAACTAGTCCAATATTGCTGCATTTGGTCCATATGCTTCCAAACCTTTCCTATTCATGTACCTGTCCAAATGTCTTTTAAATGTTGTAATTCTACCTGTGTCTACAACTTACTCTGGCAGTTCATTCCATGCACGCACCACTCTCTCTGTGAAAATGTTGCCCCTACGTCCGTTTTAAATCTTTCCCCTCTCACCTTAAAATTATGCTCTCTAGTTTTGAGCACCCTCACCCTAGGGAAAAGACCTTTGCCATTCACCTTATTTATGCCCCTCAAGATTTTATAAATCTCTATAAGGTCACTCCTCAACTTCCTATGCTCCAGGAGAAAAATGTCCCAGCCTATCCAGCCTCTCCTTATAACTCAAAACCTCTAATCTCAGTAAAATCTGCATAAATCTTTCCAATTTAATAATATCCTTCCTCCAGTAGGGCAACCAGAACTGTACACAGTACTCCAAAAGTGGTCTCACTAATGTCCTGGACAGCTGCAACAAGATGTCCCAACTCCTATACTCAGTGTCTTGACTGATGAAGGCAAGTGTGTCAAGTTCCTTCTTCATCATCCTGCCTACCACTGATGTCACTTTCAAGGAACTATGTACCTATATCCTCGGTCTCTCTATTCGACAACACTCCCCAAGGCCCTAACATTAATTGTTTGAGTGCTGACCTTGTTTTTCTTAACAAAATGCAATACCTCGCATTTACATAAACTAAATGTCATCTCCAACTCTTCAGCCCAATGGCCCAGCTGATCAAGATCCCATTGTACTCATAGATAACCTTTGCTGTCTATTATACCAGCGATTTTGGTGTCATCCACAAATTTGCAAACCATGCTTCATATATTCCCATCCAAATCATTTATATAAATGAAAAACAAAACTTTGTTTTTATTTCAGATTACCAAGGTCTAACGTATTTTTATGTTATAATCCAAAACAAACGTTCAGCAACACTAAGTGTAGTCTACATAATATACCACATGCAGTATTCTGAGCTTTATTAGTAGGGCATAGTGCCAAGAGCAGGGAGGTTATGCTAAACTCAGACATGATACTTGTAAGATCTCATATAGACTGCAGTGGTTTAAGAAGACAGTTGACCACCACCGTTGCAAGGGGAACTAGGAATGGGCAACAAATGCTAGCCAGCTGGTAACATCCATTCCCCATGAGTGAATGAAATAAATGCTGATCCGCTGTAGCCATACCACTTACACCTCATGGATTTAACGATATCACTTTTTATTCCATATAACGTTCAAGCTACATTCTTGTGGTATCTTTTAACCCACTTTGAGTCAAGCTAGACTATGATAACATATTTGTCTTAAACAGTTCTAACAGTTTGTTATATGAACCTTTCAAGACCTTGCTGTATTTTCCCCTTTCTTGTTACTGGACTCCTGGACAGAAGGCCTGTCACAGAGAGGCGATCCTGGGCTGGAGGCAGGCATGGGGAAGTGAGGCCCCTTGTGGTCTGGAGGCTTGGCCTGGCACGGACTGGGGTGGAAGGACTGCAAATTAAGTACCTTTTTCATGTTTCCTTTTTATTCTTATGCTTTTTTTTATTTATTGTTTTTTTCTATTTCATAGCAAATACTTGAATATCTATACCTAGGTGTCTTGCACCTGTGATGGTGCCGTAAGTGACAACATTGCAAACTTTTTGCTGCACTCTTTCGAGTGCATGTGACGATAAAGCTAATTCATTCATAATGCTCACAATAACATGGAGGCTGTGCTTTTCCAAGTTCTGCAGTGTTGAAGAAAAGAGAGAGATAGAGAATGTTTATAAATTGTTTATCACAAATCTCAGACAATTACAAGGTTCTTTTTTGAAATCTTGAAACTGTTACAATGTCAGTGAGATGATGGGGTAAGAATTAATGTTCCCCATTTTGTGAATATGCAAACTTGGTGTTTGCAGAACCTAACTCTAGTGGAGGATTGAGCAGGTGCCTCATTGCTGGCATTGTGTTCCAACTGCTGCCTTTGTGCTCAGAAGCAGGCAGGAAGCTAGTATACTGAGAGCATGTGGTATGGCCAAGCAACTCTTCCTAATGAAAGGCTATTACTCTAAAAGAAAAGCTGATCTGATAATGTTTCTGGAAATTACAAAATAATTTGCGTAATAGGAATAAATATCACCAACAATCTATCCTGATCCATCCACATCGACATTACAATCAAGAAAGCACATCAAGGCCTCTATTTCCTCAGAAGGCTAAGGAAATTTCATATGTCCACAATGATTCTTACCAATCCTTATAGATACACTGTGGAAAGCGTCCTGTCTGGATGCATCACAGTGTGGTATATGGCAACTGCTCTGCCCAAGACTGCAAGAAATTACTGAGACCTACGAAGGCAGCCCAGTCCATCACGAAAACCAGCCATTCTTCCACTGACTGGGTCTACATTTCCCGCTGCCTCAGGAAAACAGCCAACATAATCAAAGACACCTCCTAGATAACAAGGTGTGGAGCTGGATGAACACAGCAGGCCAAGCAGCATCATAGGAGCAGGAAAGCTTGACGTTTTGGGCCTAGACCCTTCATCAGACCCAAGAAAAATACTGCAGATGTTGGAAATCTGAAACAAATACTGAGAATGTTGGAGAAACTCAGCAAGTCTGGTAGCATTGTCAGTGTGATATGACTCCTCTTCAGAACTGTGAGCTTTGTATTTCCTAGCACAGTCTGGATTATTTAATAAATGGTTTCCAGTAGCTGAATTACATCTAGCTGTGGATATGACCTGAGGCTTGGAATTAGTAAAGGCTGGTTGAGCACAATTGATACACTGCCTGGTGGGAATGATGCCCGCTACTCTGTTCAAGAGGAACAACTGCTCCCAATGTGTTATGTAGCAGCAGATGCCTCAACAGAACAAAAGTAGCTTTAGCAGAAGTTTGTTGTTGCTGTTGGAAACCTGTACTGATGCATTTGTTGTCATGTGAGAAACCACAGCTCTTTATTCTTTATCAAACAGAACAGCATCTGTTAAAATACTTAAACATCACATTGCATGTAGTTGCACACCTTGTTACTGAAATAATAATCATTCATGAGTGAACCCTACAATCAGTTGAGTCTTGACAATACCATAAGCAAGCATAGGCAAGTGTATCCTAATTTGGAAGTGATGTTCACTTTGGCAAAAAAAAACTCATTTGGATGTCACTCTTAAACATTGCCAAGGCTGCAAAATTTATTTATAACCTGACACTTTAGGTCATGGTTAATATGATTGATTTTGATTAATAAGATACAAAAACTGAAAAGATTGGAAGCACACAGAAAGTCATTCAACTTCAGTGATGGGCTGGAATCTTTAGAAATTAAATAATAAGTGCGTAGATACTCCCCTGAGCAACTGGGACAAAATAAAATGGAAGTAGATATACCGTATAGGTATTTTGGTTCTTCAAACATGTTCAGGCACAACTCTGACCACATCTTAAATGGTCTTAATTAAAAATATATATATGTTGAGCTAGCAGCAAGCATGACTGCCTGGAACAGCTCTTGAGTAGACTAAACCTGAGTTTGTAGTTACATCATAGCATACCTTCGAGGCTCTAAATGTTTGTCAAACCAAGTAGTGTGAACATAATTGTGCATTTCATGCCCTTGAAACAATTTAGTTATAATTGTAATACATGTCGGAAACAGAGAACAAAAGTCTGGTCGACTTGGTGGACCGGTTGTAGGTTTTCCGTTTTGGGATAGAATCAGGTGCTTTTCAAAATCTGCAAAATATCTTAACGCAGCATATATTTCTTGGGTGAAGTGTAAAACACTTTAATATCCCCTGACTTTCAAAGGTCCTTGGGCAAATACCAAGTAAACGCTGAATCACCTGGGGATCTCTTTATCAGGGGTATTTGGTGTGTAGTATGAAAAGCTGAGATTGTTCTCTTTACAGAAAATAAATTCAAAGGGATATATAGTAGATGTGTTCAAAATAATGAAAAATTTTGAGAAAGTAAGAATAAATTGCAATTGCATAAAGGTTGATAACCAAAGGGCACAGATTTAAGGTAATTATAAAGTCATAGTCATAGAGTGGTAAAGCATGGAAACAGATCCTTTGGTCTGATTTGTCCGTGCCAACCAGATATCCTAAATTAGTCTAGTTGCATCTGCCAGAATTTGGCCCATATCCCTCTAAACCGTCCCTATTCAAGAATCCATCCCCAGATGCCTTTTAAATGTTGCAATTGTACCAGGCTCCACCACTTCCTCAGGGAGCTCATTCTGTACATGCACCACCCTCTGAATGAAAAAGTTTCCACTTAGGTCCCTTTTATAACTTTCCCCACTCACCTTAAACCTATGCCCTCTAGTTTTGTACTCCCCTACCCTGGGGAAAAGACCTTGGCTGTTCACCCCATCCATGCCCTTCATGATTTTATAAACTTCTATAAGGTCACATCTCAGAGTCCGATGCTCTAGGGAAAACAGCCCCAGTCTAATCAGCCTCTCCCTAGAGCTCAAATCCTCCAAACCTGGCAACATTTTTATAAATCTTTTTGGCAGCCTTTCAAGTTTCACAACATCTTTCCCATAGCAGGGAGTCCAGAATTGAATGCAGTATTCCAAAAGTGGCCTAACCAATGCCCTGTACAGCTGCGACATGACCTCCCAGGTCCTATACTCAATGCACTGACTAATAAAGTGTACTGAAAGCCTTCTTCTCTATCCTGTCTACCTTTGACTCCGCCTTCAAGGAACTATGAACCTGTACTTCAATGTCTCTTGTTCAGCAGTACTCCCCAGGACCTTACCATTATGTGTATTTGTCCTGCCCTGATTAGCCTTTCCAAAATGCAATACCTCACATTAATCTAAATAAATCTGCACGTACTATTCCTTGGCCCATCAGCCCATCTGATCAAGGTCCTGTTGTACTCTGAGATAACCTTCTTCAATGTTTACTACACCACCAATTTTGGTGTCATATGCAAACTTACTAACCACACCTCCTATATTCACATCCAGATCATTTATCTAAATGACAAAAAGCAGTGGACCCAGCACCAATCCTTGTGACACGGCACTGGACACAATCCTCCAGTCCGAAAAGCAACCCTCCACCGCCACACTCTGTCACCTATCTTCAAGCCAATTTTGGCTCTCCCTCTATTCCATGTGCTCTAACTTTGCTAACCAGTCTAGTTTGCAGGACCCGTCAAGTCCATTTGGCAACACAAACAGAAACTGCTGGAACAGTTCAGCAGGTCTGGCAGGATCTGTGGAGAGGAATCAGAGCTAACATTTCAGGTCCAGTTCTGAGGAAGTTTCACTGGACCTGAAACGTTAATTCTGATTTATCTCCAGAGAGCTTTCTCAGCAATTTCTAATGATCTGCCCATTAATTCATGCCATGAGCTCTTACTGGAAGAGGAGGGTGACTCAAGATAAATTAGTTTCAGGATGTCAGCAGAAATTTCCAGTTGGTCAACAAATTGTGGACTGACACAAGAATATTGACCATGGACAGGGCAGAATTGAGTATTTTGTCTGCTTCACACATCTTCGGAGACGCAGTAGTTTTTAGGTCTAGGAAAGTATGTAAGGTTTGATTGTGTAACCTTCCATGTGCCACCTTTACATTCCCATCAGTGGTTGCACAACATATCAACCCTTAGGAGATAGTAAGAACTGCAGATGTTGGAGTCAGAGATAACACAGTGTGGAGCGGGAGGAACACAGCAGGCCAGGCAGCATCAGAGCAGCAGGAAAGTTGATGTTTTGGGTCGGGA
>JAHRHZ010000024.1:25747325-25770897 GCA_024137785.1 Ginglymostoma cirratum
TGATGTTTTGGGTCGGGCCCCTTCTTCAGAGGTCCCGACCCAAAACATCAACTTTCCTGGTCCTCTGATGATGCCTGGCCTGCTGTGTTCCTCCCGCTCCACACTGTGTTATATCAATCCTTAAGCTGGTTGAGGAATAAAGATTAGCTAGGACACAAAGAAAACTGTTGCTCTTCTTCAAAATAGTGCCACTGAGAGAGAAATAAAACTGGGCCTCAGTTTAACATCGCATTCAAAAGATGACACTTTTGACAATGGAATATTCCTTCAGAATTGCACTGGATTGTCAGCTTCGATTTTTGTATGCAAGTCTCTGAAGTGGGATTTGAACCCATAATTGTCTATCTCAGAAAGAAGAGATGTATCAACTCAGAATTAATAAAGTACTTGGTAGATCTAGCAATGAATTAAAATGAGCCAGTGCTTTTTTGTTGGCATCAGGTATTATTACCTTGTTCCACTCTTTCTCATGTGAAAACTTCCTAGTTCAAGAGAGGTTAATCTGAGATTCTACTAATGTTTACAAATAGATAGATCCTGGGACACGCATGGGACGAGATTATGGTGATTTTCCACGAAATTGTCCTTCACCTGCCCAAGATAACCACTGTTTATTCATTAGCACCCAACAGTTCAGTTAACACCAAGAGTTCAATCTGTGGTGAAGAGGTGTAAATCAGCCTCATATTGCTATTGCACATTAGAAGTAAAATGATTGTGATCATTAAGTAGTCCTGATAATTATGTTCCTGGTCTTTTTTTCTCCTTGTCTCTTTTTCTCCCTTAACCTTCCTGTTTTATCCTATCTCGGGTTGCAATATAACTCAAAATCATTTGTGTCCAAATTATTCAACCAGTTTTGAATAAAAATCTTGTAGCATGATCTTTTTGTTATCTTAGGAATGCTAAAATGCCGAAATACTCAGCAAGGTTAAATGCAATAACATTTGTGATAGAACTGCATGTGCTGGAGCAGTAAATGATCAAATGTCAGATGAGCAAACCTCAAAAACACATCCATTTTTAGATTCACATGGGAAGCTCAACACTTCTTCCATCTTCATGCAACTAATTCATCTTTCCTCTTTAATGTCTCACTATTTTTGTTCATTATTTGTCTAAGATGATCTGTCACATCATTTTCACCAACATGTATTTCATCCCTCCACTTTTTCTGATTGTATTTCCAGTAGAGCTGCCATATCATTGAACCTATTCTTCGAGGGTGTTTGCAACAGATCTAATCATATGATACGTCCCCACAATTTGTGTGTCACTGCTTTTACTTTATGAAGGATGAGCACTGTTTCGTGAGGTGTCTGCGATCATGCTTTAAAGCTGACATTCTGTGTTTCATTGTATGAGTCTGTTCATGGATTTTGGCTGACTGTAGTTGATTGGTTAAACCTGGGTGTGGACTTAGATAAAGCAATCAAACAGCATGGAAGTTGTTAGAAGCTGATCTGTTAGCATGAGGGCAGACGTTTTTTGTGATTGTGAAGTTGTTTTAAAACGGTTGTAAATAAAGCGGTTAGAAGCTACATGACCACTGGGAAGTTCCGCATGTGCCAACATCTTGGCTTCCTTTTCCAGAATCAGTTCCCTTGCATGAACCTCAGAGGTCTGCACAGTGGTAAAAGAATTTCAGGGAACATTGCTTAGGAGTTAGTGTCATCTCTGCATTGATCTGAAGCAAATATAATGTATAAACTCTGCAGCAAACCAGTGAATATACAATATTTACCATGCAGGAAGGGCTGAGAATGAGAATTCAAGGCTTAACTTTAAAACTGAGGTTTATGACAATCCATTCTCCCTTTTATTATCACCTGACCCAAGGCAAGTTTTGCTATGTAGTATGGTTGCAGACAGGAAATGTTAAGGTCCCAGGTGGGGAGGGGCAGACTGGCTCCCCTTGCTTATTCATCCATCCCGTTTGGTGGGTTGCAGAAAAGTTCATTGTACAGAATCCCATCCGTTGTGGATACCTTTCAGACTCAAATGTTTTAAAAAGAACCAGTTTAGTCAAGGTTTCTTGAATGAACAAAAGGATTGAACTTATTGGTTCAAAATACATGAAAAAATAGTCACACAACAAATATACATGCGGATTACCATTAAGAGATGACTCCAATAAGATAATTTTCCAAAACAAATACAAATCAGCATCTGAATTGTTCTGGAAGAGCAAATAGTTAAAGATTGCAGTGGATGTTACCGGTAATGTTGACAGTGGCAGCTGAATAGTCAATTACGAGATTCCTGGCTTTGTTGATTGATTGAAACTCTTTTGTTTTTATTCCTTCTGATAGTGGTTGACAAGCAGCTCTCAGAATGCAGTTTTTTCCCTCTATTTACCTGAGGTGCAGGGGCTTTTAAATGGCTACTTTCAGGGCTATAATGCTCAAAACACATTAGGACAGCTGGCCAGAATTAACATAGACCGAAGATGAAACTAAAGTTTAACCCTATTCCAGGTATTCTTGAAACGGGGAAATCCATGACCTGACTGGGTTTTTTTTTGAAAATCATGTTCACATTCTGAGTTTCTCCTAGGAAATTAGATGTTCAGTTTGTCATGTCGTTTGTCTGTTTAAAGTTCCTTTGACAACTTGTCAGGTGTGACATTCAATAGTCTCTCTCTCTAGACAGCCACTGAATTTACATCTGAAGTCAACTTTTGGTTGAGCATCCCTTCTTATAAAAAATACACATGCTGCATTACAATTCGGTAAGTCTATAGTTATGCTGGATTATGACCTGACATTCGTCAACACAAATTTATTCCAATATTGTTTGAATGGTCAACAAAACAATGAGGGTAATTTACATTAGGGTAAATGTAAATGAGGGTAAACAAGCACGTAATATAAAAAATAGACAGCAAGAACAGTATAAAGAGGAGAGGCCAAACTAAACAGATGACCCTGGGGGGATGAGGCTGGGAAAATAACAATGGGGAACCTGGAAATTGCAGAGAAGTTGAATTAATATTGTGCATCAGTCTTAACAGCAGAATACACTGATAGCATTCCAAAAAATACTACAAAAATACATCAATGGACAAAACAGGGAGAGGAAATGAATACAGTAATGGCCAAAGGTCCTCTGGAGCTAATGGGCTGCACCATAGATTATTAAAAGAAGTAGCTACAGAGGTTAGTATGCACTGCTAGTGATAACCTTAGATTCTGGAAAAATTCCAGAGGATTGCAAAACAGCCAATGTTATGCCCTTATTCAAAAAGGGGAGGAAACAGTTAGCTGTAGGCTAGTTCGATATACATCTGCTATGGGGAAAATGTGCACATTTGGAAATACATAATTAAACAGAGTCAGAATTCCTTCACGCATGACAAATTTGTTAAAATGGTTTGAGGAAGTAGCAAGAAAATAGATTGAGAAATGGGAAGAAGCAAATGATATATATATTTGGATTTCCAAAAGGCATTTTATCAGACACCAGACATAAGGCTATTTAATAAGATAACAGCCCACAGTGTTGAAGGTAGTATATGAGGATGCATAGAGGATTGAATAATTAATAAGATTCAGTGAGTTGAGATAAGGGGCTGCATTTTCAGGATGGTGACCTATAACTTAAGGTGTACCACATGGATCAGTGTTGGAGCTACAATTATTTACAAAATAGATTGATGACTTGGCTATGGCAATTTCTTCCACCAATTTTGTGGAAGACACAAAAAAATAAGGTGGGGAGGCAAGTGATGATGATGATGCAGAGCCCACAGGTTAAGACAGGTGAAATGAGTTGGCAAGATCTTGTCACATGGAATGTAATACAAGAAAATGTGAGGTTGGGCAATTTGGCAGGAAGAATAGAGTTGAATATAGTTAAATTGATAAAGACAACAGAAAGTTGCAGTTCAAAGGGGTTTTGGAATCCTTATGCATAAATCATAAGACATTTAGCATACAAGTTTAGCAGGTGATAGGGAAGGCAAATAGGCTGTTGCAGTTTATTTCAAAGGGAATGAATTTAAAAAACAAAAGAAGCCTTGCTAGAACTGTATAAAGCACCAGTTAGACCATACCTAAAATATTGTGAACAGTTTTGGTTGATTTATCTACTGGCAGTCCAGAGAAGGTTCCCAGGAATGGAGGGATTTTCTTATCAGGAGAGGTTGAGTAGACTCAATAGGCCAAATGGTTTATTTCTTTTCTTACATTTTACGGTCTTATGTTACTACCTGTATGCTGAAGGTTTCCTCTGGTTGGACAAACAGTCTAAGTAAGATTAGAAAACATTTCTCCAGGAATCTAAGTGCAGATGAGTGGCACTCACTTCACCCTATGTATGCTTTGAGTACTTCATTTCAAGTCAATACAATTTCCAATGACACTTTTTTTTGTTATTTCATTGGATGCGGCACCACTAGCTGGGCCAGCATTGTCTGCCCATTGTAAGTGACATTGAACTGAATGTCTCACTAGACCATTTCAGACAGCCATTACAATGCAACCACATTGGTGTGGTTTTGGAGTCACTTGGAGACTAGGCTATTTGTTGAATGTACAGTTTTCTGTCCTAAGAGGAATTAATGAATCAAATGCATTTTTAACAACAGTTGGTGATTGTTTTTTTTTTTGTTGTTGCAAATATATTGAATGAGTTTAAACTCCAATAACTGCCATGTTGGGATTCGAACCTATAAACTCAGGACATTAGCATGGGCCTCCAAATTACTCATTCAGTGCCAATACCACTAGACTATCATTTCCTTGAGCTGCAATGTTGCTGTTTGCATTGGTACTTCCAGTTGTTAATTCTTACAGGGGGAGCTGGTTATGTCACCAGGCTAGTAAACCACAGGCCCAGGTTAATGTGCTGGTGACATGGGTACAATTCTGACTATCCTAGTGGAATTTAAATTCAATACTAAATGTGGAACCTAAAACTAATAGAATCCCTACAGTGTGGAAACAGGCCCTTTGGCCCATAATGACCCTCAGAGCCATCCCACCCAGACCCATCACTATAACCCACCTAATCTACACATCCCTGAACACTATGAGGTAATTTGGTATGGCCAATCCACCTAGCCTGCACATCTTTGGACTGTGGGAGGAAACCCATACAGACAGAGGGAGAATGTGAAAACTCCACACAGACAGTTGCCTGAGGGTGGAATTGAATGTGGGTCCCTGGTGCTGTGAGGCAGCAGGGCTAACCACTGAGCCACTGTGCCACCCCTTACCTCAGTAATGGTTATTCATATGACAACTATCATTGTAAAAATCTATCAAAATACCTGCTATCCTGGTCTGGCCTACATGTAAGTTTCCAGACCTTCTGCTGAGTGATTGATTCTGATCTTCCCACTGAAATGCTTTACAAACCACTCAGTTCAAGGACAATTGGAATGGATGACAAATACCAGTGATGCCCACATCCCATGAAAGAATAAATAAAATAAATACAATACTATGATTATTTGTGGAGTTGACATAGGCATATTTGTTCACAACACAGTATTTTGAAATTGCCACTGGAGACGTCTGGTTAATTGGAGCTGGTGTTCATTCTATATTCCTTCAGAGTCACACACAAATTCCACTGTTGGCTTGGATACCTGTAAGAGCAACAAAGCTTCTGCAATCGGTTGCCTGAGGTGTTTCATCAATTCTGGTAACATTTTAAAGCGCCACTGCCTCGTCCTGTCTTATCCAGGAGTTACTCAACTTGCAGAAGGAAAACAGGTCCATTTAAACTGTTTCCTCCTCAGTTACATGAAACAAAGGTGAACTATCAATCTATATGATGTGGCAGAACTGATTTAACTCCCAGGCTGCAGTGTCCAGGAGATCAACTTTGAATTCTGCCATGTTGCCAACCACAATGAATATACTCTTTGGTTTCACTGACGTGTACCTTCACCACAAGGACTTCAGCTGTTCATCAAGAACGGGAACTCTTTACCATTTTGCCAAGGACAACTGGTAACAGGGAACAAATGCTGAATCTTGCTACTTGTACCCTGTGACTAAGAATAAAGTTTTAAGATATATTCTGACAACGGTTTTGTACCCTAATCATTAGTTGTTCTCTCTCCAGATATCAGTTGGCCTCCTGGACTGGCTCCAGCATTCACTACTTTTATTTCAGATTTCCAACAGCCAGGTTCTGATCAGTGTTAACTGTACAAATAAAGAAGAAAACATTTGTGTAGTACCCTTCAAACCCTTGGGACATTCCAAAGCACTTTACAGCCAATGTTTTGAGTGTAAGTATTACAGCACATCTGTTGGAAACAATGCAGACAACTTGCAACCACAAAACCCGCTTGCAATAGCATGATAATGATCAAATAGTAAGAAGAATAAATATTGGCTCGAACACCAGGGATAGCTCCCCTGTACTGCTGAAAGGTCATCAATCTGAAAGCATGGGCTGAATTTTACTAGTCCTTTGAGGACGGATTGGGAGGTAGGAAGTCTGGCAAAATGAGAATGTGTTGGAGTTGTGCCTGATACCTTCTTGCCAACTTGCCACTTTGCCAGCAGCAAGAAGGGAAATGGATGGCTTATAAGGAGAAGAGTAATATTGCAGATAATGTAGATGGTCTTCAGTGGAGGTACGAAATAAAACACAAAGTTCAATTGCAACTCAACAGATCTGGCAGCATCTGTGGAGACAGAAAAACAGAGTTAACATTTAAATCCAATATGACTGAAGGGAGTTGGAAATGTGATGAGCTTTATGTTTAAAATGTGGAAAAAATGGGAAGGTCCTGGTGAGATTAGAGGATAAAGGAGATTAGAGATCAAAGATGTTATAGAACAAAGGGCAGAGGGAGTGGTAATGTTTGGAGAAGGGAGAAATCATTGATTCAGTGTAGATGATCATAGTAGAATAAAGGTCAGCTCTGACTGAAAGCAAAAACATGAAAGCAAGGCAGAGACACTGGGCAAAAATATAATGGAAGACAAAGTTCATGGACTTGACTCTATTTCTCTCCACATACTGGTGAACCTCCTCATGATTTCCAGCATTTACTGTTTTTATGTCAGATTTCTAATATTTTGCTTTTATTTTATAAAATGTCATTTTCTGTTTGCTGGACCTTGTCCATGGAGTGGAACTTGAACCCACCGCACCTTAATTCACAGTGGACAATTTAAATTAAACCCAGTTGTAGATGACACAATGTAAAATTCACAAAAAGTGCAATACTGGGGCTTGGAATTTGAGTAATTTCACATAGGTTGAATTCACTTTTGCATCCATAGGGCTGTGAAGTGCCAAATCAATGTAGTTTATGAAACAGAACTTAAACTCAGTAAAGGAGAGAAATGAAGGTTTTCAGTTCAAAGGTTTCATCAGTAAGCCTGCAAGCCATCGAGTTTTCCCATTGTGCTTGGCGCCTTGTGATTTATTACCATCTGTCATCAAAACCACTTAAAGTGGGAAGTCAGGTTTTTTTTGTTTTTGCAGCCAGCAGTAATTTCACAAGGACTGACCATTGGCTTCGACACTCAACACAAAGTGTAGTTAACACCAAGGCTAACACAGCCTTCACACACTGAGCAACTGTAAAGTGGAAAATAAATCATCTTTATTAAAATAATTCAAAGCCGGCAATCTAATTAACATTGAAAAAAATCAGAATGTATTTACATGTTTCAGTTTAAATATTAAAAGGATCTCTTTAGCCATTTACCACATTATAATTAAGTTTAGCTAGCAATTCTTGTGGCAGATATTACTATTTTCATTCTATCTGTTGTCAAATCAATTATTTTTAGCCTTTTTACGCTCCACGGATGTCCATGACGTGTTCTATTAAATTATAAAACTTAATATAGTCGTGGTTTTCACTGTGTTAGTCCCCTTTCCATAATCTGCAAGAATCTATTCAAACTGAGTTCTAGGAAACATGGTTGGGAATGGCACTGGTAGCTAAAATGAGAAATGTAAAATATTGCTGTGGGCTGGAAAGATTTTTTTTAAAACAAAAGATGATGTTTAATAAAGTCAGAGAAGCTGAAACCAGAGCATAAACCACGTTATTGTTGCATTCGATTACACAATTTGATTTTTTCTGCTCCTCATAAACCAATTGCACTGTTTAAAAAAATAAACAACATCTTTATTTTTCTGCCAAGTGAATGTATTTTCTTGGAGGGAGGAAGGGAAAGAATTGTGTTTTCACATTGCACTCCGGTAACCCCGGCGCTAACAGCTGCAGTCAAGCTGAACACTGCTGAGCTGTTTGACCGAGAGTAACCCCGTGCATGTAGGAAGGAGGTGAAAGGTGCACATTATTCCGGCTGCAAGTCAATGTTGTAAGAAGCCAGAGAAAACAATTTGTTCAGAACATCCTGTATATAACAGCCGTTCCGCCGGTATACCGATCTAAAGCAGTCTTTTAGCTTTCTCATAACTTAAATCAAGTTAGATTTTGGACAGTCTGCTGTAAATTATACTTACTATTGCCTTAAAAGTGTAATTATGGGAGGTCTGAGACCAACAGAGCTATGAACAATAAAATGGCTTCGAATTTGCTGGCAGAACAAGGGGGAGTTAAGTTCACACACTGTCAATAATCCTCTTTGTCTTTGCGTTGTAGTGGGCCTATCTCGCGATTAGTGACAATAGATACACTACCTTGCAGTACCCACAGGGAAGAGGCGCTGTTCTTGGAATTAGTAAAAAGGTTTACTGTGTGATAGCGGTAAATTGCAACTACATTTGCTCGGGCATAATTACTAACATCACAGGGAGCTGGTACAGATACTGGATGCTCATTGTGGTTGCTCGATCGGTGGGATAACTTTTGTTTAACTCTGTCAGAGTTGTCACTGAAAAAAATGCTGCTCATTCCACAGTATTTCTGTCATTGACTTCTGTTATCTCTGTCATCTCCGCATTGATTTCTGTTTTAGAACTTAAAGGATTGAACATTTCCACCAATATGGTGAAGTCAGTGACTTCCTCAGTGTTGTCAATGTTAAATGACTGCCTTCCAACAATATAAGTGATCTCACTATATTCATTCTTCTGTCTGGGTTCTGCTGTGAACTTGGGAAGTGCAATGAAGTCTTCTAATGGTTGTCACAGGACTGGCTGATCAACAAAGTTTTGGTTCCTGGTCCAGTGACAACCATTTGTTTCTGGACCAATTATTCTCTGGGAGGTTGGAGATACCCTCTGGCTGATGAGGTTGAAACATACAAGGAGGCTCAGCAGAGAGACTGGTTGATTGTGAACAACAGCTATTTAATAGGGACCGATCAATAGCTTCAACATTTAACACCAAATGTGGTTAGCACATACAGTAGCTCAAAAGTGCTTATCATCTAAAGTTTTTGAGAAGATGTGTAGCTCGGGTTGTGGTTGACGTTGTAGACATGCTCGCTGAGAAGGTGAATTTGGTTGCTAACGTTTCATAACCCTGCTCAGTAGCATCGTCAGTGCGCCTCCATGAAGCCTGTGTTAGGATGTTACCTAGCAGGGTGATGAAATGTTTGCAATCAAACTCACCAGCTTGCCGAATATGTCTACAAATTCCTCGTGCTTATCATCTTCTGTGAATGCAGCAATAAGCTGTTAAAAGATCGGCAGTACTGATAGCAGTACTAAGCCTGCTTGCAAAATCCTAAAATAGCTGTAAATACCAAATAAAATTGTGAAGAAAAAGTCTGAGTATACTACAGAGAGTCTAACCAGAACTAAATAGGGAAAAATCTTGATCATAAACACAGACTATCAGACACCCAATGCAAGTTAATTTCCTTAATGGAAGGGAAAAGATTTTGGCATCTAAGGAGGAATTCTAAACAAAAACAAAAATTGCTGGAGAACATCAGCAGGTTTGGCAGCATCTGTGGAGAGAAATCACTGTTGATATTTGGAGTCCAGTGACCCTTTTTCAGTGGTTCTGAGTCAAATTTCTAGCATCCACAGTTCTTTGTTCAATTAAAAAAAGAATTCTAGTTGGACAATATAAAATAACTTTTAAATAACTATACTAAGCAAATTAATATTGCCATAATTGTTTCAGAAATACGGGGAAAAGCAGTGAGAAAAGTGTGAAGTGTTGCACTTTGGAAGGACTAACAAGACAAGGGAGTACATGTTGAATGGTAGACCCTTAGGAAGTTCAGAGGATCAGAGGGAACTTGGTTTGCACATCCATAGATCCTTGAAGGCAGCAGGACAGGTAGATAAGGTGGTTGAGAAGGCACACAAGAGACTTGCTTTTACTAATTAAAGCATTGGATACAAGAGCTATGAGATTATGATGTAAATGTATGTAAGATCAGTTAGGCCACATGATAGTAAGAATGTGATTGCATTGGAGATGGTGTAGATGATATTCCTCAGGAATGATTGAGCTATGAAGAGAGACTAGATAGGTTGAGGTTGTTTCCCTTAGACCAGACAAGGGTGAGGGGAAGACCTGACTGAGATCGACGTAATAATTTAAGGACAAAGGTAGGGTAGATAGGGAGAATTCTTTTCCCCTTAGTAGAGAGGTTATCAACCAGGGTCTGCTGTTTTAAGATAAGTAGCAGAGGTTTGGAGGGGATTTAAGGAACTTTTTTCGCCCAGAGCATGAAAGGTATCTGGAATTCGCTGCCAAATAAGGTGGTAGAGGCAGGAACCCTCAAGACATTTAAGATGCATTTCGATGAATATTTGAAACATCATAGCATACAAGGCCACGGGCCAAGTGTTGGAAAATGGGATTAGAATAGATAGACACCTGATGACCAGCTTGTACAAGATGGACTGAAGGGCCTTTTGACTCTATGACTAAAAATCTTTGTAAAACATGACGCTGTTTAGAAAATTAGGAAAGCAGCAATGTAAATTGATGACAGGTCATGGAAGAATTGCGAGCAAAAGAAGGGTTTATGAAAACATCATGCTGTAAGTTAGAACAAATTTTTATTGTTTAATTAAAAATATTTCATTAAAAAATGTTATCAGCACGACATCAATGCAAAATAGTGTGGAAAGCTTGAAGAAGAAACAGAAAAGACACAAATCAACCGTAGTCTTATAAAAGGCATGAAAATCACAAAGAACAAAAGGAGAATGTCATAAATATTAGTCTTCCCTCCATCTTGGGAGGAAGTATAAAATGCAGTTTCCCCTTATTTTTGCATATTTCAACAATATTTAAATGTTTGAAAACATTTTTTCACAGCAAAAATAGCAGATCAAGTAATAAAGCATATCATTTCCTGAGCTTTATTAACCAGCATTTACCGTACAACAGCAAGAAGGTAAAGCTGAATTGTATCACATGCCAGTAACAGCATGAATATTGTTTACAGTTCTGAGCAAGAGACTTTATGAAGGATGTGAACACAATGGAGAAGGTGCAGAAGAGGTTTACAGAATGTTTCCGGAGATGAGAAATTTCAGTTATGATGACAGATTGAAGAAGTTGGGGCAGGTTTCTTGGAGAGGAGAAAGCAGAAAGAAGACTTGATTTAAAAAAAAAATTCAAAATCATGAAGGGCCGGACAGAATAGGTCTGGAGAAATTGTTTCCACCCTTGAAAGAATTGACAATGAGTGGGCATAGATTTAAAGTAATTTGCAAAAGAAGCAAATAAAGTGTGAGAAGAAAAAGACTTCTCGATGCAGTTCAGGTCTGGAAATGTGGTGGAGACAGGTTCAACTGAGGCATTCAAGAAAACATCAGATGATTATTTGAATAGGAATAATAGGGAAGGGTACCAGGTGAAGGAAGAAGAATGGCACTAGTCATAATATTCATTTGCAGACACGATCGGCTGAATAACGCCTTCTACGTTAGAACCTTCTACACCATAACGATGCTGTGATTTTGTAAACTTACCCTAAAATTAAGCCTAATGTATCACAAGAGACCATCATATATCTCAGATGTAATGTAATTAGCTATTAAATAACAAAAACAGAAATTACTGCAAAAGCTCAGCAGGTCTGGCAGCATCTGTGCAGAGAAAGCAGTGTGAACATTTCAAGTCCAGTGACCCTTCTTCTTCCTACCTAACTTGTATCATCTGAAAACTTAGATTAATATGTTTTCTAATGAAGCTTTCTATTAAAGAGTCGGACGAAGGGTCACTCGACCTGAAACGCTAACTTTGATTTCTCTCCACAGATGCTGCTAGACCTGCTGAGCTTTTCCAGCAATTTCTGTTTTTGTTTCTGATTCCAGCATCTGCAGTTCTTTCATTTTTTGACTTAGCTATTAAGATGTTTTTCAGTAATATGTAATAAACCTGTTTATTGTTCATCCACATCAAGCCTATCTTCTGCCAAGTTCATCATGTACGGATCCTTCACCATGTCATATCAGTAGCTTAGATTGAAACCAGCAAAAAGAATTGGTAACACCGAAACTACGCAAAATATCTCAGTCCTAACATTATATTAGTAAGAGTGCCACATACCTTTGGTATTCAGATACAACACAGACAAAATTAAATAGTATTAAGAGAGGTGCCAAATTATACAGACATTAATATATTTTGTTAGAGTACATTTGGACACAGTGAACATGACGCAAGTCAAAATTGAGTTCCAACCCCTTCAAGGCAATCTATTGTGAAGTAACTAATCTAGTTCCCCCACTTTTGATTTCAATTGCAGAAAGCTATAGACTGAAAATGCAGTTCACAAACCACCACCAATAATCAGATAACTATGTGATGATATACAGAAAGGTACATTGTGTTTGCTGTGATCATTTGTCCATAACTTTCATTCAGGGCTAGATATGAAAATTATCTGAGCTGTCGTTAGTGAGCGTCAGACTGTAAATCTGCTCCCTACATTTCCTCCTGCAGTTACTCCAGTTCACTATCCCTGCTCCTGCAGCCCTGCCGTGTGGACTGTTCTTCAAGCTAATGGTTTGTTTTATTCATTTAGCGAATGTGAGCATTCCTGGCAAAGTACTTATTTATTGCCCATCCCTAAATTTATTGCGCACCTTAAGCAGGTGGTGTCTGCAGCTCTCTGGGCACACCCATAACAATCTTAGGGAGGAAGTTTAACCAAGGAACAGTGAAAGAATGATGGTACATTTTCAAGTAGGAATGGTGTGTGGCTTGGAGGGGAATTTAAGTGCTTTTTTTACTGTGCAACTGCTACCATTGTCTTTCTTGGTGGTGGGGGGAATGGATTTGAAAAATGCTATAGACAGTTACTGTTGGCTAAGTGGTTCACAAGAGTGCTGACAATTCTATTTTTGATCTGTGCCATGATTTCTGTAGCTCAATATTATGAGTGTATGAATTGGTCCGTCTAATTTGCTGTGCCTCATTTTTCTGTTAAGTCCTATTTGTACAAAATATTGCAACCTGAAGAAGCCTGTGAGTATTTTGTGTTAGCGGGTTGGATGTAATAGGATACTAGAGTCCCCACATCATCCAACCACCCTTCCCCACATCTCTCAAAGATAAAGATGGTGAGCACCTTTTTGCCAGCTCTTCCCATATATTCTCAGTGCTCGGATATGGAGTTAAGGCATTTATCTTTGTCCCTATCTGGACAGCAAGTTTTATTTCACAGCACTAAGAGGCAACCAAATGCCCATCTTCTCTCCAGTTCTGGCAACACCAATTGGAGTGTACAGTCAAGGTAAAGTATTTAGCTGACAAGGCATGAGTTGATATGAGTTTTGATTTGACAGCATATAAGGACTGGCTGAGTTTCTCAAATGTAGACTTGAAAAGACTAAAGGTGATTTAAAAGGTAATAATTCTGAAAAGGTTAATATTGGAGACTGCATTAAATTCCAGCCAATTTGATGATGCCTTTCAATGTGTGAAGAGGAGAGAAGTCTACCTTGCCTATTTGGTTCAGGTATGTGGTCAGTGGTTTTTGATAGTGTTAGTAATATATGTTTTATTATCGAATGTAACTTGCACCTATTGTTAGCGCGCAATAAACTACATGTCGTTGTTAAGACATGTGCCTCCTCTTATTGAGACTCACTTGTTAAGTTATTCATTCTCGACAGATGGGTCCTTGAAATAATTTTAGAAAGGGGGATCGGTGACAAAATTCCATCTTTACCATTAGCTGGTTGTGGGTGGTTCCAAACTTTGGTGGAAATTTAGTAGAGAGTGAGTACTGCCACTACAAGCATCTGCAAATTGAAGATCAGTTATGTCAATGGTGGCATAGAGGTAACAGAGGACAGTTTTCTGTCTATCTGGAATTTGAAACTCATGACAGGGGACAGTTGATCTTTGAGGTGAACAGCCACTTTTGGATATATTGTAGATATTATTGAAACTATAAAATAGCTTTGCCTGACAACAGTCTGAATTTTTCAGGTGACTGTTTCAGACCTCCTGCTGAAGACATCTGTAAACCATCCCATCATGTGCCAACTGCAGGATTTTAATGAAGTTTCCTGAATACATGGCATAATGGGTCAGTGGTTAGTATTGCTGCTTTACAGCACCAGGGTTTGATTCCACCCTCGGGCGACTATCTGCTTGGAGTTTGCACCTTCTTCCTGTATCTGCATGGGTTTCCTCCAGGTGCTCTAGTTTCCTCCCACAGTCCAAAGAGGTGCACGTAAGGTGGATTGGCCATGTTAACTTGCTCATATTGTGCAGGGATGTACAGGCTATGGAGACTATGGGAAATACAAAGATACGGGATTGAGTAGGCAGGGTGGGTCTGGGCGCAACATGCTTTGGAGATTTGGTGTGGACTCGTTGGACCAAATGGTTTGCTTCCACTCTTCTACAAGAGTCTCCTGATTTACTGAGTCAAATACTCCTAATGAGACTGATGAATTCAATGAAGAATTCCCGGTGTTGTTCTTGATTTTTATCTTTTGGATCTATTTTCCACAAATGAAATGTTAGAGGTTCCTCTGAGAGATAGTGAGGAATGTAGGGGCTGAAGGAAGTGACAGAGGTAGGGAAGGAAGGCTTAAGCCAGATCGTGTTTCTCAGAAAATTTCTTTATGCACAGGAAATAGGTGATTTAGGAAAATGCATGTCAGAATTTTCCCTATTAAGGACAAGGAGAAAAATTTTATAATTTCTACAGCATGATTTATGTCTTGAAGCTTCTTACAATGTTCACATTCCTGACATCTGGGGGAGTTCTTAGTCCTCTCAAATCTCTAGGCTGGGAGAATGGAATCTAGGTGTAACCAAACACCCACCAGCTTTGAAAACCTCAGCTGGAAAAATATCAGGATAACAGGTTTTGATGTTTTTAATTTGTCTTATTGCTGTTTACTGCTTTCCCACGGATGGTTGTTCACCTATGGATTGTACCATTAGTGAAATAATGAAGCAAAATCTCTTTTAATGTTCCCAGGTAGCAATGCTGAAGTCATTAAATGAGGGACCTGAAAGAGTGATATTTGTGGATACCTCATTGCACCCGCAGAGAATCAGAACATGGTTTCCAACCCAGATGGCATTATGAGATAACATGCGGGCTAGTCACTATAGAAACGGGCCATTCAGTTCCTCAAGATTGCTCTGCACTTGGATTAAAGGTCAAATCACAAAATGGGGTTCCCATCCCTGCTACAAGCAGTGTTTTCTGTTAATTTCTACTGTAATTGCCTTGCTTGTGGTTTTGATTAAGATTAAAAAGTAATCTCACTAGTTAAGCAGCATTTGTTCACATCGTGTGTATTCCTGTTCTTTAAGATATCATGTCCAGGCAGGGCTGTGGAATTTCCGGATAGAAGATCGAAAACAATTTCAAGATAATTAAAACTCCTACACAAGGTTTAGAAAAGAGGTGTGTTCTGAACAAGAATTAATCCAGGAGTCAATACTGATCAGTAAATAGTATTGCTGTTCCTTTTAAAGGACGATCATTTATTTCTGCTGGCGCCGAGTAGAAACTAAGAAATAGTTGTCTGTCTTCCCTCAATCCTATTGATCCAACATGTATAGTTATTTCTAGTAGCAGCAGGTTCAAATACAAATTTAAACAGAGTTTTTGCTATCGGTCATTGTATAAAATTTCCCTATTTCAGCAATAGCCCAAGGTGAGAGGGAATGACTCACATTTGCACAATGGCTGTGAACGCTCCATTGGAAACAAAGCCATTATTTCTCAATCTGGAGGAGGATAGTATGCAGTAGTTTAGTTGAGGGAGAAAAGGCATGTATGCATCGAAACTTATACGTTCGTGTTTATTCTTAGTTAGCAGACTAGCTAACATTGTTGAGTTTTTCTCTACCCTTAACCAGGCCATGAAAGACCAGAGTCTTGGCTTTTCCTACAGGCACCCATGATTCTCTTTATGGCTGTTGGCTGACTTATCTGGAACCTGCTTGCCATCAGAAGAAAAGAGAATTTCCTTCCTTGCCATCATTTCTCCTCCATCATCTCCCTCACAACATGACAGAAACAGAATACACATTGCCATTAACATTCTTCCTTCAGCTTATAGAGGGAGCTTCCAATAAACCATCACCAAAATGTAAGTTGCCAACAACCATTCCCCCACCCATTCCACTTTAGAAAGGAGCAGATGACGTCAAGAAGCAGAATTTATGATGGCCGCTCACTTACCAAAATCAATCACCAAAAACGTACCTGGCCTTTTTGACAATATCACTGGCCAGATGGTATCAATGAGACTCTTTTGCCCAATTCATATGCCATTGAAAAATTGAAACCATGACCCCCTTCCATCTCATATGGTATTTGTCAGTCATGTTGCGATGTGCTTCCCAATACAGTTACCTTGGCCAAAAGTTGGGACATTGTGCTGTACAAGAGACTCATGGACTTTCCTAAAATCAAAACTTTGTAATTATGACGTGAGCATTTAGAGGGGAGCAGAATTTTGAGAAATTCCTTCTACTCAAGCCAATAAAATTCTCCCAGTCATCGAGCGTAATAACATATTTGCTGTGGTCCACAGTTTCCTGTCTTCTGTTGCCTTGCAAAAATAAAGATGAGATTTAAAAAGGGTTCAATGACAGTAAAAAACAAGTTTATCCATATTTGGTCCTTATCAACAGATCAGCAGACAACTCTTTCAAATGAGTTGTCCTTCATAGAATAGCTGGCTTGTAAAGCCTTGTAAGATTTTGTATCTTATTTGTATATAATTATTAAATTATATGTAATTATTAACTCCAGGAATTGAGACAACTTCACTCAGCTGCAGGATCATGTGATGAGGTGGATAGTTGAATCCAGTTCTGACCTACTGTTTAGTGAACTTAAATAATGGAAAAGGTGCCACAGCTGTGATGTAAAAAGAGGTTAAAGAAGATATCAGATCCAAGACGTCTTCTCCTTCCATTTGACGACATAACCTCACATCTTCCACTCTTTTCCTAACCCTGCTACTTCCTAGGACTGGGGAAAAAATGAGCTCCTGCAGTCAATTTAGATAAAGTCTGGAGCATTCGTGTCCAATGTCTTAAAACAATCAAGCAATCCCTGAGAGATTGTGGTTTTCAATGACCAATCTCTAACACAACTACATACCAACTTAGTCCCTATAATTTGGAAAGCTTGTCATCTTTCGCGCTCGTCAAGTTCTCCATTAAAGGACCATAATGACAGCACACTCACCACATGACTATGAAGTTTGTGCCAGAGGGAAATTGCTTTCTTCCAAAATAACTACTTTCTAGTGTACTCAGCCTTACTGTTTGCCTTCAGATTTTAAATGCATGGCTTCTAATCCTACAATGACAACATTTTTCCCAGAATTTCTCCAAATGACTGTATCAAATCCCTTTGTAATTTGGAAACCATCAGTCCATCCGATATTCTGGTTTCTTCCAAAGCTGATCCTTGGCACCAATCATTAAAAGCAAGTGCTCAAGGCTTTGATAACTTGATTATCCTCTGCTAGGACACTGCTCTCCAGTGCCTTGATTTGCTTCACCAAGCTTTGAACTCCAAACTGCTATTAGTATTAAAGCTTTATATAACTTTTTTGCTTTATACTGAGAAGTATGACAATGTTGTTTTCAATATAAGCTACTTTAGACTATATATGCACTTGGGCTTGTTCATAATCTGCTATTTTTACTAGCTGTCCTTTTATGATTAGAGTTGCGTAGACTTTCCATAACTCAAACGGGAAAATCAATTCACTTTTGGATCAAAATCTCTCTGAGCAATATTTTAATTGCTGCCAGTTTTAGTGGGAACCCTAGCGATTTCAGTAACTTCCCACCTATTAGCCAATGGGTGGAATAAGGACAGCAACTAGAACTGTTTTTTGGAAAATTATGCTGTCAGAAAAAGTAAGCAAAAGTGTATAAATAGCATCCATCAATGGGGAGTTGGGTGTGAGAGGAATCCAGTGTTTGGAGATTTACACCTCCTTTGAGGATCTTGGAAGATCGTTTTTATCTTTCTGGGCTGCTTGAGGAAAGTAAAAACTCTTCAGTTTCCCTGGTCAGCGGAGGCTTAAAGACACCCATCAGCCCTTGAAAGAAGTCCAGAGAAATTTTTTAAAATTTCTATCTCTTCAGCAATGCCTTTGTTCACTGCCACAAATTCTTCTACCTCAGGCTTTTGCCTTACAAAACACTCTGAACTCTCTATAGTTTTGTTCCCATTAATTTGGTGGAGATGCAATGAATTACTTCTGAGGATGAAGGGGCTGTCGCATGTAGAGAGCTTGTGTAAAATGAATCTCCTCTGTAGTTTAGAAGAATTAGAGGTGATCTCATTCAAACATATAATATTTTTAGAAGGCATGGGGGGCAATAGTGGCTCAGCTCACAGCGCCAGGCATCCAGCTTTGATTCCTTCCTTGGGTGACTGTGTGGAGTTTGCACATTCTCACCATGCCTGCGTGGGTTTTTTCTGGGAGCTCCGGTTTCCTCCCACAGCCCAAAGATGTGCAGGTTAGGTAGATTGGCTAAGGGAAATGCAGGGTTTCAGAGATAGGGTAGGGGGTGGGTCTGGGCGGGATACTCTTTGGAGCGTCAGTGCGGTCTCGATGGGCTGAGTGGCCTGCTTCCACATTGTGGGACTCTATGATGTGCTGAAGAAGCTGTACTCCCTGATTGCAGAATACAGATTTAGACTAGGGTAAAGGACTATTCAATTCAGATTCCAATGAAAAGAAATTTCTTCATTTTGAGGATTGTGAACCTTTGGAATTCTTCACCTCAGATGAGTGTAGTTGTTCATTAAATGAGTATTTCAAGTTTGAGACTGATAGATATTTTGGGCAAGAGTGAATCAAGGCATATGAGATTAGCCATATTCTTATTGAATGGTGGAACAACTGAGAGATCGTATGGCCTCTTTTTGCTGCTGCTTCTTATGTTCTGCATATTCAGTGACACACTTAATGTAGATGCTAAGTAGACATCTTAATGGTATTGGGAATAATTTAAATTTTTCAGTGGGGACAGATGTTAGTTTCGAGAAGAACCTGATGCATGTCACATTGTACAGGATTAAGAACTAGGTTGTGTCATTATTACATCCACAGAGCCATAGAGTCACACAGCACAGAAACAGACCACTTGGTCCAACTCATCCATGCCAACGAAGTTTCCCGAACTAAACTAGTCCTATTTGCCTGTGTTTGGCCTTTTCATATTTGTGTACCTGTCCAAACGTACTTTAAGAGTTGTAGCTGTACCTGCTTCTACTACTTCCACAGGCAGTTCATTCCATATATGAACTATCCTCCATCTAAAAAAGTTGCTCCTCAGCTCCCTTTTAAATATTTCTCATCTCACCATAAAATTATGCCCCCTAGTTTTGAACTCCCCTACCCTAGGGAAAAGACCTTTGCTGTTCACCTTATCTATTCCCTTCATGATTTTATAAACCTCTATAAGGTCACCTCTCAACCTCCTACACGCCAGTGAAAAAAGTCCCAGCCTATCCAACCTCTGCTTATAACTCAAACTTTCCAGCCTCAGCAACATCCTCGTAAATCTTTTCTGCACCCTCTCCAATTTACTAACATCCTCCCTATAGCAGTGATACCGGAACTGTGCACAGTACTCCAAAAGTGACTTCACCAATGTCCGTACAATTGCAACTTTTCCTGTGTTCCAAGATGACAGACAATCTATCTTGGGTGCAGATCCCTGACCGCCTTGGATTAGCTGTTTAGCTTTTCCTTTATTATTGTTGGATTTCAAGGCAGTTTAATTATTTTGAATTAAAATAACAGGGAGTTAAAGTGAGATTGGCTAAACACATTTCACTCTGGGTTGTTACCGTTGAAGAGTTGGGAGAATCCTTTGCCCAATATCTGTGTGTGGGATTTGAACTCTAAAGGTCAGGCATGTTCGCTCACGACATATTCCCAAAAAGCATTGATTAAACATGCCTCTCATTCTTCTAAACTCCATATACAAGTTCGTACAATATTGTCCAAGCAGTAATTTATTCCCAGCTTTATAAGGTCATGCAAAATCAAGGATATATCATATATTGCTTCAGTTATTGAGGTAATTTGTGCACTTTCAGCTACTCAAGTGGGTAGATGCACTGCCAGCTCTACACAAAGTGTAGTCTTGCATTTATGCTGTTTGACTCCAATTTCGACAAAAATGTGACTGATGATTTGTACATTGTAAAAAGACAGCCAGATTTTCTTTTAAAAAGCTCATCATTAAGTGTACGCAACATGCCAGCTTGCTAAAAAAAGGCATGATCCTTGAAAAGTATATGAAAAACGATTAGTAATGGCTGACTTTTTCGATTGCTCATTAGTGAAAGTTGTTAATTCAGTGCTTGCCTAATGAGAATATTAAAGTGAACGCACAAAGTACAGATGAACATAGATGTCTCCAATAATCACTTGAAACTGTCCCTGAATCACGCAACACAACCACACCCTCTATTTACTGGAAAGTCACGCTTGTTCTTTTACTTTCCTGATTCCACTGACTCTGGTTCAAAACTGAAACCTCAAGTCAAGACCCTTAGCTTTAATTTATTTCAACTGTGGAGTTACCCAATCAGACTGTCTTCTTGAAATCTTCTGATGACTGAAGCAATGTGTTTGGAAGCAGAAAGTGTTCATTCTCTGAGTGACATTTGTCTTAACAGTTACGTTTCATGACCTGAGCCTACTGATGCAAAGACAGAGAGGTCCACACATGAAAACCATTTTCAGTCAATGCTGATAACATGAGTCAAAATACTATGGACCGGTTCAAGAAACAATCAAAAAGTCGCATGAGAAGTTGAGTTTTATATTTAGAGAATTAGATTACAAGGGACTAGATGTTAGGTTCAATTGTACAAAACCCTGGTTAGATCACACCTGAAGTACTTAGAGTGCTTCAGAGCACCACACTTTAGGAAGCATGTATTGGGTATGGAAGGAATGCAGCAGAAATTTATCAGATTCCAAGCGTTAAATTGTGACGAGAGATTACGCAAACTAAGTTTGTATTAATTTAAAAGATTAAGAGACAATTCAATTCAACTTTCAAGATATTGAAGAGAACTGATTAGGTAGATAAAGCACCTAACAAATTCTACCCCATCTAAACCTCTGGCCCTATGGGAGTCCCGGTCAATGTTGGGGAAGTTAAAATCATTCACAACAGCACTGTTATTTTTAAATTTTTTTAAAATTTGCCTACGTATCTGTTCCTCTATCTCCTGCTGGCTATTGGGAGGCCTATATTGTAACTCCATCAGAGTAATTGCGCATTTCTTCTTCCTGAATTCCAAGCATATGGCCTCAGTGGTTGAGCCCTTAAAGATGCTCTTTCTCAGTACAGCTGTAGCATTCTCCTTGATCAGTAATGCAACATCCCCACACTTATTACATCGCTCTCTATCACATCTGAAACATCCAAACCCTGGAGCATTGAGCTGTGAGTCCTGCCATGCCATGTACTACACCAGGCTCTAAGCTCCTCTGATTCACCTGTTATAATCCTTACATTAAGATAAGTATGGCACACTGCCATTCCTGCCACGTTCATTAAACTGGCCTTGCCACTTCTTCCTATTAGACTTACTTGACTTAACCTCTACCTTCTCCTCAATTGCGCTTCTGAGCCCAGGGCTCGTCTGCTCCCTTCTGCTTTCCTTTTTTGTCTTCTTTCCATTTAGTTTTCCCTAAAGCCTTTTGCAGTGGAGTCATCGGCAGTGAGAGTGGGCTGTTTGCAGAATGGCGGCAGCTTCCTTGCAGTCGGAGGCAGTGGCAGCAACAGTAAGACCATGACCCCTCCTGTCGATCGGGATTGTTGGCGGCAAATCTCTCCCCTGTGACCGGAGGCAGCGGCAGCACCATCGGAATCAGCAGTATGTTCGCGGCGACTCCTGGCAATGAGAGCGGTAACGGCAAAAAACTATATGCCATGGCTAGGCCTGGGTGCTGTATCGGAGGCTGAGCATTCCATACACTTTACTGAGATGGCACTTTAAGATCTGGACATTTTTCTTTCTTTAGATCTGGCTGTTTTTCTTCCCTTTTGGCTCTGTTTCTTTTATTTCTGCTGTTTTTTATTTCTGTTTTTTTGTAAACAAGAAGGGGCTGCAGAATGGTGTCTTTGTACACTTCTCACTGTACTCCTGTAATCCTATACTTGAGTACACTTGGCAATAAAATCTACTTCTACTTCAATCACTCCACATGCTGACTGACAGCTCTGGTTCCCAACTCCCAGCTGCACTAGTTTAAACCCTCCTGAGTAGCACAAGCAAATCTCCCTGCAAAGATACCTCCAGTTTCGGTGCACCCTGTCCTTCTTGTTCATGTCCCTCCTACCCTGGAAGAGATTCCAATGAACCAGATTTCTGAAATCCTCTCTCCTCCACCAGTTCTTTAGCCATGAGGTTAATAGTATGTGTTACTATTTCTGGCCTCACTAGCACGTGGCACAGCGAGTAATCCCGAGATTACAACCCTAGTGGTCCTGCTTTTCAACTTTCTACCTAAACTCCCCAAACTCTCTTTGGAGAACCCCATCTCTCTCCTTGCCCATGTTGTTAGTACCAATATGGACCATGGCCTCAGACTGCTCACCCTCTCTTTCAAAGTGTCCTGTGCCTGCTCAGAGACATCCTTGATGCTGGCACCAGGGAGGCAACATATCATCCTGAAGCCTTGCTTGCAGTCTCACAAATGCCTATTTGTGCCCCTGTCTATAGAGTCCCCTATCACTACCACTCACCTACGCTTCGACCCTCCCTGCCGTACAACAGAGCCAGTCATGGTGCCACTGATCTGACCGCTGGTACCGCTTTCCCCTGAGAGGCCACCCCCTCTCCAAAACAGTATACTTATTTGAAAGAGGAATTGCCACAGTGGAGTCCTGTACTGCCTCCCTGCCCCTCCTGATGGTCACCAATCTTTCTGGCTGAACCTTCGGTGTAACCACATCCCTGAAACTCCTATCTATAAAACCTTTCTGCCTCCTGAATGCTCCTGAATGAGTCCAGCTGTCACTGCAACCAATCCATGCATCCTGAGAGGAGCTGCAGTTGGACACTCTTCCTGCAGATATAGTTGTCAGGGACATTTGACTTTTCTCTGATATAGCAGGAACTGCAGATGCTGGAGAATCTGAGATAACAAGGTGTAGAGCTGGATGAACACAGCAGGCCAAGCAGCATCAGAGGAGCAGGAAGGCTGACGTTTCGGGACT